>SJXQ01008366.1:0-45183 GCA_006408695.1 Aepyceros melampus | reverse complement strand
AAAGACCCTGATGCTGGGAGGGATTGGGGGCAGGAGGAGAAGGGGACGACCGAGGATGAGATGGCTGGATGGCATCACAGACTCAATGGACGTGAGTCTGAGTGAACTCCGGGAGTTGGTGATGGACAGGGAGGCCTGCGTACTGCGATTCATGGGGTCACAAAGAGTCGGACACGACTGAGCGACTGAGCTGAACTGAAGACCACAGGGTTAGAGCTCCAGAGATCTACAGTGTGCCCCTGAATCTTCAGCTGAGCAGAAGCTCAGCCCAAAAAAGCTACTCAAGGCCAGGGAAAGAGCCATCAAAGAACTAGAGGGAACTGTATTGAGGCCCCTGCCAAGTCAGGAATAGTTTCTTTCCCATCAGTCATTTGAAAACCTCATAATTCATGGGGCAACAGGTAGCAAGTGTACCCAAAAAGATTTGGTCTCAGTAGTAAAACAAAATTAGTTCACAACTAAATGCTCCTCTAGTCCCACCTAATTAAGCTTAAAAGCAAAACCAAAAAGGATCAAGCTACTTCCATCTGACCTAACCGTATCATAGAACAAACTTCAAGAGTGTTTCTAGGAATATAAACTCTCCAGCAACCAAAAAAATTAAATAGACAATGTCTGACATCCAATCTAAAATTACCGGGACTGCAAAGAAGCAGGAAAATACAACCTAAGTGGGAGAGGAAAAAAATCAACTGGCCCAGGGGTGATTGAAACAGATGATAGAATTAGTAGATAAATAAAAACAGTGAAGACACGGAAAAGGAAACTAGCCAAAAGAAAACACAGGGAGAAAAAAAAAAACTATCAAAACACTTAACAATTTGCTAAAAACCCTCTCTCTAATGAGAGCAATACGGAATGAAAAGGAATTTCACTTTTACTCTAAGCCTATATTACATGATTTTTTGTTTAAAAAAACAAAAGAGCAAACAACTATCATAGCTAACACTTAATGAATGCTTATGATATGGCCGTGAATATTTTAGGTTTCTGATGTGTATAAATTCATTTAATTTTCACAAAAACTCTAAGAAATGTTTGAGTACCATTTCTATCTTACAAACAAAAAAATTAACAGATAAGAAGTTTAAGAAATTTGCCTATAGAAAACAGATGACAGAGATGTATTGATATGAACCCATGTAGTCAATCTTCAGAGTACATACTCGTCAGTCACCGATACACAGCTTTTCTAAAATATTATTTTGTAATTTTGAAAACATACAATACATCAAAATAAAATTGAAAGTCATTCATACAACAAAATATACCCCAAATCCAGTTTGATAAATTCCTGGTGATTAACACACGTCAAATGCTCAATAGTTTTCTCTAATTCTGATTTTCCAAAAATACTCATTTCCTGGAGATGCTGTAAGAGAATTTTATAGAAGATGTTCATAAGCAATGCAATTCTACAGCACTATTTTGTCTTTTTATAACACAGAAATGCTTAGAAAGAAAATCACTACAAATTTTACAAAAATGATGCTTTCAGTTGAAAACAAAAACAAAGAGTTCTTCATCTTTTACACTCTACCTCCATGTGTGACTGTGACAAGACAGACTGATATGGGTTCATTTATAAAGATTTATACAGATCAATCCATTAGCACAACCATAAAGGGAAAAACTCAGCAGATTAAGTAAGCCCAGAAGTATGCCCTCATGAGAGGAGACAAAAGAGAAACAGTCTATAAAGGAACAACAGATGGGATCAGGAAGACACAGAAAACAGAATACTACAGGGTGATGCAAGAGTTCAAAGTTTCAAGAGTGAGCTGGTCAATAATATAAACACCAGTGTTGTTATTTTTGGTTATATTAACTTATCTGACTCTTATTGATGCTAAGTCCAGGACAAATAATATGCTGGTGCTCTGCGAGAATTTTTCACATCAATTCTTACTTCCATCCATGTTATTCATTAAAAATGGGCTTCCCTCATGGCTCAAATGGTAAAGAATCTATCTGCCTACAATGCAAGAGAACCAGATCCCTGGATTGGGAAGACCCTTGGGGAAGGAAATGACAATCCACGCCAGTATCTTTGCCAGGAGAATTACATGGACAGAGGAGCCTGGCGGGCTCCAGTTCACGGGGTCACAAAGAGTTGAACACAACTGACACTTTGACTACTATTTATTAAAAATAAGTTAAGACATCTGATGTTTGGATTATATATTTCATTGAAAAAGTCACTCTACTGTAGGCCTTTTTTTATTTACTAAATCATTCAGCCAGTACTGAGTACATATTATATACCAAGCACCAAGTAAGGTATGAGGGATAAAGTAACACAGATAAAGTCTCTGTGTCATAGACATCATAGTCTAGTAAAGATAAACCTTAAAATAAGATATTAAAATAAAATTCATGAATATTTTGCTAGGAAAAGGAACTTGAAGGCAACATACTGGAAGGGAATATCAGGGATCCAGAGTTCACTTTCTGTGTAAGGGAATGACTAACCTGGCTCTAAAGGATGAATAGAAATCAGCCAGGTGAGGAGACTGAAAGGGATAAAGAAGTTTTCAATAGCCTATGTTAAAGACAGGAGCACGAGAAAGTCCATTAAGCCTGAGTTGAGAAAATGAGGGGTGGGGAGTAGGGAGGGCTGAGCTTGACCATGATGGAGCAAAGGGCCAATCACGGAAGTCCCTGAGAACAGTTAATGGATTTTAAAACAGGAAGTGAAGTAAACAGATTTGTATCTTTGAACAATGACTTTGACTTTAGTGTAAAATACAGATTTGAGAGGCCACTGATACACTAGTGCAGCTGAGAGAATAATGGCCAGAATAGGATGGTAGCAGGGGAATAGAAACAAGCAAAGCGATGCAAGAGAAACCATTGTGAGCTCAGGAGCCAGAGTCTTTGTGACTTCATTAACTGGGTAATCTTGGGCAAATCATTACTATTTTTTTATGAAGGTATAGTTAATTCACAATATTACATAGGTCTTAGGTATACAACATAATAGTTCACAGTTTTTAAAGATTTACTCCATTTATGATTACAGAATACCATCTATATTTTCTGTGCTGTACAATATATTCTTATAGCTTGTTTATTTTATATAAACTCATTAGTACCTCTTAACTTTTTTTTTTTTAATTTTGTATTTGCCCATATCACAGCATATAGAATCCTAGTTCCCAGACCAGGGATCAAATCCACATCCACTGTTTTGAAAGTGCAGTCTTAACCACTGGACAACCAGGGAAATCTAATTCCCTATCCCATCTTGCCCCTCCCCCCACCCCTCGCCCCACCAGTAACCACTAGTTTGTTTTCTGTATCTGTGAGTCTGAGTCTTTCAGACTAGCTTGTTTCATTTTTAGATTCCACATGTAAGTGATAACATAAAGTATTTGTTTTCCTCTGACTTATCTCACTAAGCATAATGCCTTCCAAGTCCACCCACATTGTTGCAAATGGCAAAATTTAGTTCTTTTTTATGGCCAGGTGACACTTCAGTTGCTTTCGTATCTTGGGAACTATAAATAATGCTGCTATGAACAAATATCTTTCAAATTACTGTTTTTATTTTCTTCAGGCATATACCCAGGAGTAGAATTGTTGGATCATATATTATTATAGATTTATTTTTAGGTTTTTGAGGAATCTTCAAACTGTTTTCCACAGTAGCAACATGAATTTACAATATCAACACTGTACAAGCATTCCCTTTTCTCTAAATCCTTGTCAACGTTTGCTCTTTGTGGTCTTTTTGACAACAGCCACTCTGACAGGTATAAGGCGATTCCTCATTGTGGTTTTGAGTTTCATTTCTCTGATGATTAGCAATGTTGAGCATCTTTTCATGTGTCTGTTGGTTCAGCAAATTATTTAAACTCACTGTAACTCAGATACTGCATCTGTAAGCATTGCCAACTGAAAAGCCAACTGTGAAAATTTACTGACAAAGCCCTTGTAAAACGCATTTAGAACAGTTTCCCACATGGAAAGAGCATAACACATGTTACATATTATTAGAGGGAGCATCAGGAGGACTTTGTGATTAAATGAGAGGAGTTTTCAGGGAGAGAGGACTCAGTGATGATGCCTGGGTTCAAAAACTGGGTGGGCAGTGAAATAACAGGAAACTAGCAGAGGAAACTTAATGACTGAAAGGATTAGTTGAGTTTTTATGTAAAAAATCTGTTGTAAACTCATAAATCCTGCCTCCTGTAATCCAGAAAGAGTCTGGTAATATGAGTGTCACTTTTTCTGAGTTTTTGGTACTACTGTACTTTTTTATCCTACTTTTACATTCCTTAGTCATTTCAACAGATAGGAAGGATAAATCAGCAGCTTGTACTAAAAGCTGCCATACTGCACAGAAGTTTTCCATTTGTAATTGCAACACTTATTTTTATAAAAAAAAGCACTTTCTGGAAGGCAATTTTCCAGAAGATTCAAATTGAAAGTACTCTGTTGGGGCAAAACTTTAACTGAAAATCTAGGACATAAAGACCACCTTTATAATACTTAAAAGTTCTTATTCTTAACTTTAGGTAGTAATTTCTACACATTAACTCAATAACATTTATTGGAAGTAAACTATGGACTCCATAAGAGTCACAGTAATAGTTAACAGTGAGTTCTTTTAATGTCCTGAGCACTGTTAAGCGCTTTATGTACATTAACATTTTGGAGAGATTATGAAATAAAATACTGCCCCTAGACATGACAGCAAAGGCACAAACAAAACAAAAAAATTAAATTGGACTTCATCAAAATTTTAAAATATCTGTGCTTCAAATAACAGTACTAAAAAAATGAGAAGACAACCCACAGAATGAGGGAGGGAAAATATCTGCAAATCATATACCTGACAAGGGGACTGTATTGAGAATATATATTCTTACAACTCAGTAAGCTAATCCAATTCAAAAAAAATGAGCAATGGATCCAAATAGACATTTCCCTAAAGAAGATATACGAGTGGGCAAATAAACGTATAAAAATAAGCACTTTAGTCATTGGGGAAACGCAAATCAAAATTTAAAAGGATACTGCTTCACACTCACCAGCATGATGATAACAAAAAAGATATATAGTAACAAGTACTGGTAAGGATGCAGAGAAATTAGAACTCTAACCTCTGCCAGTGGGACTAAAAATGGCACAAACACTTTGGAAAAACAGCTTGGCAGTTGCTCAAATGATTAAAGTTATCGGTATGACTCTGGGTATACATCTAAGACAAAAGAAAACATACCCACACAAAAAGTTGTATACAAATGTTCACAGCACTATTATTCGTAACAGCCGAAGAGCAGAAATCACCCCAATGATAAAGAAAATGTTGTCTATCCATACAACGGAATATTATCCCATAATATAAAGTAATAAAGTACTGATAACATATAATCAACAGATGGACCTTGAAAACATTATGCTAAGTTAGAGAAGCTAGAGAAAAACAAACAAACAAAAAAAACCACATACTGAATAGTTCAATTTATATGAAATGTCCAGAGTAGGTAAATCTAGAGATAGAATGAGGTGGTTGTCTAGGCCTGAGGAGGCTGGGAGACGTTAAGAGTGACTGCTAACCAGTACAAGAGATTCTTTTTGAGGTAATGGACATGCTCTAAAAGTGATTGTGGGGATGGCTGAACAAGACTGTGGATATACTAAAAACTAATGAATTACACACTTTAAATGGGTAAATTCTATGGTATGTGAATATCTCAATGAAGCTTTTTTGCAAGGGAAAAAAAAAGATAATCTCCCTCCATATGAGGGAATTCCTATTGAGATCAGAGTTGGCTCTTTTCTGTAAAGAAACAGATAATAAATGTTTTAGGCTTTTGGGCCACACAGTTTTTACTGCAATTACTCAGCTCCGCCCCTGCAGCACGTAAATGAGTGAGTATTCCCACTAGGAAGGATTATCAACAATGAAATCTGCATTTCACAATTTTCATGTGTCATGAAATGTCCTTCTTTCGATTTTTTCAATGATTTTAAAATGTAGAAACCATTCTTAGTAGGCTGGCCATATAAAAACAGTGTTCTGGATTTGGCCGATGGGCCATGGTTTGCCAACTCCTGATCTAGATTCAAAATAGTCATATCACAGGAAAACATAAAAAAAGACCTCCCTTTTTCTCAATAAATTACCTTTTAAAAATAAGTCAATCTAATTACTTACTTTTAACTTGTCTTTTAAAGCTTCCTTTTCTGCCATAATCCGTCTTAAGTCAGATAATGCACGTTCTTTTTCCTTTTCTATAAGACTAACAGTATTATGTGAGACTGTAGTTTGGGTAGAGTCTTGTCTTAGTGCAGATAATTCTTCCTGAGCCTTAAAGTAGTAAAAGATACAAATTAAGAAACACTGGATATGTTCCCAGTTAAAAAAAGGAAAACTAAACATATGCTACTTTTGTCTCTTCCCAAATGCCACCAAAATGAGAGTAAAAGGATTCGAGTAATAATAGTAATAATTAAAACAAAAAGACAAGAAGATGGAGAGAAGTGCCAACCACAAAATTTTGAAAGCCAAAAAGCAGATGGACAACTACTAATTAAGTAAGCAGACCCAAGAAAGCTGAAATCTAAGCCAACTGAAGGAAAAGCCCAGAAAGTATATCAATTTGTATTGCAGAATCCCAAGAAAACTCCAAAAGTGAAAAAAGCTTCTTCAACTTGGCCTTTTAACCCATATATCTTTCTCTTCCTCTCAAAATAGCAATAGGATTTCATGGGAGATTGGTATGAGAACAAATTTTGGTGATAAACACCATGCTTTGCTCAGACTCACCTTGCCTTCTGACAACTGAGGCTCGTAACTGGTTCAACCTATAGTGAATTTCCCCTCCCTATCCCTCAAAGCTAAGTCCTTAATATCCAATGTATCCAATTAGTTAGTGCTACCCACTACAAGATACACATAACCCAACATGACTGAATCCCAAGGAAACACTTGACTCAGAGTCAGGCTGAGACCTATTCAGTAGTTTGAGAAATAGGGAATTATCCCAAAGTGACCTGACCCATAGATAGGCTAGAAAAGAGGAAAAATAAAAAAACAATAGAAATCTCTGCTTTGGGAACAGGATGATAGTAGAAACTACTAACTATGAAGGAATATCCCTAAGATCCATACACTACAGTAATATAAAGGATATATACTGGTTCCATTATAGTTAACTGGTGTTACACAATCAATATCTTACTTCATTATATAAGACACTTAGTTTATCTCTTTCTGCTGTCAATAATTTAACATTGGACTGTATATCCACCATGTGCTTTTCAAATCTTTCTAGCATACGCTGAAGTTCGTCTCTTTCTCTTGTGATGAGATGGATATCCGAGTCGTAATCACCCTGAAACATAATTCAAGACAGAAGTTATCATTTGTTGTAATTATCCCCACATGGTCGCCACGAGGATGCTGATGAGACTACTGAAAGAAGCAAACAGACAAAAAGAACACAACTTTCTTTAATGTAATTAAGGAACACAATTATTAATCTATAAGGAGAGCAGGAGAGAGAATGCTGGCAATACTGGGGCAAATTTCCAGGCCTTCAAGTTCCCGGCAAGAGACCCAGCTGCCACTGATCCTACTTGATTAGATCCCAGCAGATGCTTCAACTGTCATTCTCCCCCAGTTGTTTATACTGGTGTTGTAACTAAAGTATAATCCCCAGACTGGAAGCATACAGTATCTGGGGACATGCAAGGCATGCAAAATTTGAGGTATATCCCAGACTTACTCAATCAGAAACTTTGGGGACAGGGCCTAGTAACTGGTTTATCAAGCCCTCCAGGTGATGCTGATTCATTTGGAGTTGGGAATCACTAGTTTATAACCCTCTCCACGGGAGGAACCAAGAGGGTATGTGTATACCTGCTCACCTGTTCACCCAGTACAAGTAACTAACAGCCTAGCACATTCCTCAGTGTTTTCTGAGAATAAATCCAAGATCAATTTCCCAGGCATACCAGCCCCCAACTGTCCAAGCATCAAACCTATGTGAGGTGTATTTTTTCTGCAATCAGATAAATATAAATATTTCTACCAGACAGTGTACATTAGGATATTCATTAAATAAGCAAGTACTTCCAACATTCCTAAAACAAGATTATGCCTATTATTCCATTACAACTTAAAAAAAAAAAAAAACCATTAATTTCATAGCTACTGTAGAAAATATGGTAAATGTATACTTGGGGTCTATGGTATATTAATGTTCAAGTACTATATGCAGAAGCCCCAGATAGTGACAATCTGGTATTCTGCTACATTGGAAAGCATCCTGATCTATGTTAATATCTACTATGCACATGCCATGTCCAAAGACACTTGGTAAATGGTAAATATCCGTGAAGTATCCTTCACCTGCCACTTGGAAATAAGTTATCCTCTTGGTTAAGCAAGAAAAGTCAAGGGAAAATGAAAGAGAATAGCTATCTGGACACCCGAAGGACAAAATGTATCTGTATTACAGCATAAAAGCAATTAGGGTGAGGACTTAATTAACACTTAAATAATGATAAAAGAAAACCTATAACTTACATATTTAAATACAAATATTTTTACAGAAAGGAGGTGGTATGCCTAGACTTTAGAAAAGGAGAGCTCAATTAGGATAAGGATTTGACAGTCTGTTTTCATTATTGTCTCGGTCTCAGCTTAAACGCCACTCTCTGTAAGGAGTCCTTCCAGATTCTCCAATCTAATTTAGATCTCCCTCTATATACTCTCATAGCATTCTGAATATTTCCCGTATTCTTTCCTCATTAACACTTACTATAAATGAGATTATAAAGTTATTTACACAACTGGGTGTTAATGTGTCTTTATCACTAAAACCAGAGATCAAATTGCCAACATCCACTGGGTCATAGGAAAAGCAAGATAATTAAAAAAAAAAAACTTGCTTCACTGACTATGCTAAAGCCTTTTGACTGTATGGATCATATAGATCACAACAAACTGTGGAAAATTCTTAAAGAGATGGGAGTAGCAGAGCACCTTACCTGTCTCCTGAGAAACCTGTACACAGGTAAAGAAGCAATAGTTAGAACCAGACATGGAACAACGGATTGGTTCAAAATTGGGAAAGGAGTACATCAAGTTTGTATACTGTCACCCTGCTTATTTAACTTATATGCAGAGTACATCATGCAAAATGCCAGGATGGATGACTCACAAACTGGAATCAAGACTGCCAGGAGAAATATCAACAACATCAAATATGCAGATGTTACCATCCTAATGACAGAGAGTGAAGAGGAACTAAAGAGTCTCTTTATGACAGTGAAAGAAGAAAGTGAAAAAGCTTGCTTAAAACTCAACATTCAATAAACTAAGATCATGGCATCTGGTCCCATCACTTCATGGCAAATAGATGCAGAGAAAGTGGAAAGAGTGTCAGATTTTATTTTCTTGGGCTCCAAAATCACTGTGGATGGTGACTGCAGCCATGAAATCAAAAGATGGTGCTCCTTGGAAGAAAAGCTATGACAAACCTAGACAGAGTATTAAAAAGAGAGATATCACTCCACTGACAAAGGTCTGTATAGTCAAGGCTAGTTTTCCAGTAGTCATGTACAGATGTGAGAGTTGAACCATAAAGAAGGCTGAGAGCCCAGGAATTGATGCTTTCGAATTGTGATGCTGGAGAAGACTCTTGAGAATCCCTTGGACAGCAAGGAGATCGAACCACTCAATTCTAACGGAAATCAACCCTGAATATTCACTGGAAGGACTGAGGCTAAAGCTGAAACTCCAATACTTTGGCCACCTGGTGTGAAGAGCAAACTCACTGGAAAAGACCCTGATGCTGGGAAAGACAGAAGACGAGATGGCTGGATGGCATCACTGACTCAACGGACATGAGTTTGAGAAAGCTCAAGAAGATGGTGAAGGACAGGGAAGCCTGGTGTGCTACAGTCCATGGGGTCACAAAGAGTCAGACGTGACTTACGGACTGAACCACCACCACTGAACCACCACCACCACCACTAAAATGCAAATGCCCTCAGAGACACAGTAGGTCCTTCTTACCACATCTTCAGTGCTTAGCATGTAATTCAGTAAAATGAATGAATTCCCCACTTCTCTAAATATGTCTTGTATGTATGTATTTGTGTTAATAATTCCCTTTTATCACTCCACTTTTCCTAAACACACATGCACATGCACACAAACTCATGCACACACACCCACAATGCTAGATGGAGAATAGGAAATAGGTCTTCTTTATCTTGTATCCTGGATACCACATTCATAGCATGCTCTCAGTATACATCTACTGAATTAAGCCTAACCTAACCCAAAGAACCTGATGTGCTTTGGAAAGGAAATGGCAACCCACTCTAGTGTTCTTGCCTGGAACAGAGGAGCCTGGTGGGCTGCTGTCTATGGGGTCGCAGAGTCGGACACGACTGAAGCGACTTAGCAGCAGCAGACATGCTTTGAACCAGCAAATAATAAAGAAATAAAACGTTTACCAGGAACTAGTATTATGTTGGACCCTTATACAATTATGTCATGTAATCTTCATAAAAGGTTGTAGACACATTCCTCACTTTGCAAATGAGGAAGCCAAGGCTCCATGAGTTAGGTAACTTGTCTAAGATCATAAAGGCAGTGTGTGGAGTTGAAGCGTCTATAAGGTTTCCAACTCCAAAGCATTTCCCATTACACTATACCCAAAACTCACATCTGGAAGTCTGGTGAGTACAAGGTCAAAGAGACCAGTGCTGTCCCTACACAGATAACACAGAACCAATGGGTATCTTGTTGACAAAACTCACTGATATGAAAAATGTCAATATTTTTTCTGAGTTGCAGCAATCCCAGGAAACTCTGCCCAACAAATTGCTATAAAAAGCAGGGGTTGAAAACTCAGCCTGTACCAAATCTAGCTTGAGAGAGGTTTATGTTGTCTGCCAACAACAGTTTCTAAACATGTTTAAAACACCCAGTTTTAGGCTGGAATTTACTCCTTAGTTCACAGCACTCACACCCATTCACTCCACCCATTTCACTCATGTACATCACCCATTATTCCCTACCACGCCTGAAATTTACTACTGGGACTCTAAAATGCTACCAAGGTCCCAACTTTCTAAACTTTACAAAATGAATTATGTCAGGTATCATTAGAACTTTCAAGAAACTAAATAAGATGAAGGGGGGAAGTCCTTTCCTAATTTTACCAGTACCTTATCTGTATCTCAACTTATCTTTCAATCAAGCAAATAAATCCAATATTTAAAAGTATTGAGACACTTACCCACTCAGTTCTACTTAATAAGTTGATTAAACTAATCAACATTTTTGAAGAAGACTGTTCCACACAATGAAGGTGATTAATTCAGTGATTTATTTTTCTTGATTCCTAAGTATATATGGAGCTTAAAAAACAACTCAGTATATATAAATTAACTTACTTTGTATGTTCCCACCAATTCATTGTGCTCTTAACAGATAACAAAGCACAGTGTTTAAACTAACACTCTAAATCAAATTCAGTCACAGCCAATGAGGTTAAAAAGCAGTCTAATCAGAAAATGTCTCAAAACCATTTGGCAGTAGACAGAAGATCTTCAGGAAAAAGACGAGAGTTGGGAAATGCAGCCAAGTCTAAAATCAAATGTCCTCTGAGTTTTAATGACTGCACTTTCAACTTCTCTAATTTTATCCAGTACACAGATAATGTTAGGGTCATAGCAGCCTCCAGGAATACTCTAACTCCAATGTTTAAAAGAAAGAAAAATCTAAAGAACCTAAATGATAGTCATAAAATGTTGAAAATAATTAAGACATAAAATGAGGACATGTTTTTACTCTCTTATGCATCATCGTTAACTTTATACATCTTTAGACCATCAAGTTGCAAACGTGGTTGTGGTGGACAAAGGTGATGATCTGTCCAGTGCTCACTGCCATCATTTACCCTTTCCTGCTGCACAGTTATCATGGAAGATGCCTGGTCTGGACAATGTGGCCTGCCTTTCTGACTGGTTCAAGGCTGGGAATGGCATGAAGCCACATAGCCTGCCATGTAGACAAAGCCACTCTACTCAAAGAGAGAAAATGCAGCTGATACCAAAAGTAAAGACTAGAAAGAGAGGAAGTATCCAGTAGCAGGAGCTCCTGGATCCAGTTTCTGGAAGCTCAGATGCCCCTGCACTCTTCCCATATATATAATTAGCTACTTAATCTCCCTTAATTTCCAGGAATCAGTACATTATACTTTGTTCTTAAGTAGTTTTCCTAATTAATGCAGTGTTCCTAAAGTCACAGAAGGTCACAGAAGACTACAAAAATGAAAATTAAGAAAGACTTCTTAAAATAAGTATGAATAACATTACATTATTACAATAATAAATCAGAAGTTAACTCATAAAGATCTTTCTTGCCTTATCAAACACTGACAAAGAGATATTACCTTTTCTAGTGTTTTAAATACTGGCATTTTTTCACATGTAGAATGACTTCTAGAGCAAGATCTCCGCTGTATTATATGTTGGAGTTTTTCTAGTTCTTTCTTATAAAATCTCGTTCATCTTCTATACCTTTCAGAAATGTATCTAAACGAGAAGGTGACTTATCTCGTCGTTTTATTCCGTGTTCTAGTCTCATCCTCTCAACTTCCACAGTAAGTTCTCTCTCTGCAAATTAAAGTAATAAAATCTTAAAACAATGTTGCATATAAAATGTACAATCAGCCAAATAAATTATATCAATAATTTTTATAATGAAAGCTACTAAAAATCATTAGCTGTTTTGCATATCACCTACAACTGCCAAATATCAAAGAGGTAAATGCTGAAAGAGAAAAAAAAAACAAAAATTATATTAAAAGTTTAAATAAAATCCAATAAGTCAAGTCCTGCTTTTGTCATATAGTGTCTGGGTGCTATTTAGTAGTACACAGTGAACAATAAATTATCACATGGTACTTACTCTCTGGTGACCTGAAAATGCACTAAAAGAAAATTTACCTGTTAAAACTGGTTATAATATGTGTGACTTTAACATTAAGCTTAAATTTAACATAGTATACATAAAACAACTAGTCTTTCCTCAAACAAGCACAATTATTAACTTTTACCATAGAAATGACCTTTTCAGGAGTCAAAAGTCGCCTGTGCATGTGCATGCATGCCAAGTCGCTTCAGTTGTGTCTGACTCTTGGCAACCCCATGGACTGTAGCCCACCAGGCTCCTCTGTCCACGGGATTCTCCAGGCAAGAATATTGGAGTGGGTAGCCATGCCCTCCTCCAGGGGATCTTACCAACCCAGGGATGGAACCCCCATCTTTCATGTCTCCTGCACTGGCAGGCAGGTACTTCACCTCTAGGACCACCTGGGAAGCCAAACGTTGCCTAATATTGGCAATTTTGTACAGCTCAATCTAATTTAACTGATGTTCCTTACAATTCAAAAGCATGAAGTGAATCGGAAGACACATTCCGACTCACTTACAATCTTCTTTCATTCGACAGATAATCATTGAACATTTACTGTATGTCCAGCATGAGCTAAGAACACAAGTAAGAAAAACATGTCCAAGTCAAATAATTATTCTAGTTGTAGCAGGACAAGAGCCACAAAAGAATAGCATACAATACAATCCAGAGGATGAATAGCAGAATTCATTCTAAGGAGTGACCAGAGAAGTTCAGAAAGCAAGAGAGCTGAAGGAATGGGCAAACACCTTAAACGGTAAGTCAAATAAACTGATGAATAAGAAGTGTTCACTGTATTTAGCATAATGGAGGTGACTGGTGACCTTAACGAGAGCAGTTTTATTGGTGAAGTAGAGGAGAGAAGCAAACTGGAGTGGACTGAGGTGCTAAATGGAGAAGGAAATGGCAACCCACTCCAGTATTCTTGCCTGGAGAATCTCTTGCCTAGAGAACAGATGGAGGCAGTGGCCTTTCATAAAAGCCAAATGGCTCCACTCTAAACAGGGAAGATACGGTTGGACAGGTTCAAGATCTGGGGACAGGAAACATGGAATGCCTCCCTGACAGCTTGTTCTTTTAGGAAAACTGAGGTAAGATCATCTACTCAGAATGGGTTTACTGTGAATGAAAAATACTTGAATATGTTTCCTGCAGAGTGGAAGATCAAACAATAAGGAATATAGAGTAAGAGCTCCATATCTCACTGAAGGGGGCGCTGTGGTTCGGGACCATGCAACTTTCAATGCTATTGCTACTGTCTGGGGCACACACACGCTCCTTGGAAGAAAAGTTATGACCAACCTGCTGCTGCTGCTAAGTCACTTCAGTCGTGTCCGACTCTGTGCGACCCCATAGACGGCAGCCCACCAGGCTCTGCCGTCCCTGGGATTCTCCAGGCAAGAACACTGGAGTGGGTTGCCATTTCCTACTCCAATGCATGAAAGTGAAAAGGGAAAGTGACATCGCTCAGTCGTGTCCGACTCTTTGCTACCGCATGGACTGCAGCCTACGAGGCTCCTCCGCCCATGGGATTTCCCAGGCAAGAGTACTGGAGTGGGTTGCCATTGCCTTCTCCATGACCAACCTAGATAGCATATTCGGAGAAGGCAATGACACCCCACTCCAGACTCTTGCCTGGAAAATCCCACGGACAGAGGGGCCTGGTAGGCTGCAGTCCATTGGGTCGCTAAGAGTCGGGCACGACTGAGTGACTTTACTTTCACTTTTCACTTTCATGCATTGGAGAAGGAAATGGCAACCCACTCCAGTATTCTTGCCTGGAGAATCCCAGGGACAGAGGGGCCTGGTGAGCTGCCGTCTATGGGGTCGCATAGAGTCGGACAGGACTGAAGTGACTTAGCAGATAGCATATTAAAAAGCAGAGACATTACTTTGCCAACAAAGGTTCGTCTAGTCAAAGCTATGGTTTTTCCAGTGGTCATGTATGGGTATGACAGTTGGACTGTGAAGAAGGCTGAGCGCCGAAGAATCGATGTTTTTGAACTGTGGTGTTGGAGAAGACTCTTGAGAGTCCCTTGGACTGCAAGGAGATCCAACCAGTCCATCCTAAAGGAAATCAGTCCTGAATATTCACTGGAAGGACTGATGCTGAAGCTGAAACTCCTACTTTGGCTACCTGATGCGCAGAGCTGAATAACTGGAAAAGACCCTGATGCTGGGAAAGACTGAAGACAGGAGAAGAAGGGGACGACAGAGGATGAAACGGTTGGATGGCATCACCGACTCAATGGACCTGAGTTTGAGTAAACTCCAGGAGTTGGTGATGGACAGGGAGGCCTGGTGTGCTGCAGTCCATGGAGTCTTAAAGAGTCGGACACAACTGAGTGACTGAACTGAACTCAACTGGGGTACATGCAAGCAGTGCTTAGCTGCTCATGAGTAAATGTTTTAGTTGATCCATGGCTGGATTGTGGGTAGGAGGATGCATTCAAAACAAAGAAACAAGGGAGTTTCAGGTATCTGAAAGACTGTGCTGAAATGGCAGGATAAAGATAGCATGAAAGGAAGTAAAATTGCAAACTTTCAAATATAGGCCTCATTTCAGTTCATTTCTGTCACTCAGTCGTGTCCAACTCTTTGTGACCCCATGAATTGCAGCACGCCAGGCCTCCCTGTCCATTGCCAACTCCGGAGTTCACTCAAACTCACGTCCATCGAGTTGGTGATGCCATCCAGCCATCTCATCCTCTGTCATCCCCTCTCCTGCCCCCAATCCCTCCCAGCATCCCCTAAGCACTTTAATAACATATGAACTCATTTAATCCTCATAACCACCTTTTTTGGGTTAGGTGCCATCTTAACCACGCAGATAGGGAAACTGAAGCAACGTTGAGTAACATGCTCAAGTCATACAGCTGGTTAAGCAGAGAAGGGATCAGACAGATTAATCCCATAGATGCTGAAGAGCCTAGGATACAGCATCTTCTTAAAATAGCACACTGGCTTTCCTTCACTTCCTCAGACACATGGAAATTGATGGCACCAGGATTCTGCACTTGCCATCCCCTCTGCCTGGAAAATTGCCCCAGACTGTCATATGGCTTGGTTTCCATCACTAAGCCCTTTGATCAGCTGATCTGTAGCATACTCTCCCATTTTATTTAATGCCCTTACCATCTGAAATTAATTTCTTCACTTATGTGCTACCAGTTTGTCTCCCTGACTAGATTAAAGCCTCCACAAGAGCAATGGGCCTGTGTATCTTGTTTACCTTATACATCCCGGCTCTACAGGCTCATAAACATTTGTCAAATGAATGAATGAATTCTTACATGTTCCTTAAACCAATTCATTTAGGTTAAGGTACCTAGCAGAAAGTTAGCCTATTTCAACTGTGTAAGAGTGTGTGAATGTGTGTGTACCTGAAGGTGATAAAACTGCATTTACTTAAAAAGATTCTGTACTTCAATTTCCCACTATTTCATAATGGTGTTCCTCATAGTCTTAGTTCTATTATCATGTGTCTCAAATAAAGAGAAATTTACACTGGAAAATACTCAATCGAGGTTCCCTGTACCAACTAGTCAGAATATAAAAGGTTCCTGTAAGGTCCTTGAGGGAGAGAGATTTTCTACTATATCTTAGTGCCTAGTCTGGTTTCTGATACACAGCAAACACTCAACAAATATTTATTGAATGAATGAATGAAAAGAAACATCATCTACTACTAAAAATAAAACATTAAGAGGAAATCATACTTTTTAAGTTATTAACATTTTATATTTTACCTGTAACTGCAAAACTTTCAATTTTTTTGTTAAGTCTTTGCTTTTCTTGTTCAAGCTGATGAACAACAGTTTCCAGGTCTGATTTTATAAGGAGCTCATCACTCAGCCTCTCCTTTTCTTTATGACATAAGCTTAATTCCTGAAAATTTTAATACTAAAATTAAGATTTCTAGCAACTTTACAAAACATGAAAACACATTTATTTAAGAGTAATTCACATACACACACTTTTAGTCAGTCAAATATATACCATTTCAATTAAAGTTAATTCTCAGTTGAGGCTAAAAGCATCATAAAACCCAAACTCAACAGTGCTCCTTTCTAAAGTAGTAGAATTATTGGATTTTATTTTCTTTTAATTTGTTTAGCACATTGTCTTTCAAAAAAGTGAATACGACTTGTTCAATAAAAAATTTTCAAGCGTTTTTATGTTTAAAGAAAAGCAAAAGTAAAGACGGTGCTCTAAGACTACCACAGGTATACATAAGTACAGGGTTATTCTCAGTCTCGCCCGCACAATGGGGATAAAATCAGCACCTGGACACCGAGGTTCATCTATGAATGATTCATCTGTAGATTCATCTATGGCTGATTCTATGAATGTGAAACACTCTGTCCAGTGTCTAGCACATGGCAAGTACTTAATAAATGTTAGCTAATAATATTGTTAGCATTTATCTTAAAAATACATTAAATGTAATACCAATGGAAAAAATAAGAAAGGTCAGAAAGTAACTACATCTTGCTGTCAGGCAACAATATTGCAACTTGGTCATAGTTCAGAGACAATATTATAAATCACACACAACTGCAAACAGTGTGCATTACAAACAGCAGTGAATAACAGCAAAAATTCCTGTCCTCAGGGAGCTTACGCTATAGTGAAAGCATCATCAAAACATCTACTTTACATTTCCTGACTTCATGGGACAATTTTACGTATCATGGAACTCAAGGGTGGACAGTATCTAGCAGGTTTAGCCAGTTATTCAGTGTTCAGCTGAAGTGACTACCTGATAAAGTAGATGGATAAAATAGAAAGTCATTGTGACACGCTGTTCATAGTGAACATACAAAAACCAGTTAAGTATCTGAACACCTACTGTGAGCCAGTGTATCACAAAAGGCTTAGCTTTTTAATCTGCCTCATGACTGCCACCAGAATATTACCACTAGACTGTAAAAAGAGTATAATTAATGAGAAAACTTGGAAGTCTTTGTTTCCAATATTAATGGAGACTCATCCAATTTAACAAGCTATTAAAAAATTCTCAGTAATCTATCGGGTGACCACCTAGGAATTTCTACTTGTACTCAAGACATTCTTTCTGCTGATTCTAGACTGTAAGATTATATCTAGGTTAGGCTACATCCAGTTTGTGCTGGGATGCTTACTAGTTTTCTCATTTGAAGACCACCAGAATGAACAATATGACTAGTAAGATGGTTTGTACTGCCAAGCAAAATAATTAAAAGAAAACTGAGTTTTTTTAAAAATAAAGGTCAACCATTTTATCAAGTAATTATCAGTTTTTAGTTTTAATATTAGTAAACTGATGAGTCATGAAGTCATTTAAATAATATAAAATTCCTAACAAGCTTTCCAAATTTTGAGTATAACTTGCTACCTATTATATATGAGATTAAACAAGTATACAAATATACATACTGACTGAAATAAGTGAGAGAAAGACAAATATCATATGGTATTGCTTAAATACGGAATCTAAAAAATGGGTACAAATGAATTTATCTACAAAACGGATATACAGTTATAGATGTAGCAAACAAACCAACGGTTAGCTGAGGGTAAGCAGAAAGAGGGATAAACTGGGAGACTGGGAGTGACATATACACACTACTATATATTAAATAGAAAATTAATAAGGACCTACTGTATAGCACAAGGAACTCTACTGAATACTCTGTAATGGCCTATATATATAAAAGAATCTATAAAAAAAGATGGATATATGTATATTATAACTGACTCACTGCTGTACATCTAAAACTAACACAACATTGTAAATCAACACTATTACAATAAATTTTTTTTAATTTCTAGAAATATAAAAAAAGAATTATAAAATATAAATGTAACCATATATATAATACAATGGGATATTACTAGCTATAAAAAAGAAGTAATGATACATGCTATGATACCCAAGAACCTTGAAAACAATGGGTTAAGTGGAACTCACACATAAAAGGTTACATATTGTATAATTTCATTTACATAGAATATCTAGAATAGGCAAATTATAGATGACAGAGACAGAAAGCAGATTAGTGGTTGTCAGAGGTTGAACAGAGGAAAATGAGGAGTGACTGCTAATGGGTATGAGGTTTCTTTTTGGAGTGATTAAAATGTTCTGGAATTAGTAGTGATGGCTGCAGTACTTTGTATCGATACCAAAATCGCTGGACTGTACACTTAAAACAATAAATATTATGATAGGTAAATTATAATTAGTAAAAAAAATGTAAAATAAAACATAAAACTTTTCTGAATGAAAATTCTGGCAATTCAATACAAAACCTACTCACCAGTTGAAGTTTTCCCATCGTTTCTTCAAGATTCCGCATTTCAGAAAGTTTTTTTTTAATCTCTTTCTAGGAATAAAAAGCTTATTAGGTACATACCTAAAAGCCAAGAATACTTAACACTAAGTGACAGTGAAAATGAAGCCAAGTCATTTTTGAGTAATTCATGTTCCCTGTCATCAGTGAGAGCTAAAGCTTTAGCCAGCTCTATGCCTCAGTTTCAATGAAGAGGAGGCAAAGTTTAGGTTCTCTTTAATTTCTGGTATCCTGAATGCTTATAGGGACCTATTTGTAACATGTGCAACGAGAGAGTCCCTTGAAAATCTTCTTCTGTCTGTATGTTTATAGGACTTTTCTTGAGCCTTGATTTTTAGGATTCCTCTTATGGCCCTGTCATTTCCTGACTTTCCTTCCTATTTGCTCTTTCACCACCCACGACGACAACCTGTGCTGTGCTTAGTCGCTCAGTTGTGTCCAACTCTTGGCTACCCCATGGACTGTAGCCCACCAGGCTCCTCTGTCCATGGAATTCTCCAGGCAAGAACACTGGAGAGGGTTGCCATGCCCTCATCCAGGAGACGATCAATCTGGATCCTCTAAACGGCAACTAAAAGTGCTGAATGGCAGGATTAAAATACTATGACCCAACAGGAATCTTTTACTGAGACAAGTTGTCATTCTCGACTACGGCCATTGTGACATGTGAAACTGTGTTCAGTATGTTGTGCACACATGAGAGAATATGCAAAAGAAAGTAGAAAAGGAAAGCAATGAGATACAGAAATACTGCAACGAAACCAAAGTCACAAAAGCAAAATTAAAACTGCACTAATTGAGACTTCCCTTGTGGCCCAATGGCTAAGACTCCACGCTCCCAATGCAGGGGGCCCCAGTTTGATCCCTGGTGAAGGAACTTGATCCCACATGCCACAACTAAGACCTGGTAAACAATTTTTAAAAATTGCACTAATTATGTTTTCTTCATTTTCAAGGTTTTGGCTATTCTGGGTCCCTTGAGATCCATATGAATGTTAGGATTTTTTTCCTATTTTTGTAAAAAAAAAAAAAAAATCACTGGGATTTGGAGAGGGATCACACTGAATCTGCAGATTGTTTTGGGTAGTAGGGACATTCAAACAATAAAGTCTTCCAATCCATGAACACAGGATATCTTTCCATTTATTTCTGTCTCTAAATTCTTTCAGCAGTGTTTTATAGTTTTCAGTATACAAGTCTTTTGCCTCCTTGGTTAAGTTTATCCCTGAGATCTTTATTCTTTTTGACACTATTGTAAACAGGATTATTTTCTTAATTTTCTTTTTGGATTTTAATACAGAAATGCACACAGATTCTTATGTAGTGATTTTGTATCCTGCAAGTTTACTGAATTTATTAGTTCTATTTTTTTTTTATTGGCATCTTTAGGGTTTTCTACACATATGATCTCATCTGGAAACAAAACTTACTTCTTTATTTCCAATTTGAATGCCTTTTACTTCTTTTTCTTGCCTAATTCCTCTGGCCAAGACTTCTAGTACTATGTTGAACAGAAGTAGGGAGAATGGACATCCTAGTCTTGTTTCTAATCTTAGAGGAAAAGGTTTCAGTCTTTTACCACTGGGTATGATGTTAGCTGTGGGCTTTTCACATATGGCCTTTATTATGTTCAGGTAGCTCCTTTCTATTCTACTAATTAATGGAGATAACACTCTATAAGATTAATTCACTTTATTTAGTTGATGTAAAGTACTGATCTTAAAGTTACTAATAGGTTATACTCATGCTTGGGATAATATAAAGATTATCCAAGTATTATGCAAAACTATCATATACATACAGTTTTATGAAATCAGTATCTGGATTCTTAATTCGCAAATATCCTTCTTAAAAATTATCTACCTGAAAACCTGTGGTCTAGGTATCATGTGAATTCTTCTTTCCCACCTATCCTTCCACAATTGCCTTTTGCCCACTTTTCAAAAGAAAGGCAAGCTTCTAATTTTATACTATATCTCTACATATAAAAAACTTCTGAAGTACCAGACAACACCTGAACTGTTGGGGCTGGTCAAAGCCTTTAATTAAGATGCTATTTTCTCCCATTATATCTTACTAAAAGATGTATTTTCAGTACAATTTTACTTTTTCATTTGATAAGTATTTACCAGCATTTGTGCTACATCTGTCACTTTGACCCAGTGACTACTAATAATTACAATAACACGTTTTATAGGAAAATGCTAACATTCTGAACCTTATAGTCACAGATATTTTTAAATTAAAAAAATTTCAATTCATGTATGTTTTTAATTGCAGAGACATTTGATAGTTATCATAAAAAGATATTCAAGCATAAAATATGTTACAATAAGATACAATTTTGTGGGGATTTCAAGAAGGGTCATTTGGATTCTACTGGCTATATTTATAAGAACAATATGACAATTTTATTTAAGAGATCAATCTTTACAACTGATTAGAAATTCATCTTTTGCATCTATTTAAAGATGAAAAATGTTAGCTACCAACTTAAAAATGTGCAAGGACATACACAGTTTCAAAAAATACCTTTAAAGGGTTCGTGAGCATATAATGACCTAGAGGACAGACTTCAGAAGCCTGCTCATAATGCAGAGAAAGGACAGATGAAAATCTTGAATGAAAAGAGGAAAGAATCTGGAGAATTGCCATAAGAATAGATGTGCTTCAGAAAGACAACTGGAGAAAGTGCAAACATTTAAAGCATGTAAATAACACTTAAAAAAACTTGAATTACAAAACAAACCAAAGGATATCAAAAGAACTCAAGCTCACTCCTCTCTAGGAGAATTAACGGGCACCCCCATAGCCTAGATGTACCTTTGCTTCCTCAAGTTCTTTGTCAGCAGTCTTGAGCACTTCTTCTTTATGTCTTTCCAACTGCTGCGCTAACTGGTCTATTTCAGTTAATTCCTGGCAGAGTTTTTCATTTTTGTTACTTAAATTGACAACTTCAGATGTTACTGTTTCCTTGGTTTCCATAAGCTCTTGTATATGCTTTTCCAGGTCTTTATTAGCTTGTTGAAGAAAGTCAACCTAAATTGAATTTGTAATTCATAAGTTAATAAATGGGAAAATTATGAAATACTGAACTTTCAAAATATTTCAAAATACTGTGTTTTTTAAAATACTGAACGTTAAAACTCCAGCTATTTCACATTTTCAAATTTATATTGTCTTGATTTGTAAAACTGCTGATGTGTGGTTTAGTAAAAATATATACATGTCTTCAGTTTTCAAGCACGGAAGGAAAAGATAAGTAAGAAATTTGTGTGAACCTTTTCCCAACAGAGAGTTCTAAATATATGACAAGATTACCACTATGATGATAATATTAGTCTGGAGTGCTGTACCATACAGTAGCCACTAGCATCTGCATATGGCTACTAAGCACTTAAAATGTGGCTAGTCCAGAGGTGTGCTATAAATACAAAAAGGAGTCCAAAGACTTAGCACAAAAAAATAGTAAATATGCCAATGATTATTTGACAACACCGACTACATGTTGAAATGATAACATTTTGGATATATTTAAAAGTAGATACATTATTGAAATTAATTTCACTTGTTTTGTTTTTACTATTTTTAATCAGACTACTAGGAAATTTTAAATGACATATGTGGCTCATATCCTATTTCCACTGAACAGCACTGCTCAAGAGCTATGCTAATATTTGGGACTTAATCTATTCTGGCTGCAGTCCAGGCAGCAGTGATATCTAAATTTCTAAAGATCATATGGAAACAACCTAATGTCCTTGACAGATGAATGGATAAAGATGATATTGTGTGTGTGTGTGTTTGTACAATAGAATATTATTCCACCATAAAAAAGAATGGAATAATGCCATTTACAGACACATGGGTGGACCTAGAGATTATCATACTAAATGAAGTCAGAAAGAAGAAGAACACTATATGATATCGCTTGTATGTGGAATAAGAAAAACACAAATGAACTTATTTACAAAACAGAAACAGACTCGAAGACACAGAAAACAAACTTACAGGTACCAAAAGGGAAAAGGGGATTGGGGAGGGATAAATTAGGAGTTTGGGATTAGCAGATACAAACTATTGTATATAAAATAAACAAGGCCCTCCACATAGCACAGGGAACTATTTTCAATAACATGTAATAAAACACAATAGAAGGACTTTCCTAGTGGTCCAGTAGTTAAGAATCCACTTGCCAAAGCAGGGGACACTAGTTCTACCGCTCATCCAGAAACTAGGATCCCATATGCCACGGAGCAACTAAGCCTGAAAAATCCAACTACTGAGCCCACCTGCTGCAACTGCTAAAGACTGTGTGCCTTAGAGCTCGAGCTTGGCAAGAGGAGAAGCCACCTCAACAAGAAGCCTGTGCGCTGCAACTAGACAGTAGCCCCGAGCGTCGAAACCAAAGCCCATGTGCAGCACAGAAGACCCAGTGCAGTTAACAAAAAAAACACAATGGAAAAGAATATGAAAAATATTACACATATAATCGGAGAACTGAATCACTTTGCTGCACACCAGAAACTAACACACACTGTAACTCAACTATACTTCAGTTAAAACAAAATTTCTAAAGGTCGTTTGTCATGTTTCATGGAAGTCCCTTGCTACTTCACTCTTAGGGCAAATGCATGGCAAGGCAAACTACTACAGAGTTAAATAAAAACTCTAGGTTTAACTTTCATATTTATTTTTAAAATAATATTTTTTATATTATAAAAGAAATACAAACTTTGAAAAAATTTTGAAAATTTTGAGAAAATCATAGAGAAGACTATGTCACCACACAAAGATAAACCTTTATTAGTGTATTTTGGCATAGTTTCTTCTAGTGTTTTCTCTGAATGTATATACACAATTTTTAAAGCAAATTGAGGATTACTTTTTACCTATAGTTTATTCTCTTCTTTTAAGCACGTAACACTGTGGTATATCAATTCCTACACCTCATTAAATATAAAAACAGGATTTTTCAACAGCTGTACCCAATTTTGGATACTTTGACTCTGAAATTTTTTCTGCTATAGATAATACCCAACTAAACAACCCTTTCACCTTTATAAACCCAAAGACCATTAAAAACAGTTACAATTTTATATGCTCAGTGAAATAATTATAAAAGTCATTACCTGAATATTTAAATGAGCAATAAGCTTTTCATTGGCTTTATTTCTAGTCTCCAGAGAAAGGATATCAGAGGAGCGACCCCCATCCAATGCAATCGACAGTCGTTCTATCTCTCGTTCTCTAAATTCAATCTGAAAACATAAAGTTGTGCTATCATTTTTAAAGATATGGTTTTGAACTGAAATGATTAACACTGGACAAATGATTATTTGAATATACTTCTATTTTTCTTATGGCCCACGATGTATACAAAAGATTAACACTCATATATGTTACTGACACATAAATGATATTATGAGATCCATTTACGCAGAGCAAAAATATACACAGAAAGTCCCAACCTAAGAATTGTCAACACAGGTTTCATAAGTATTTTTATTGAAGCATTCTTTCCATTTTTTGTGTGTGTGTGTGTAATAAAGTTTTATTAAAGTATAAAGGAGATAGAGAAAGCTTCTGACACAGGCATCAGAAGCGGGCAGAAAGAGTACCCCCGATTCTTTCCAATTTTATGTTTTGTTTCTTCTCTCCTCTAAGATTAGGCAATGTTTATACAAAAAGAAACTAAGTCCTGGAACTGAGTCTGAACTACTTCAGTGCCTGGTGAAATAAATGGGAGATAAACAAATGAATATGAAACAAAAAGGAAAGTGATTTGCTACTGAAACTCAGTATTAAAAAGGATATGAGGCTGGAATGAATTTGTTTTACTATCTGCTATGTAGAAAAAAACAGATATACAATCAAAAACATCACAACCAACCACGAATTCCCATGCAAGAATCGAGAAAAACACACACACTTTCAAACTTTGGTTTTCTTTTCCAAAAAAAAAATTGAAAACAAAAACCAAGTATTCAATTTAACAGACAATTATTGAGCATAGTTCTAAATATACAAAGATGAACAAAACATGATCCCTTACTTTCAGGAACACACAACTTTACAGAAAAAGCAAGAAAGTAAGCCAATAACTGCTTTAATATGTTGTTCAATGATACAATAATAGAAACAGGTACACAGTACCAAATTAGTCAAGGGAATAAGTAAGTCCAAAAACGTTATAAAATATGTTAGGCAGAGAAGAAAGGAGGGATATTCCAGGCAGTGACAGGGAAGCACAAGGCAACACGGTATGTTTAAGGAAGCAGAAATGACTCGGTATGACTGAATTATAACATGCAAGGGAAATTAATAGTTGGAAATAAGTCCAAAAATTTAGGCAGGAACTAACTATGGTAAGCACTGTATACTTCACTAGGGAGAAATATTACTCAGGACTAAAGGGTGAATGTGATAAGAATAGGGCCAGAAGCAAGGAGACCTACTGTAGGAACGTGTAGGAACGTACGAGAGATGATTAGAGACTAAGAAAACAGTGGGACAGGGCAGAACAGAATATGTAAGTTAAGAACTGATAGAACATGGTGAGTGGTATGTGACAGGCAGAGAATGAGACATATAAAGACTACAGAATGCTGGCTTGGGTGGATACTGAAGGTTCCAATCAAAGTTGAGCATACAGGAGGAGAAACAAATGTGAGACAGAAGCTGGAAAGTTCAGCACTAGGCATATGTGTATAGACAGCATTCATCCAAGTGGAAATGCCAGTGTCAAGCTGGGCATATCAGAATGGAACTCAGCAGAGAAGTGTCAGCCTGAGAGACTGGGGAGTCATCAATATTCAGGTAATAAACTAAGAGAGTAGACAAGACTATCTGAGAAAACATGAAGAGGAGAAGTCAAAGAACCTTGGGGATCAGTGATATTTTAAGGAGCAGACAGACGAAAGAGCAAAGATTATATTATAAGAGGCTTAAAAAAAAAAAAAAAGGGCAAGAAAAGGAAAACCCAAAGAAAATGAAGCCACAGAAGAGTTTCAAAGAGAAATGATCAATAATGTCAAATACTGCAGAGTGAGTCAGGAAAATGAAGACTTAAAAGCATCCTTCTGGATGCAGCAATTAATGTCAATGGTAACAGTAACTAGACCAACTTATATAGTGGGGGACAGAAGCCAACAGAAGGTTAAGAAGTGAACAGGACGTGAAGTAGAGAAAGAAGAGTAAGACACTCTTTAGAGAAGTACACATGAGGGAGAAGAAGGCCTTAGTTAGCAAGAGGGGAAAGGTAATTCAAAGATTTTTTAAGGGGTATTAGTGACAATGATAAAAGCATCTCCTCACAGTACTGTTATGAAGACTGAAAAAATTTATAGCCATTAAAATGGCCATATAAGTGTGTTAAAGAATAACTGATTAAAGCAATATCCTAAGGAGAAGAGAGGGAATGGGGCCAAGTGCACAAAATCTTTAACAGGAAGAATACCATCCTACCCATTAGGTCTTAAGGAGAACTTGTGAATACTGCTCATTTTAAAGCAGAGATAGGAAACTGAAAAAGATGATATCCTGAGAAGGAGGGTGTTCAGGCCATGGAAAGAGCTTGAAGAAAACAGTAAAATCTGGAATATATGCTGAGAAGAACAGAACAAACTCCCCCCCACACACAAAAACCTGATAGAGAAAAGAGTAGACTCAATCAAGATTGATAACCACTTAAATTGGTGATTTCAATCAGAATAGTCAGGCTATTTTCTTCAAACACCTCAGCCACCTCCCAGAGACAACAGAGACTGGTCAGTTTATGTTCATAAAGTACTTAGAAAAAAATGTGATGAAAGAATGACTGAATATAAATTGAAAAATATCAATTAATATTCATCTCATATGCATATTTGATATGTTCAACAGCTCTCCATAAAGTAAGTTTTTTGGATGACATTACTACAATTCCTTTTAACTCCATTTTATCCAAGTGATCGTCAAAGTACTTCATAAACTTAACACTTACACCAATACATAAGTTACATCTCTATTGGCATGTGTAGATTTCTTCACTCCAAAAAAAAGTAGTTATGTGCAGAACATGGAAAACATGTTACCTGATTTAAACTTCAATAAGCATATTAAGCCTGTAATTACCCAAATCAGAATTTAGCCAAGACACCAAAAGAAAGTATTAAAGAACAAAACTTGTTCAAAGTTTTCATGTAACCCTGAATCTATTCTTTCACTTGCTTCTTTAGGAAACTGTCGTATGGGGCACTAGTGCTTACAGAGAAAACATTCAACAAGCATGGCAACTCAGAAGAGTAATTTTCAAAGACATTCAAAATGATAAAATCGACAGAAAGGGTAAAAAAAGTTTTTTAAAATACTATTATAAAAGCATAATACACTTCAATAAAATACTTCTTGAGATGGAAACAGTTAATATGGTTATAATATTTGGGGAGATAGATGATTCACTGTAAAAAAAAAAAAAAACTACTATTCACCTCAATGCATAATGCAGGGAATGGACTGAAAGCTCTGAAGCCATCTAAGCCATTCCATCTATTAATTCTATTAACAAATTTACTAAAAAGAAAAGCTGTATTAAAAACTCGGTAACAGAAATATTAAACATAACCCAATTCTATTTACAGTCACAGCACACTCACCTCAATCCCAACTAGGCAAATAAAAAAATCCTACCTGCTTGTTATAATCTCTCAGTTCACTTTCCATCATTGCTAACTTCTCTTGTAACTGGCAGACTTCTTGTTGAAGTTCTTGAATTCTGAAACATATTTATAAGCAATGTCAATATATTTTTGATAAGAAACACAAAATAACAAAAATGAAATTAGATGCCTTCTTTTAAAAACCCTTAACTTTCTGTCTTTCAGTGAGGCAGGAGGTGCTGTGCCAAAGGGTTCCCAGGCCACAGCACAGAGTACATCATCTTAGAGATTTAATTCTCTAAGAATAGATACAAAACTGAGTGGTAAATAATCTGGAACTCAGATATATTATGTCTCCTACTGCATTTTGATCCTTAGGACAAATTCTTCTGGGTACTGTTGCCAATTCTTAGGTTCAAGGAACTAAGCATCGAGTCCAAAACTCACAATACTATTAAGTAAAATAGGGACTACATGTTTTCTGACCCCACAAGGCCCTGTATTTTCTAAGGAACTATCTTACAATCTTAGAGACAAGAAAAATACTGAAAAATACCAATTTTCCAGGTAACTACAGCAAAAATAACTACTCTTTCCTAGAACTTGTTAATTCTAAGAGAATCAAGATTTGTCTAAATTATCGGAATTATATGAATCCTACATGTACTATATTACCTCACACTTTGCCAAGCATTAACAAAACAAGTCACAATCACTTTCATACTGGAAAAATAAAGCCTGAAGCCAGGTTTAATTTTAAGAGAGCTTTTCCATAGGGTAGATATAGTACGGCTGAACACTGCTTATACCTGCTATTAGTATCACTAGAACCAACATTACACACTAATCTAGGAGTAGGACAGCAGTATGTGTGCAACCACACTCATATATGCGTGAATGACTCTAATACAGTTAAATGTGCATGTGCAAATTCAACAAATAAGATAATCAAGAGAAAAAGAAGATATTAAGGCAAAGAAAAAGACAGAAAATGATACACATTGTTGTTCAGTCACTGTCGTGTGCAGCTCTTTGCGACCTCATGGATTGCAGCATCCCAGGCCTGTTTCCCACCATCTCCCAGAATTTGCCCAAGTTCATGTCATTGAATCGAATACATACGGAGCTCTCTAAAACTCGGTAAACAATACTAACATATTGTCTAAGTCCTAGTTTATTAGTACCAGAAAAACAAAACACAAAATATTTCATGGGTAAAGTCAAGTAAGTGTATAAATACAGGTACAAAATATTGTGTGAGAATAACTGAGCTAAAGACCCTAATTAGTCCCCCAACTGATGTCTTTTTTTTTAATTGCTATAGAGATTAACAATAAAGTAGAAAACTCTCTCATACTGTCTACATAATCTACAAAGTAAAAAGCTAGCTGCACTAACCATTTCCATGAGTGTATTCTGTACTTTAAACTGTTTCTGCAGCCGTGACCACAGAGGCTGTCACTAGTGCTCCTTCACTCCTCTGCACCGTTTAAGATGTTCTCAGTGGCATTCTGTGTATTTCCCCTTGTCTCATCTTCTTACCGGGTTGTAAGCTTCTCAAAAGTTGCATCTTTACA
This sequence comes from Aepyceros melampus, assembly GCA_006408695.1. NCBI lineage: Eukaryota > Metazoa > Chordata > Mammalia > Artiodactyla > Bovidae > Aepyceros > Aepyceros melampus. The sequence goes on along the minus strand of SJXQ01008366.1, from coordinate 15,683 downwards.
TCCCGAGAACACTTACCTAGCCTTTTCCAAAGAGTTTATTGAAGTTATAATTAAAATAGAATTTACATCTGATTCCAAGTTAAGGAAACACCAACATACAAAGCTAGAGAATCATGAAGCAAAAATTTCAAAGCCAGTTACAAGTCTACTCACACTACTGGCATTTGAGAAAAATCTGAAGCAATAGACAGTCTGTAGAAGATTTACTTGGGTGACAAAGCTGAGTGTCAAAGCAACTCTACTGAAATAGGCTCTCGGTGGCACTAAATTGTTTTAAAGCAAATATAGACAGAAACCTCAGATATATGATTTACTTGAAATCAAATTTCAAAACAAGTGAAAACTTTCTATATTCAGAATATATTCAGAAAGCATTTACTGAATGCTTGTGCAAAGTTCTGTGCTACACCCAGAGATAGGCTAGTTAAGAAGACAAAACCCTACGATTAAGAAACTTAGGGCTAACCAAGTGATCGGTTAACTAAAGCCAACAGAGAATTCTTTAATGCACCTGTTATCAGCCACATGCAGGAGGTCTGCAATGTAAGGGTCATCTGGCTGAGGAACCGGATATGAACTGATTTCAGAGGGAGGGACTGGTTCATCAATCTGCATCCGCTGGCGCCTGAAAGCAATATTTCTTTTCTTGCCACCTAAAAAAAAAGCAAATGTGTATTTCAAAAAATTGAAAACAAAACACTGTCTTAGAATTAAATACTTTAGAAGGCTAGCCTTTTTGTTATAAAGTATATCTCTAGCTCTTATTACGTAAGAGCCAGGTCAAATGTTTTCTCCCTTATATATAAACACCCACCTGATCTTTAACTAAACGACTCATTTCTGAAAACCTCAACAAGACATGGTTGGAAAGCAAGCTTCATTTTCTGCATGCTTGGTATATATGCCCAGATTTAATCTGTTCCTTCATGAGATGGGGACCAAACCCTGGCAAGATTAAAAGCTGAGTGTGCCTTGTGGTACATAACAGAGCTCAAGAAGTCACCACCAGCAGAAAACTGTCAAATGAGAAGCTGAAGGCAATGATAACTAAAATAAACATGTTTATTAAGCAAGGCCAAAGGAGCAGATAACTGAAACTTTAAGAATCAAAATTAGTATGTAGCAGAATATGTATCCTGAATTAATGGGAAATTTTCTTAATTATCCTTAAAATTAGCAGGTGTAATTTCTTTTGATGGCTAGATATATCCCATCTTGGCCCAAACCACAAGGATAATTTACCTTTTCCAGTACCCGGCCAAGATTAGACATGTATTTGGAAAACTAACTGACCCTCACAAAAAACAAACCACCCACAACTCTGTCTTCCTTAGAATCCTAACAAGTTTTTTCATACTCTTAACCTCTTGAGGATGAAAAAACTAGGTCAGAAGTATTTAAATGACCTGCTTGTAGTTACACACCTCAACAGGTAAACCACTTTCTTCTTCCCTTATCTCCTCGTTTTCCTTCTTGGTTGCTCCTTCTCAGTTTCTTTCAAAGACCCTCTTCTTCTTCCATCTGTGCCTTAAAAAACAATTTCCTAGGGTCTATTTTTGGTTCTTCTCTCTTTCTAATCTACATAATCTCACTAGTAACTCCTACCACATTCAAAGCTTCCATTCTCAGGATATTCCAATGATTTCCAAATGTGAATCTCCATCTAGGACCATATTTCTGAGGACAGATCTACATATTCCACTGCATACTAGGAGTTTCAATGTGAATGTCCCGTGGATATAACATATTCAACAAACCCTTTGTAAATGGTGGACTTCTGTTCTGTTCTCCATATTCCCTATCTTAAGAAATAGTACCAGGGCATCCTTGGTGGTCTTGTGGTTAAGACTAGGGGCGCAGGTTTGATCCCTGGTTAAGGAACTAACATCCTACATGCCCCATAGAGCAGCCAAAAAAAAGAAAGAAAGAAATAGTAATATCCTCATTCATCCACTCATTCACTTCAAACAGAAATTTGGAAATTCCTCTACATCCCAAGTGTACTAAATTTATCCATCACTAAATTTTAGAGATTATACCTCCTAAATCACTCTTGATTTAGGCCTACTCTTTTCTCAGAAAATCTAATTATCCTCCTTTTTTGGTTTTCTTAATCTTCTAGTTACTTCTGAGATCCTCTCCCACATTTCCCCAGCTTTTCTGCCTTTGGCTCACACTCCTCCCTCTCCCAGCTTATTTTCTGCCATTTCAAGTCCCATGGATTCCTCCCTGATCCTGGCCTCCCAGTCTGCAATTCTTCAATTCTCAGAGTCTCCTCTTCACTCAGCTACAGGCACACAGTAACATGATTAAGCCTGGACTGTCTCACCGGATAGAACTGAGCCAGCTTCCAGATCTTCAACTCTTTTCTGATGGCAATCTTCATTCTGACCAAATTACTACTGGTCCTCACCATGTTCTTTAATCCCTCAGTCTCTACTAAGTCTCATAATCAGCACCTGCCTTCACCTCCTTTGCTTTCATAACCTTTAGTCTCATGGTTTAGACACCTCCACAAAAGGTGTTTCTTCCATCAACTCTGAGCCTGGACAACCACTAACTCTGCATATGGCCCATCATTTCTGTTTTATTCCTTGAGAGCTACTGAACATAAGGCTAAGAAGAGTAAAAAAAACTAAGAAATAACAAGGTATATTGTTTTCAAAGTCTTTAGAGTATGAAGTATTTTTATAATAATAATGATGGTAGAAATTAGATAATAATAGAAAATTATTAATAGAAAAAAGAATTCAAACTAATAATAAAGGAAATAAAACCCTAGGCACTGAGGTTAGATGACTTATACCTAAGAAGTTTACTGTTATGTAAGTTTCTAAGCACATGTATAGAATATAAGCTGGGTCTTCAGAAATAAATTTTAAAGGTTTTGTGACTATCCAAATACATCTTTTTAAGTACTAAAGTCTAAAGCATGAATACCCAAAGTCCCAATTCAGTCAACAGTTTTAACATCTTTAAAAGATTAGATGTATATAATTTGTTTTGAGAGGGAACAGATTCACCTGGAGTTTGAACTACAGCTTGCAAATTCTTTTCTTGAAGCTGCTGAATTTTCTCATTCTTAGCTTTGCTTTCTTTCTCCATAAGTTTGAGTTTATGAACATATTGATTATTTAGAAATTTCAGATCAGCTGTTTCACGTGCACACTTTTTCAATGTGATTTTCAACTCTTAAAATGAAAAAGATTTAAAGAGTTATTTTATACATCAAGAAGTTCTTCCATTCCATAAAACAAAAAAAGTCACAATAATTTGAAAGGCTCCACCTGATTCTTACATGCTTTGTTAGAAGGTTATAACTTTTCTACCACCATTAACAAAATTGCAAATAAGTCACTAAGCACAAAAAGGAATTATATTTTTCTTCTGTGGTGAGCCTAATATGAGCTTTTGATCCAGTGAACTGGATACGAAGCTAAGGGATTATCAATTCATGCCAAGTATTAGCCAGGGATTCTACTAAACACAAGAAGATTTTATAATAAGTTAGCCAAATAATTTAGCCTTTGCCTAGTACCTCTGAAATCATTCTATCTTTCAGATCAAAAACAGGGTATAAAAAAAATCAGAACAATAGATATACAGCTTTTTCTCAGAAACACAGAAGTTGTTACAAGAACATTTTTCTTTAGTACCAGCATTTAATATTTTCTACAGCCACTTTTGGTCTTCCCAGGTCCCACAGGTGGTAAAGAATCTGCCTGCCAACGCAGGAGACACAAGAGATGCGGGTTCAATCCCTGGGTTGCGAAGATCTCCTGGTGAAGTAAAAGGCAACCCACTCCAGTATTCTTGCCTGGAAAATTCCATGGACAGAAGAAACTGGTGGGCTGCAGTTCACAGGTTCACAAAGAGTCAAATACAACTGAGCCCACACCACCACCATTACAGCAATTTTAATTCTAAAAATTCAATCCACATTCAGTGAAGATGACTATACTTGTGGAATGCAAATTTATTTTTCTTTTGGAAACTCTTCAACATTCCCTATAATATTTCAGGAACTGTCAGTAGGAAGACTATCACATTTTCTAATCAATAGTTTCAAAGGTGGACTAGGATTTCCCACATACAAAATGAAAAGGGCAAAAATTTCAAAAGTCACAAAGATTTACCTTTAATATGTTGACCTGATTGTTCTCTCAGTTTCATTAATTCCAGGTATAATTCATTATTTTCCTTACTCAACCTTGCATTTTCAAGTTTATAAGGTTCCAATACAAAATCAAAATTGGCACTCTCTTTTTCAGCTTTCACCGCAGATAATTTTGATTTCCGAAGACTTTCTGTTGTATGAACTAGATCACTAATATTAAAGAATGAAAAATGCAAATACAAGAAAACATTCTATTAACTTTTAGTAACTAAAAACAGATTTCTAAAAGGACTTAAATGTTAATACTAAGTGAGATCAAATCGAAAATCAGACATACAAAAACAAACAGGTCTTTCAAGGTACTAGGAAGGTCTCAAAACTTCCTGGCATAATTAAGTTATAAAGCATACACACATAGGCAGAATCATCTTTCAACCTGGTCTCACTCATCCCCCATGTTTAATTAGTCACCTGATCCTGTGGAATCTGTGAACCTTATTTGGTCATTTAACATTTACTGAATGCCTGCTACATGCTAAGTGTAAGGGACGCAACAAACACGGATCAGTTCCCTACCTCTAAGAACACAGATGAACAGAATATTCACTACATCAACATTTACTGGGTAGGGAACATGGTAAAGTTGGTAAACATGGTAAAATGACATGGAGCTTATATCCTACTAACAATTTGTCAAAAGTTACAGTACTATGTGATAAACTCAATAAATATTTTAGTGCTGACTATGTGTTCAGCCTGTCCTAGGTATGGCAGTGAAACAGTCTCTAGTTTCTTGCATTCTAATAGGAAGGTAAAACAAATTTCCAACAATAATAACAGCTAAGGTAACATGCAGCATTTGTGACAGAGAGCTGCAGGCCATACAGCTAACTGAGCATAAAGACAAAGCAGGAAGGAGAGGAGAAAGAGGCTTTACAGGCAGATAGAACAGCATACGGAGAGACCAAAGGTGAGAGTGAACATGTGTTTAGGAGCTTCAGGTGGTTCACAGAGGGAAGGTGAAGGGAGTGTAAAATCACTGGGGAAAACGCTTGTCAGTTTCTTAGAAAGTTAAACATACTTCCAACCTATAATTTTGAATCGCTGACTAAGAACTAGATCATGAAGGATTCTGGAGGCCATACTAGAGACCACAAAGTATCTTTCATCCATTCGCTTCTTTTCATCATTATCACTTATAGTCCTACTGCAAAAACTTCCTAGACCATTTCTTTGCTCTAGTTAGTCTCAAATCACATTAATAGGATTTACGTGGAAAAGAATAAAAATAACAAAGAATCTTTCAGTTAAATTAACATGTTAACAGCTAAAGTCATGATCAACCACCTTAGAGAAGCATTATAAATGCATAGCAATTAAAGACCCGTGACTAACATGTCAATGCATTTCAATAAAATAAAAACCAGTGAATAAAGCAGCTGCAGAACTCCTAACTAGATCAGAAAATCACATTAAAAACTGTACTTTTACTCACAGACAAAACTCTCAGAAACATTTACTCTAAAAAGTATAGTGTGAATGGTGACCCTAGAGTTTTGCAACATGGAGAAGAGAGAAGCTTCAGATGATTTAAGGACTTTTAAAAAGTCTACCCATTTCTGTAACTAAAGCATGAAGCTCAATCAGAAACTAGATAAACAGGATTCAGGGTCACACAGGTTTGCAATAGTTTTTTCATCTTTACCTGAAAAGTTTTTCTACCAAAGGTATACAGTCCACTGTCAGAGTCTGGCGGTATCCCAACTGATCCAATCTTTTCCTAATATTAAGATACTTTCTTTCTGCAGCTGTAGTCATCTTGTGTTCCAAGCTAGGTTTATTCACTTCCAAAAATTAAAATCCTATAAGAAAAGAGTGAAACATCATTCTATTATCAGTTATCATTATTATTTAATGTTTTTTAAAAAGATTACTTTAATATGAAGCAATTTTTGTTTCTTTTCAGGCAGACAGCCCTCTAGAATATTTAGATTGATTTAAATCCAATGCTAATGATATCCATGTTGCTGCATTAAAATAAATATCACCTCATAAACTTAATATGCAGAAGTTAAAACAATAAAACCTCTAGAAAAAAGAAAGAAGAATATTTTTCCAAGCCTGAGACAGGCAGAGAATACTTAGAGACGCCTCTTTTAAGTTTTTCTTTTAAATATAAAAGAGAAACTTGATTAATTGAATGTCTTCAAATTAAAAATGTCTGCTCATCAAAATATATCCTTTTATTTGACAAAACAAAAACTTAAAAAGAATAGGAGAAACATATTCATAATATCTAACAAAGGATTTGTATATAAAATAAAGAACCCTTACAATTCAATAATAAAGACAACCCAATAAAAAATGTAAGGCTAAGATTTCCAAAAGATATCTGAATGAGAATAATCATATGGAAAGGTGCTTACACCACTAGACATTAGAGAAATACAAATTAAACCACAATGAAATATAATTTTGTCCATACCAGAATGGCTAAAATTAAAGGTACTATACTAAATGTCTTCAAGGACTTGGAGTAACAGGAATTTTCACATTGCTACAGGAGTATGAAATCATTGTGGAAAAAGTCTGTGGGAGGGAGGCTCAAGAGGGACAGGATATATAAGTACTCATAACTGATTCACGTTGTTATACAGCAAAAGCCAACACAACATTGTAACGCAATTATCCTCCAATTAAAAATAAATTTTAAAGTGTGGCAGTTTCTTATAAAGTTAAACATACCTCTAGCCTATGACTGTATAATTCTACTCCAAGGTATTTACTCAAGAAAATGAAAATAAACATCTACAAAGAGACTCTACAAGAATATCTGAAGCATCTTTATTCATAATAGCTCCAAACTGGAAACAAACATACAGAAGAAGGATAAGTACACTGTACTTAAACAATGTAATATCTCTCAAGAGTAAAACAGAACTGGTACATGTCAACAGCATGGATGAATTTAAAAACACTATCTGAGCAACAGAAGCTATGATTATATGAAGTTCAAGAACAGGCAAAATTAAACTATGTACATAGAAATTAGAACAGCTGTCACCTAGGGCAACGGGGGTAGTTGGAGCCTGACTGGAAGGGCATGAGGGAGCTTTCTTGGGTAATGAAAATATTGTGGTAATGGGGACAGACACCACACCAATGTATACATTTACCAAAGCTTTTCAAATAGCATATGTAAATTTTACTTACATTAAAAAAGAAAGACCCCAACATGTAAGTGTCTCTGGACATCTTTTTATCCTTGTCTTTTTAAATATCTATGAATACATCATCTATCAATCCACCCTAAAATGGAGTTATCCAAAGATCACTTCTTTATTCTTTTTAATTTTTATTTTTTTAGTTTGTTTTGCTTTACAATACTGTATTTGTTTTGCTACACATCGACATGGATCAGCCACGAGTGTACATGAACTCCCAATCCGACCCCCACCTCCCCCCTCCCGCCCCACACCCTCTCTCTGGATTATCCCCGTGCATCAGTCCCAAGCATCCTGCATCCTGACTTTGCCAGGTAAATATGGTCCTAGTACTCATATTTCTAAATCAAACAAGAACTTTGTTTTACATCGGTGTTGCTCTTCACAATTTATATAAAACATGCATGGATATGAATATATGCAAAATTTGATCCTCACAACTACTATGAGGGGAAAAGGGTCAAGGACACCCTTCACATTCAAAGATGAGGAAAGGCTGCCTAGAGAGAGTAACTTTTTCCAAATCACAAGACTACCAAGTAGGTGGGCAGTCAGTTCTCCTGAGTTCTGACCCACTACTCGGGTTTCTGTATTATGCCGCCTCAACTTAGTACCACTCCTTGATAACTCCTTCCTACAAATCTCTCCTCCACATTCTTGTTAGCCTTTTCTCTGAATGACCTTCCCATTCTATACTAGGTTCTTTCTAGGTTCCTTCCACAAGAGGGACCTGACTGATCCAGGGTGCTCTAGAAAACGTCCTGAAGAAGTCAGAAGTGCACCTGTCAGACCGAGAACTAGCTGCTGCTGCTGCTAAGTCGCTTCAGTCGTGTCCGACTCTGTGCGACCCCACAGACGGTAGCCCACCAGGCTCCCCCGTCCCTGGGATTCTCCAGGCAACACTGGAGTGGGTTGCCATTTCCTTCTCCAATGCATGAAAGTGAGAAGTAAAAGTGAAGTCGCTCAGTCGTGTCCGACTCTTAGCGACCCCATGACTGCAGCCTAGCAGGCTCCTTCGCCCATGGGATTTTCCAGGCAAGAGTACTGGAGTGGGGTGCCATTGCCTTCTCCGAAGAACTAGCAGGGCCTCACAATTCAAACTTGTCTCTTTTTTTTCTGGTACCAACTTTGGTTACCCAAAATACACCCTCACATCCTTCTGAGAAACAATATAAGTATTAAAAAAAAATCATCAACACATACAACAGATGAAAAAGATTAAAATCCTCCCAGAAGGACAAAAAACATGTATTAGGCTTTCCCCACCCATTCATGGGCTGCTGTCCTTCACCACCAACACAACACGCCCGTCTACATCATCCAAATACTGCGGCCATAATGAAAGTTTTCCAGCAGAACAACATAAAAGGTAAGGTCTGGAGGTCCTCCAAGCAAACGTGTTTGGAACTACCCGCTTGCTTAACTCTGGGGAGTTTACGTCTGAAAGTCAGTGCATCTTATTTTTACAAAAGTATCCTGTGCGTGTGTGTGTGTATAATCTCCTATGTATATAATATATATGCACAAGGGCTAGAAAAACAAAACACCCCAAACCAACATTAACTAGGTTATCTCGCGAGTCCTCCCTCACTGAACTAAAAACAGGAGAGAGTGGAAGAGGGGATGTTTACTAAGGTGCTGGACAAAGGTTAATAAATGACTCGTCCTAGGCTTTGGGGCACTTTTGTTTTACAAAGAGCCTGTATGATTCTTATACGAAAGGGTATTTTAACTTTTAAATCAACTCATCAGTCTGTAGGAGGCGGATCTGCTGGAACCGCACAGACCCGCGGCGATCGGGGCCGGAGGAACCAGGAGCCCGGGCAACCCCACCAGGAAGACCTCCGGGCCGCAGTTACGCTGTCGGGTGTTGAAGGGAAGGAGGTGTCCGCAGCGAAGCGACACGGGCTCCGCGCCCCGCCCGGGGCCCGCTTCCTTCCGCCCGGGGCCCGCTTCCTCCCGAGGCCGCGCGGCCTCCCTCCCGGCAGCGCCCGGGCCCGGCCCGCGGGGACCGCCCGGGAGGCGGAGGCGCCGCCCGGCCCAGCCCGGCCCTCCCGCCCCGCGCCGCGCTCACCCGCAGCCCCGGCCGCCGCTCCCTCTGCCTGCGGTCGCATCTTCCCTCGCGCCTCGCCTCCCTCGCTGGCTCCTTCCGCCCAGACACCGGCTTCGGTGCTAGGACAGTTTGAAAATGGCGCGGGGAGACGATCAGGGCCGGCGCGGAGGAGGTGCCGCGGTTGCCTCGGTAACGGGAGCGGCCGACGTTTCGCGCGCGCAGCGGGGACGCGCCCGACCGGGATGGCGGCGCTAGGCCCCGGTGCCCGGAAACTCAACGGCCCGCACGGCGCGAGGCCGCGGCGCCCCCTGGCGGCCGGCGAACCCCTAACCTCAGCGGGTGCCGGAGATGGGACTCCTCCAAGTCGATCGCGTGCCTTGCTTGACTTTCTTGGCGCGGGGTTAAAATCCCGCCCAGCCCTGGTCCCTACCGCGCATCAGCCTTCACCCGTTAGGGGGACGTCTTCACCTAAACTCCAACTACAGGCACAACTGCAACTTTCCCTGTCAGCCACCCAACACAATTAACTGTTGCTCACACACGCATGCCCACATGTGTAGATCCTGATAATATACTCAACCCGCTATGATGATATAACGTCATGATGTTTTGACCCCGTGAGTTATAACTCATCCCTTCAAAACGTAATTGTTTGTTTGTATGTCTCTCCCTGCCGTCCCCAGTTGTGAATTCCTGGAGTCAGAGATTATTTTACTCAGCTATGTTTCTCTAGCACTAACCTCAATAAACATTTGTGAATGGAATTAAATTCAAATCAACTCGTTTTAGAGAGCTTGTTCATAAACAGAAAACACATGGTCAAATTGTAGAATTCTGTTTCTCGCGTGAAAACTTCTAGATGATCAGAGACAGCGCATTTCCTCCTTTCTGGTTACTGCTCTGGCAAGCAGGATGTTCATTCTGAAAATGTATTATTGTCTTTGCATATTCAGTTCAGTCGCTCAGTCGTGTCCGACTCTCTGCGACCGCATGAATTGCAGCACGCCAGCCCTCCCTGTCCATCACCAACTCCCGGAGTTCACCCAAACTCATGTCCATCGAGTCGGTGATGCCATCCAGCCATCTCATCCTCTGTCATTCCTTTCTCCTCTTGCCCCAAATCCCTCCCAGCATCAGTCTTTTCCAATGAGTCAACTCTTCGCATGTTACCTAACTGCTTTGTGGGTTGTGAATACTTTGTACCCATTCATGTATTGTTTTAACCGTTTCTGTTGGTCTTGTCTGCCTTCTAGCATGCTTTAAAAAAAAGTTGTTTTGTGCAATTTCTAAGAGGAAGTGAGTTAAGCTCTGTAGATGGCTTTTGTAGTCTTGAAGATGTACATTTAAATACATTTTTTTTCCTGAACAAATATCTTTTTAAAATCACCGCAACATGACTATGCAGTGGCCATCCAGTCCAGATAACTCTTTGTCCCAAATGCATAGCAGTTAGAGAATGTAAGAACCAAAGTCAAAGAAATTTTAAAAGGTAAGTGGGATACTGAAGTTATAGACCAGTTTTGCTCCAGGTAACATGGAAGACCAGAGCAAGTTCACTGTTGGACTGCAAGGCCTGGGTTCAGGGTCCCTGGTGCACATCCAAAGTTGTTGCTGCTCACCACCCAGGTCCTAGGCTTTAGGGGAGCATCAGGGCTAGGGAAGCAGAAAGAAGTAGAAACTGAGCTTGCTCTGGCTCTCCCCAAATCACCAGGGGACAGGAGTCCTGAACTGGGAGTCAATCCTGGTAGGCCTACCCTCAAAATTGATAATGAGAAGGAGGTAGAGCCAGATTAGACCCAGGTCTCTCAAATTGCAGGCAGATTCTTTACCGTCTGAGCCACCAGGGAAGCCAACGAATACTGGAGTAGGTAGCCTGTCCCTTCTCTGGGGGAACTTCCTGACCCAGGAATCCAAAGGGGGTTTCCTGCATTGCAGGTGGATTCTTTACCAGCTGAGCTACCAGGGAAGCCCTAGAGAAAAAGAACCTTTCACTGAAAATGAGCTTGCAAACCAAAAACAATCAAGAAATCTGATGCTAACAAAGCCAACAAAATGAAACATCAAAACATAAATTCTTGGGCTTCCCTGGTAGCTCAGTGGTAAAGAATCGGCCTGCCAATGCAGGAGATATGGTTTAATCCCTGATCCAGGAAGATTCCGCATACCTCAGAGCAACTAAGCCCATGCGCGTCAACTGCTGAGCCTGTCCTCTAGAGACTGGGAGATGCAACTGCTGAGCCCACGTGCCCCAGCTGTGAAGCCTGCGTGTCCTCAAGCCCGTGCTCTCCAGCAGGAGAAGCCACCTCAGTGTGAAGCCCAAACAGCAACTAGAGAGTAGCCCTCACTCACCACAACTAGAGAAAAGTCTGCACAGTGACAAAGATCCAGCACAGCCAACAATAAATAAATAAATAAATTTAAAACCCGTGAATTCTCTCTAGATGAAACAGGCTGATGAAACTTTTAAAATGCATATATTTAAGGTGATCTGGATCAAAGTTTTTCAATGTTGGCATTTTGGACATTTTGGGCTGAATAATTCTTTGTTTCAGAGGGCCTGTCCTGTGTATTGTAGAATGTCGAGTAGCATTCCTGGCTTCCATCCACTAGATGCCAGTACCATCCACCAAGTGTGACAACCAAAAATCTCTCCAGATATTGCCGACTGTCCCTTGGGAGGCAGAACCACTCCTGGTTGAGAATCACTGGTCTAGATACATGGAAGAAGTAACTGCCATTAGAAAGAACAAGAATTATTAAATGAAACAAGAACAGATGCATATGAGAGGGAACCAGTCAGAAAATCTGGAAATTAAAATTATAGTCATCAAAAACCTTACATTATTAAGTGGAATGAAATGTAGATTGTCGGGGACCAGCATGAGGAATCCCACCCGTGACAGAGTCACGAGGCACACTCAGATGGCAGAGCAATCTGAGTCATCGGATTTCTCCCTGGTTTTTCTTGAACATGTGCCCCAATAATAAAAATTTGTTCTGTATTTGTCTGTTTCTCCACTATTCTCTGCCAGTTTTCTCGGAAAGAGTTAATTCAGGGCTTCAGCTTCCTGCATTTGAAAGGAGTGTTGCAGCCCAACCCCCCCTTTGATAATGCTCTAGCCTGCCTAAACATGTTCCCCTGACCTTTTACAAGCTTGTGAATTGCTCGCAACCCCCAGCTGTGAGGGGCAAAAGAGCCTTGAAGTATTTTAAGTTACAAACCTTTTCTAAGAGCCTAAACTCAGTTGTTTCAATGACTGCTGCCAGACCTCCTTATCTGCACCTGGAAGTTTCTGCTATGCAAACAATGTTTGGGAATATGTAGTAGTTTTTTGATGTTAGCAACACTAGGCTTTTGAGTTGATTGCTTTCTCCCTCCTGCTTGCTTGCTGTCCTTGCTATGTAAGAATGTAACTTTGTTTAGTGCCTCCCGAGAATGGCGCCAGACCTTGGAAGAAATAACACTTATCAGAAAAGAGCTGTAAATTGTCAAATTGGCCTTTTGGCTGGAAGATGATGTAAATTACCTAAGACTTGTGTATACAATTAGGTATGCAGAGACTAAGCCTGCTCTTGATAAGAGTCAGGGCTGCTGTCATTGCCAAAATTTGTGAAACTCATTGATCTTCATGGTATAAAAAGGGGATGTGAAAAATAAAGTTTGGGCCAGTTTTCCTTGGGAACAGTTTTCTCAGAGCAGTTTGTCCGGACCAGATTCTCTTGGGAACAGTTTCTCAGATCGGTTCTGCAGGCCGGTCCCTCCGACGACTCACTCTCCTAAACTCGTTCTAAAAAGAGCTGTAAATTGTCAAATTGGCCTTTTGGCTGAAAGATGATGTAAATTACCTAAGACTTGTGTATACAATTAGGTATGCAGAGACTAAGCCTGCTCTCGATAAGAGTCAGGGCTGCTGTCATTGCCAAAATTTGTGAAACCCATTGATCTTCATTGTATAAAAAAAACATGTGAAAAATAAAGTGGGGACCAGTTTTCTCGGGGCCAGTTTCGGGACCAGTCTTTCTCGGGAACAGTTTCTCTGAGCAGTTTTTCCAGACCAGCTTTTCTCAGACCAGCTTCACGAACCAGTTTCTCAAATGACTTGCTCTCCTGAGTTTCTTCTTTAAAGATATCTGGCTCCCCCCATGTCTCTCTGTCTCTGTCCTCTTGTACTTTAATTCCAGGCTAAATTCCCAGCTGGAGCAGGAGGCTCACCACGTCTACTCATTTGCCCTGGCTATAAGTTCTGCAAGAAAAGAGGGCCCACAGTGGGGTCCCCTTTAGAGACTCAAGTGGATGCCGGTGGCCCACGTAGATGGTGCAAACCTCTTGTCTTGAGATTTTATTGGCTTTCCCCGTAAACCAAGTTATTCAGCCTTCTATTTTTCTACTAATTTCCTACTATCCTATCCTGTCCTGAGCTATCCTGTCCTNCCACAGTGGGGTCCCCTTTAGAGACTCAAGTGGATGCCGGTGGCCCACGTAGATGGTGCAAACCTCTTGTCTTGAGATTTTATTGGCTTTCCCCGTAAACCAAGTTATTCAGCCTTCTATTTTTCTACTAATTTCCTACTATCCTATCCTGTCCTGAGCTATCCTGTCCTGTCCTACCTTGCCCACTCTGTCCCCGCTTTGAAAATCCCTGGATCCACTGGGGCTGGACCCCGGCACCATCAGCAAAGTCAGAGACAGGACGTCCTGAAGGCAGGTCTCCATGATTACATCTTTTCATGATTTCAATGGGTAATTAAATCAAAGAAATAAGCAGTGGAGGTGGGAGAGGATTCGAGTTAAGTCCAACAGAGACAGAGCAGATGATGAAGTTTAAGATGAGGAAGGTAATCGGAGCAACATCGAAAACTTCATCTGAAGCTGCAAAGAATAGAGCTGATATAGTGAATAAGCTAAATCAGTAACATGAGAAACAAACCTGAAAAGATCTAGGGAAACAGAAAAAAGAACAGGTATGAGGGATTTTTAAAATAATAAATACGGATGAGAGAGTTTGATACAGCTCAAGGTTGACGAGGGCTCTTTAAGAAACAGAACCAAAGATCAAGGATGACACTGAGAAAATCTTTCGGGAAAAAAAAGCACTGTTGGTAAATAGAAAAGAATCACCATGTTTCAAACCGAGGCTCTGAAAACAGCATCTCACTTCCTGGAAAAACTGAACGAGAAGGGTAAAAGGGTAAAGAAAAATATATTCTATAATAATTTGGGCTTCAAAATTGGTCCTCATGTACACCTATGGTTGATTCACGTGAATGTATGGCAAAAACCACCACAATATTGTAAAGTAATTAGCCTCCAGTTAAAATAAATAATTTTTAAAATAAAAAAATTAAATTGGTGTCCTGAAAGAGAACAAAACCAGACTTTTCTTTTGCAAAACTGTCAGAAAAATACAGTGTCGGCAATTACATTAATAGTATTCTTATAAGAATTTTTAATGTATAAAGTTCATTTCAAATGAGAAATCACACTAGATATTCTTTGCTATGCAGAGCTCGTACAATATATCTATGCATTCTTCTTGAGAAAAATCGCTTCATATTGTCAATTTAAAAGTAAATCAAAATTAAGAATTCAAGCACAGGTGAATCATCCTTAAGAAAACTCCAGGTGAAGAAACTTCTTGGTTTGGGCTCAAACTCAGAAATCCTTAGGGACTGCAAGCTTTCAGGGCAATGTGCAGCTTGAGGATAAAACTCAGCATGCCAGGTCTTCACTCAGCTACTCTTCCTTTGCTTCAAGAATTCCTTCCCAGACCCAGGAAATGGGGTTGTTGCTTCCTCTTCTCCTACCCATGATTAATCTGTTTTATTTTGTTATTGCTGGTATGGAGATAAAACCAGTCAATCCTAAAGGAAATCAACCTGGAATAGTCATTGGAAGGTCTGATGCTGAAGCTGAAGCTTCAATACTTTGGCCACCTGATGTGAAGAGCCAACACACTGGAAAAGACCGTGATGCTGAGAAAGATTGAGAGCTGGAGGAGAAGGGGATCATAGAGGATGAGATGGTGAGATAGCATCACTGACTCAATGGACATGAATGTGAGCAAACTCTGGGAGATACTGAAGGACAGGGAAACTTGGTGTGCTGTAGTGCATGGGGTTGCAACTTAGCAACTGAATAACAATTGTTATGATCACTTAATAACCAATACTGATACATTGTAGCTAAAATAGGCTTTATTTTACACATTTGGAACTCTGAGCTAAGGTAATTAAGGGAAAAAAGCATTTTTTCCATATCCTCTAGGACATGCATGAAATGTTCCCTTGA
>SJXQ01008365.1:278769-297217 GCA_006408695.1 Aepyceros melampus | reverse complement strand
TGGCCACCTCATGCGAAGAGTTGACTCATTGGAAAAGACCCTCATGCTGGGAGGGATTGGGGGCAGGAGGAGAAAGGGACGACCAAGGATGAGATTGCTAGATGGCATCACAGACTCAATGGACGTGAGTCTGAGTGAACTCCGGGAGTTGGTGATGGACAGGGAGGCCTGGCGTGCTGTGATTCATGGGGTCGCAAAGAGTCGGACACGACTGAGCGACTGAACGAACGGAACGATGGAATGGGCACATCCAGGTCTTTGAAGGCAGTCTCTTCTTTATCTGTTGTGATGACATCTTTCAGGAGGGGCAGGGCACAGTCTTGCAGCTCCATCAGGACACCCATTATTCGAGTGATGGGAATGATACCCAGCAGCTGAGAATGATAGGGTGGTCTTTACCAAAGACAGATCCATTCCCAATACTGTACAAGAGTGAATGTGCAATTTGAGCAGCTCCTCCAGTCACAAGCATTCGGATTGGTTCAGACATGATTGGGAAGGGCGTGGTGACTTCCTGCACCTGCCAAATGAGCCTCAGGCAGTCGGGTCACCTCTGTCCTGGAACCAACTCATATCTTAGTTTTGACTGACATCAGAGGTGGAAGCTCTCGGAGAGGACAGCCTCCCTCTCTTGGTAGTCTGTTTCTGGCATTTTTCCTTGGCCTCCTCCATTTTCTTGGCCACAAGTTTAGCATATTCTGCAGTCTGCCTTTATTTTTCTCGGTATACCGTTTCCTCAGGGTAATATACTGGTGTTTGTGTTGCAGAACATGTGAAATACAGACACTGACTCTTGTGTGCCTTGGCCCTAGGTTTTGAACCCTGTTTGTTTGGGAGCTTTCTCACAACTTGCTTGCGAGCATTATGGTCTTTAGAGAGATTGAAAAGTTTGGTAATTCTAGCAGTTTTGGGAGTTCTGTTTTGGTTCCCAGTTGTTGAGCCACAGCAGTATCAGTGCCTACGGGAATATTCTTTTTCTCCCTTTTAAAAAAAAATGACAAATTGAAAACACTTAGATGGGTGTCCACGTGTAACCCTGAATATGTTTGTACTTTCTTTCCAGTCTTCTTGGTCTTTGCAGGACTGCACATTAGCAGATGGACATGGCCATAGGTGAAAAAACGTGGAGACCTGTTTGTCGTTCCCACCACTGACTTGCCACAGAACTAACCCTTGCATTCTTCGCCCAGAGCATTAGCAGCAACTTCTGTGGGTACACGTGTCTCATAAAGTACAAAGTTCACTCTTACCGTCTTCAGTGAGTTTCTGGCATCTAATGTCTGGAAAAGAGATCTTCAGTTTCATCCTGAAGCTGCTCACCACCTCTGAGGTGCCACAAAAAAGAGCTCATTATTTTTTCTTAAATTAATATCATAGCCTCTGAATCAATCTCTTAACTCCATTCCTACCTTTTTCCAGTCTGTCCTCCAGGGACTGTCAAAATAGTTTATGTAAAAGACATTTGATCATTTTATTCCCTTGATTAAAATGTTAACTTCACCTTGCTTACAAGAAAAAATAAAATTGAGGGACTTTCCTGGTGGTACAGTTAAGAATCTCTCGGTACACGGGACATGGGTTCAATCCCTGGTCACAGATCCTACATGCGATGGGGCAGCTAAGCCCTTCTGCCACAATTAGAGAAGTCTTTGCAACAACAAAGACCCATCAAGGCCAAAATAAATAAATGCAAGTTAAAAACAATAAAGTTGAGGATTCAGGGCTCTTGGTGAATCTGTCTCTGTTTCCCTCTGCAGCAGAAACTTCGCAACAGAATTTCTGAGTTCTGGCTGTGTGAAATTACCCAGGACTGTCATGTTCTCTTGCATGTCTGCACATCTGCACATGCTTTAATTTCATGTGAAATCCTCTCCTAGGTTTGTTGTGTGGGCAACTTTGTACATCTTTTTCAAAATTTAGCTCAAGTGAAATTTTTCAGAGAAGGTTTCCTTATCCCAGGTGTACACTTTCAGACCTCTCTTCTTTGCTTATATGATTTATTATCACTTTCATCCCACTGGTGTTGTAAACATCTTTGTTAAGGTATAGTTCTACCATACAGTTCACTGATTTAACGTGTACAGCTCAGTGGTTTAGTGTATTTACAGAGTTGTGCATTTGCTACTGCAGTCAATTTAGAACATTTCATTACCCCTCAGAGAAACCAACACCTCTTAGCCAGTACCCCCTAACGTCTCATTCCCCTTTTCCCTCCCCATTTCAGCCATTAATCTGCTTTCTGTCTCTGTAGATCTCTCTATTCAGTACATTTCATATTAGTGGAATCATTTAATATTTGATTCTTTGTAATTGTGTCTTTAGCTTGATGTTGTCAAAGTTCAACAGTTTTGAGGTATATATCATACTTCATTTCTTGTTATTGCCAAATACTCCATTGTATGGTTAGACGGGCATCTGGGTTGTTGCCATTTTATCTGTTATTGAGTAATACTATAATGAGCATTCATGTATAAGTTTATATACCGACATATGTATGTATTTCTCTTGAGTATATACCTAGGAATGGAATTGCTGGATCATACATTAACTTCATTTAACTGTTAGAGGAAATCTCAAAACTGTTACATCCATTTTACATTCTTGCTATCAGTGTATGAAGATTTTAATTCTTTACATCCTTGCCCACACTTGATATTGTCTTTTTTTTTTTTAATTACTTATTTTTGATTGAAGGATAATTGTTAAGCCATTCCTAGTGGGTGTGATTAGGTATCTCATTGTGGTTTTGATTTGCATTTCCTTTTAATGATGCGGAGCAATCCAATATCTTCTTTGGAAAGCTATTCAGTTCCTGTGTCCATTTTACAGTTGAGTTTTAGTAGTTTTTTATGTATTTTAGGTACAAGTCCCTTAGCAGATATATATGATTTATATATATTCTGTTGGTAGTCATTTTACTTTTTTGATGTTACCCTTTGAAACATGAAAGTTTTTTTCTTTCTGGTTCTATATCTCCACTTATCCTTGTTGTATTCAGAGTTGAGCCCAGCCTCTCTTCTCTTGCTATTATCTTGACATATAAAGAGATCCAGAAATAAGCTCTCATGGTATTAAATTATTTTGAGAAGAAAACATTTGAGTTCCTCAGATCTCTTTATCTGCCTAAAAGCGGAGATTCCTTGAAAAACTCAGTTGTCGTAAATCCCCTTCCTGGAGTAAATTTCCAGAAAAACATCTGCTTTATTGACTATGCTAAAGCCTTTGAATGTGTGGGTCACGACAAACTGTGGAAAATTCTTAAAAGGATGGAATACCAGACCACTTTACCTGTCTCTTGAGAAATCTGTATGCAGGTCAAGAAGCAACAGTTAGGATTGGACGTGAAACAACCGCCTGGTTCCAAATTGAGAAAGGACTACGTCAAGGCTGTATATTGTCACCTTGCTTATTTAACTTATATGCAGAGGACATCATGCGAAATGCCGGACTGGATGAAGCACAAGCTGGAATCAAGATTTCCGGGAGAAATATCAATCACCTCAGATATGCACATGACACCACCCTTAGGGCAGAAAGTGAGGAAGAACTAAAGAGCCTCTTGATGAAAGTGAAAGAGAAGAGCGAAGAAGCTGGCTTAAAACTCAGCTTTCAGAAAATGAAGATCATGGTATCCGGTTCCATCAGTTCATGCCAAATAGATGGGGAAACGATCGAAACAGTTGACAGACTTTATTTTTTGGTACTGCAGATGGTGACTGCAGCCATGAAATTAAAAGATACTTGTTCCTTGGAAGAAAGGCCATGACAAACCTAGACAGCATATTAAAAAGTAGAGACATTACTGACAAAGGTCTGTCTAGTCAAATCTATACTTTTTCCAATAGTTGTATATGAATGTGAGAGTTGGACCATAGGGAAGGCTGAGCACTTAAGAATTGATACTTTTGAACCTATGGTGTTGGAGGAGACTCTTGAGAGTCCCTTGAATTGCAAGAAGATCAAACCAGTCCATCCTAAAGGAAATCGGTCCTGAATATTCATTGGAAGGATTGATGCTCAGATGGTGACTGCAGCCATGAAATTAAAAGATACTTGTTCCTTGGAAGAAAGGCCATGACAAACCTAGACAGCATATTAAAAAGTAGAGACATTACTGACAAAGGTCTGTCTAGTCAAATCTATACTTTTTCCAATAGTTGTATATGAATGTGAGAGTTGGACCATAGGGAAGGCTGAGCACTTAAGAATTGATACTTTTGAACCTATGGTGTTGGAGGAGACTCTTGAGAGTCCCTTGAATTGCAAGAAGATCAAACCAGTCCATCCTAAAGGAAATCGGTCCTGAATATTCATTGGAAGGATTGATGCTGAAGCAGCAGTCCTTTTGCCACCTGATGTGAAGAACTGACATATTGGAAAAGACCCTGATGCTGGGAAAGATTGAAAGCAGGAGGAGAAGGGGACGATAGAGGATGAGATGGCTGGATGGCATCACCAACTTGATGGACATGAGTTTGAGTGAACTCTGGGAGTTGGTGATGGACACGGAGGCCTGGTGTGCTACAGTCCATGGGATGCAAAGAGTGGGACACGACTGAGAGACTGAACTGAACTGGAGCAGCCTGGGGAAGGTTGACTCTTAGCCCTGGAGATGAGGTTTCCACACCTACTATCCCAAAACTGAATCTCCCTTCTGCTCTTGTCAGGGCCCATTTATCTTTTCAAAACGTCATTTATTTTCCTATCAGTGCCCTTCCCCTATTAAGATGTTACATAAGCCCCACCCAGATTTTAAACATCTCCTTGAGTCATATTCTTCTGTGAACTCCTATACATACATGAGTATTATCTGTCCTTGCTAATCGTTTGTAGGGGAGAAAAAAATATGTTTTCTCTCTCCATCCTAAATTAATTGGCTAGGACTCTACAAATGAGACTAATGAAAGAACAAAGCATTTTTTAGAGAAGTGACAAGGAGAAGGAAAAGGACATTGAGTTTCTAAGGGTGGCAAATTGTGGGAAGTTAATATTGGAGAATTACTGAAATATAAGGGCTAATTCAGTTCAGTTCAGTCGCTCAGTCGTGTCCGACTCTGCGACCCCATGAATTGCAGCACACCAGGCCTCCCTGTCCATCACCAACTCCCGGAGTTCACTCAGACTAATGTCCATCGAGTCAGTGATGCCATCCAGCCATTCATCCTCTGTCGTCCCCTTCTCCTTACTAAAGTTAAAATGTTTTAAAAATTGAGATGTAATTTACATATAACATACTAGTTTTAGGTGTACAACAAGTTATTTGATGTCTGTATATATTGTGAAATGATCACACTAGTTAACATCCATCACCACACAGTTAAACTTTTTTCCTTCTAAGATTTACTCTTTTAGGAAATGTCAGGTGTACAGTGCAGTGTTTCGTCACCATGCTGCACGTACATCCCCATAACTTATTTTATAACTAGAAGTTGGTACTTTTTGACCACATTCACCCATTTTGCCAACCTCACCCTCTAGCTCTGGCAAACCACCAATCTAATTTGTTCCCTATATCTATGAATTGTGTTTTGTTTTGTTTAGATTCTACATATAAGTGGGATCATACAGTATTTGTCTTTCTCTCTCTGTTATTTCACTTAGCATAATACCCTCAAGCTCCATCTGTGTAGTAGAAATGACAAATTTCTTTCTTTAATTTGATGACTAAATAATACTCCATTGGAATTTAGTTTGAAATTGAATTCCAGCTTTCATAACATTCCAGTGACCTTGTTGGGCTTATGGACCTGTTGCTTCTATTAATTCTTTTAAGCGTGAACCTCATATATCTCATGGTTGCTGGAAAGATGTGTAACGTTAAGTACATAAAAGTAATTTATGTAGTTCTTGGCAGATAAGTGTGCAGTAAATGCTAGTTTTATTCTTTCATTTACTGTGTTAAATAAGGTAATTTGTCAACCTAGGAGTACACTTTTGTTTTCAGAATACTATGTTCATAATGTACTTACCTGAAGCCAAACACTTCCCTAGTAGTTACATCTTAAGTTCTAAAAATATGTCAAGATGGTAAGCAAGAAGTGGCAATTAAGTTTTTCTTAAAAAAATTTTTTTTTATATATTTTAAAAACACAAATGGAGATAATGCTGTGTATATTGTTTTGCCTTTCCAGCTTGATGTATTTTGGTCTTTGGTCTGGGTCAGCTCATAAATTGCATCATAGTTTTAGTTTTGTACATTTATATCCAAAATTTCTTTTCTGTTGTAGGACATGTAGGTAATTTTCAC
Source organism: Aepyceros melampus (assembly GCA_006408695.1). NCBI lineage: Eukaryota > Metazoa > Chordata > Mammalia > Artiodactyla > Bovidae > Aepyceros > Aepyceros melampus. Next base: position 290,970 of record SJXQ01008365.1, on the reverse strand, counting down.
TACTTTTCTGTTAAACCCATGTCTACATGTAAGTACAAAAGAATGTAGCTCATGTTGCTCTTGCTTGATATCTTGGGCTTGAAACTGGCATGTGGAGGGGAAAGAGTCAAGGAAATGGGATAGAATTAGAGTCAAAGAGAGTAATACAATCATACCAAAAGCCTTTGGGATTACTATTTATTTTCCCAAGGCAGTAAACTCTCTTTTTTCTGGTTGAATGTAGTTGGACTGGGCAGTTTTGTTCTTTGACACTTCACGAATCCAAAAAGTTATTGTGAACCTTTGTATCTTGCACTTGTGTAAATGGAAATGCTCTAGTGTTTTGTAACTAAGTTTAATTATTTGCTCTTTACTTCTGAATTACTGTTTATTATATTAAGGAATTTCTCTTCCTGATTTACTCTGCTGCTGCTGCTGCTAAGTCGCTTCAGTCGTGTCCAACTCTGTGCGACCCCATAGATGGCAGCCCACCAGGCTCCCCCGACCCTGGGATTCTCCAGGCAAGAACACTGGAATGGGTTGCCATTTCCTTCTCCAATGCATGAAAGTGAAAAGTGAAAGTGAAGTCTCTCAGTTGTGTCCGACCCTAAATCAGTGGTAGTGAACAGTTTTAATTTAGATGATCTTATTTTTTTTGTTTCTTTTGCTGGTCTAATACCATTTATAGATCTCTGACGTTGCCAGTATTTGCAGAGGGAACTCATTTGCAAGATAGAGATTGCACTCTGGTGAGAAGTGAAGCCATGTGCATGTTTATTATTTGTCTCATCTAAAACAAATTCCTGAGCTGTGGTTGAACCACCTCTGAATCAGTATCCCTGGCTAGAATTGCCATAGCATTATCAGCTTAAGTCACAAGCCTTACCAGCTTGTGAATGATGATAGAAGCAAGGTCTGATGCTGTAAAGAGCAATATTGCATAGGAACCTGGAATGTTAGGTCCATGAATCAAGGCTGGATAGTTTGATGTAATTAATGGTTAAAATAGTGAACTGTGGGAATTAGGTCTTCAACTGGGATTTTGGTGGGGGGAGAGCTGGTATGAAAAGTGCCTGCATTTGGTAGCTAAGCCATGTCTGACTCTTTGCTACCCCATGGACTGTAGCTTGCAAAGTTCCTCTGTCCGTAGAGCAAGTTGCCATTTCCTTCTCCAGGGGATCTTTCTGACCCAGGGATTGAACACTCATCTCCTGCATTCATTGGCAGGCAGGTTCTTTACCATTGAGCTACCCTGGAAGGCTGATATGAATAATAGGTTATTTTTATGCTTTTTTTTTTTTAATTCTGAATCAGATCCTTCTCAGTCAAGAAATGCCTCATTCCTAATGAAGAAGGAATTAAACTATCTCACAATTCAGGAAAGTTCAAGAATACAGAAGAAAAGTCAAGAGTGAAAAAAAAAAAAAAAAAGGAGTTTAGGAGAAGAGCCATAGAAAAAGGTAATTTCCGCCCATAAAGAGGAACCACATGTATGTTTCTCAAATACCAGTAAGATGTGTGCTACAGAAAATGTTAATAAAAATTCAATGCTTGAGCAAGTAAGGATGGAACAAATTCAGTGACTAAGGTCTCAAATCCTGACATTAATTCTGATGGAGATTTCCGTTGGAGGGAGTATTAAAGAGTGGAACAGAAGTTGATCGATGCAGTCCAGAATGACTAAAATAGAGGATAACACACATAACTAATCAACACATCACTTTAAAAATGTTTTGATACATCTCCATATAGAGGGTTTGGGAGTTAAAATTCAACCTACTTTACTATACCTGATGTACAATTATATTTTTGTTTTATCTTGCTTTAGCAATCTCTATATGACTTCCATGATTTCTTTTCCTTATAAAACCCCTTGATTTATCTGTTCTACACATATGTATTGAGCATTTATTATCCATTTGAAAGAGTAATTCTATGTTCTATGCATAATAGACCAAAATTTATTATTTTATTAAGATTTTTATTAAGATTGTAATGCCCAGGATGAGAAAACTTTAGTTATGTCCTTGAGGAGGTGTTATCTTAAAGCATTTTACTTCTGTTCCCGTGGATAATATATTTATAGCATTTGAAAATCCCAGTTTAAGAGATACTGGAAGCATTTTCTCTCATTTTAGATACTCAAGAACTTAACTAAATTTCAGAAGCATCCACATAGTAAAATCCATGAGTGACCTTTTAATATGCTTTAAATCCCAATAAGTTTTAAAATCCTAAATGAATGCCTGGCAAAAGATGCTGTGTAGTCATTTTAATAAGATGATTCTAATGCAAAGGCATTTTTTTCCCTCAATATAAAGCCTCACATAGAAGTAAACCATTTCTTCCAGCATAATAGGAGAAAAACACTATCTTTTTAACTGCTCTGTGGTTTAAACTGAGGGAAAATGTTAGTCTCTAGCATGTAATTTGACATTTTTTTTCGTACTTTTGCAGCACTGAAAAGTAGCTGGGTCTTTATAAAGCCTCACATAGAAGTAAACCATTTCTTCCAGCATAATAGGAGAAAAACACTATCTTTTTAACTGCTCTGTGGTTTAAACTGAGAGAAAATGTTAGTCTCTAGCATGTAATTTGACATTTTTTTTCGTACTTTTGCAGCACTGAAAAGTAGCTGGGTCTAAATGTATATTGTTTGTTTTGCTTGTACTATGTAGATTTGTTAGACAAAATATTGCTTATTCAAAATGGAAGCAAATTTGACAGCGATGTCTAAGCCACCATCAGTTAAGCTGTGGTTAAACAAAGCCATTGATCTCAAAAGAGAGAAATCTGAGGAGTCATAGTGTTAGAAAACAATCATGTAAAGGGATAGAGCAGAAACAAAAGGTAAGCTGATTGGAATCAAGTTATAGGTAGTAGGGTGGTTTGGGAGTGGAGAAGACATAATGAGTAAAATGTGAGCAGACAAATTTTATTAAAAACTTAGGTGCAACATGTAATCTTATGGATCCTGAATTTTCATTGACCTCATTTTTTTTTTTTTTTCTAAATGGGTCTCTGCATATTAGCAACAATAGTTCGAGTTATAAGAATAATTTACCACTACTGGATATTTTATCAAATGAGTCAGCTATATGAGGAGCTATTTTACCCCAAAATAGCCTCCCACTAAAACATCTAGGAAAAGTAACTCACCGTGGACTAGCCCACATCATTTCTGCCTAATGCCCAGAAATCTGATACACTCCTAAGTGAAAGAGTGCCAGTAACAGGTATGCCTGAAATACACCATTTGATCCTCTTAGAAATATTTCTGACATTTGGGAACTACAAATAACAATTGTTTTGCTCATTTTGGAATGATAGAAGCATATTGTATCTTTTACTTTTAAATTCCTATAACCCATGTGTGACTTATTTTTGTTTCACTAGATCGATAGAATGGAGGTAATTCTGAAGAAAATGTATCCTGCAAACTGAATCTCTGGAATTCCAAAAAGGTTTATTGGAAAAATTAGTTAAATCAATAGATTGTTGGTGGAACAACTGGTTTGAAATTCAGCTTTATGTATATGAAATATTTATGATTCTGATTAGATTTTTTTCATATAAAGCCCATCCAGTTGAATAAGATCAGTTTCAAGAACTGTAAAACTGGCTGAGCATTACTCTTAAAATCTTGAAAATTTTTTTCCTTCTAAATTTGGCAGTGCCATTTGGAGTTTTACACTTGATATTCTGTAAAATAAAATTGAAACATCTTTAACCATCTGGTAGTTTTGTGGATAATTTAGCATATATCCACTTGTGGCAGTTTATTTCAAAGTAGTTCCCATTAAATACTGATCTTTAAGTATTGGAACTCCATTTTTAAGCACAAATTGTTGTAATTATGTATCTCTAGTTGTCCGTAGGCTTTACTATAATTGAGGTAATTACCGTCAATAAAAAGATAATTTGAGACTCTTTATCATTATGGGACTGCTGCTGCCTACATGTGGTGGATAAAATATGGTTAACCAGTAGTTCTCCAGTTGCTGGAAACAGAGTGTTATTTGTGAGGAATACACAGAGATGGCTTTTTTTTTTCTCCCCCCTCTAGGTTTTACTCAGTTTAAATTTGTTTCTTCCTGGGGCGAAAGAAACAAAACAAGCAAACAAAATTTTTCCAGGCTTTATAAATCCTCAAATCCTTTGATGATTCTGATAGGATATGGTAATTTTGAGACTACACCCAAAAAGTTCTAGTGAGATCATTCACAAGTAGGAGACGGCAAAGCCACTGTGACATGTATACTCATTTCTAGAGTAAAAATATTGAAAAGTAACAAGCAACAGAAATACATTTGCAATATTAGCTAAAGAGCTTCAAGAGATTATATTTTTTTCTTTAATACAGAGGGTTCAAAATTGGAAAAGGAGTACAACAAGGCTGTATATGTCGGCTTGTTTATTTACCTTCTACGTAGAGCACATCATGCAAAATGCCGGGCTGAATGATGCAAGAGTTGGAATCAAGACTGCAGGAAGAAATCAATAACCTCAGATATGCAGATAACACCACTCTAATGGCAGAAAGCAAAGAGGAACTCAAAAGTCTCTTGATGAGGGTGAAAGGGGAGAGTGAAAAAGCTGGTTTAACACTCAACATTCAAAAATTGAAGATCATAGCATCCGGTCTCATCAAACAGATGAGGGAAAAAGTGGAAACAGTAACAGATTTTATTTTCTTGGACTCCAAAATCACTACAGATGGTGACTGCAGCCCCCAAATTAAAAGATACTTGCTCTTTGGAAGAAAAGCTATGACAAACCTAGACAGCATGTTTAAAAGCAGAGACATCACTTTGCTGACAAAAGTCCATATAGTTAAAGCTATGGTTTTTCCAGTAATCAAATATGGATGTGAGAGTTGGACCATAAAGAAGACTGAGTGCTGAAGAACTGAGGCTTTTGAATTATGGTGCTGAGGAAAGTGAAAGTCACTAAGTCATGTCCGACTCTTTTCAGACTTCATGGCCTATACGGTCCATGGACTCTCCAGACCAGAATATTGAAGTGGGTAGCCTTTTCCTTCTCTAGGGGATCTTTCCAAACCAAAGATTAAATCCAGGTCTCCTGCACTGCAGGTGGATTCTTTACCAGCTAAGCCACCAGGGAAGCCCAAGAATACTAGAGTGGGTAGCCTATCCCTTCTCCGGCAGATCTTCCCAACCCAGGAATGGAAGCAGGGTCTCCTGCATTGCTGGTGAATTCTTTACCAGTTGAGCTACCAGGGAAGGAAGAATCTAGAGAGTACCTTGGACTGCAAGGAGAACAAACCAGACAATCCTAAAGGAAATCAACCCTGAATATTCATTGGAAGGACTGATGGTAAAGCTGAAGCTCCAATCCTTTGGCCATCTGTTGCGAATAACTGACTCTGGAAAGGACCCTGATGCTGGGAAAGATTGCAGGCAGGATGTGAAAGGGATAACAGAGGATGAGGTGGCATCATCAGTTCAACAGGCAAGAGTTTGAGCAAACTCCAGGAGATGGTGAAGGACAGGGAATCCTCGTGTGCTGCAGCTCATGAGATTGTCAAAAGTCAGACACAAATTAGCAAATGAACAACCAAACAGAGGGAATGATCCAAGGAAATGATTTCTTCATTTTGCATTGCTCGGACTTTGCTGGTAGCTCAGAGGTTAAAGTGTCTGCCTGCAATTCAGGAGACCCAGGTTTGATCCCTGGGTCAGGAAGATCCCCTGGAGAAGGAAATGGCAACCCACTTCAGTATTCTTGCCTGGAGAATCCCATGGAGGGAGGAGCCTGGTAGGCTACAGTCCCTGGGGTTGCTAAGAGTCGGACACGACTGAGTTACTTCACTTCACTTAGCAGTCTAGCACAGTGGAGAGTAGAACCTAAAGCACTGGTTAAAAATGATGTCAAAGAAGGCTGAGATAAATTTCTCCAGGTGATATTAGTTGTTGCTGTTTAGTTACTAAGCAATATCTCCTGCACTGGCAGGAGGATTCTTTATCACTGAGCCACCAGGGGAAGAATTCCACATGGGAGCAGGAACATGGATTTGGTACCAGAATCACAGTGCATCTTCCCTGTAGCAAGGATAGCTAAGAGAAATGATGTATATTAAAACTCATTACTGTTATACCAAACACACAGCAAATGGTGAAGATATTTGCCTGACTCCTTCATATTTAATTTTTAGTACCAGTATCTCAGTTGGTAAAGAATTCACTTGCAAATGCAGTAGACCCCAGTTTGATTCCTGGGTTGGGAAGATCAGCTGGAGACGGGATAGGCTACCCATTCCCATATTCTTGGGGCTTCCCTTATGGCTCGGCTGGTAAAGAATCTGTCTGCAATGCAGGAGACCCGGGTTCAATCCCTGGGTTAGGAAGATCCCTTGGAGAAGGGAAAGACTACTCACTCCAGTATTCTGGCCTGGAGAATCCCATTTCTGACAAAAAGTCAGACACAACTGAGTGACTTTCACTTTCACTTTTTACTCTATTTTTAAGATTTTTTCTGCAATGATGGTACCTGTTTTAACCAACTTTTTGAAAACATCAAGTAATAAATGTGTGTGTTCTGCTTATGGTTAAATTAAAAAATGAAGGAACATTAAAAATCAGCCTTGTTCTAAAGGCAAGATGCTAATTTAAGTTAATTGATGTGTTTGGTAATTTCTATGCTGAGGTCCATCACAGAAGTTGAAAAGTTCCTCATTATAGAAAGAACATAATTACCTGAATTTTTCAAATGTCAAGTTCAGGGAATAATTTCTGCCAAAAAGCAGAACAGAGTAAAAAGTATTTGATGAAATATATTCACAATTCGGCTATGAATACAGACTAAAAGTAAATTATGTGGTCTCATTAGGTCACAGTTTTTTATTTCCTATTTTAATATGATGCTGAAACCCATGTTACAATCCTTAACACACAAAGAAACTCTTGCTAAGTCTTCTTTGCAAAAAGTTGGCCTAAGTTGTGAATTAAGGACTGATCTATAATTCACATTTTGTTAGCAAGCACTTATTACTTTGCTTTTGCAGGAGAGAGAGATGTAAGAGACATAGGTTCAATCCCTGGTTCAGGAAGATACCCTGGGGAAGGAAATGGCAACTCACTCCAATATTCTTGCCTGGAAAATCCCATGGCTAGAGGAGCCTGGTAGGTACAGCCTATGGGATCTCAAAGGGTCAGAATGAAGTGACTTAGCATGTATGCAAGGGAAATATTGAACACATGTAATCATAGCCTTCCACTAAGTCAGAAATTCAAATCTTAAACCTCACCTTTGCTAAGAAAAAAGATGTGAGATATTGGAATATTTTTTATCTAAGTATTAATACCTAACTCATCAAATTTAATGAGGATTCAGTTCAGTTCAGTTCAGTCGCTCAGTCGTGTCCGACTCTTTGCGACCCCATGAATCGCACTACGCCAGGCCTCCCTGTCCATCACCAGGCAACATCATCTTCCTATGTCATTTAGCACTTAACTTAGTTTTCTGAATGCTGACTGTTCAGATGTCATATCTAACCAGTAATATTTACAAATAAATTTTGGGAAAAGATTATTTACTGTCCTGGGCTTCCCTGATGGCTCAGGCAGTAAAGAATTCACCTGCAGTGCAGGAGACCTGGGTTCGATCCCTGGGTCGGGAAAAGCCTCTCAAGAAGAGAATGACTGCCCACCTCAGGATTCTTGCCTGGAGAATTCCAGGGACAGAGGATCTTGGTGAGCTACAGCCCATGGTGTCACAGAGTCAGACATGAGGGTGCAACTTTCACTCTCACACACACTATTTACTGTCTTAGGATAGTGCATTCTGCCCCGTTTAAAACAGTTAAAGAATCTGGCTGCCTTCCAGTACTGGGAGCCAGTGCTGAGCTCTGTCAAAACTGAAACCCCACAGTTACAATGCCATGGAGTTTAGCATTCTTTAAGGAGCCAGTAGGCTTATGGCTACTTTCTATCATCACAGTGTTACTATTCAGAAATATTCAATTAATCAGATGTGGAAAACAAATAAATATATATCAAAATATCCAAGGCATAAAACATAATATGTTTAGGTATGAGACCTATAAAACAGGCACTGGCACATGTATTAGTGATATTCACCTGGGACTAAATCTAAAATACCTAAGACACAGTCTGAGTTATTAATGTTGAATGAAATTCAGTTGTGAAGTACACATGTAAACACAGAACATAAAATCGTTACTTTCTATCATCACAGTGTTACTATTCAGAAATATTCAATTAATCAGATGTGGAAAACAAATAAATATATATCAAAATATCCAAGGCATAAAACATAATATGTTTAGGTATGAGACCTATAAAACAGGCACTGGCACATGTATTAGTGATATTCACCTGGGACTAAATCTAAAATACCTAAGACACAGTCTGAGTTATTAATGTTGAATGAAATTCAGTTGTGAAGTACACGTAAACACAGAACATAAAATCATTTATCCAACAGATAACTGATGTCTACCTAAAAACTGTACAAATTTTTGTATAAGTGTGAAAAACTGGAGTTGACTTTCTGTAGAAGGAAACATCTGTGCTAAAAACAAAAGCAACATACTCCCGGTTGAGAAACAGTAAGCCTTTCATCAGTGCAATCAAGGTAAATTCAAGGGAAGAATGTGTTCAACTCTCTCCTTATTAAAATTTATGTATTGCATTTTATTAAATGACTCTGTTGAATGTTATCATGGAAGAATTTGTCAATATTTTTCATGTTCCTGTTTGTTCACATACTCCTTACATTTTTACACACTTCCCATGAATATCATGGAAAGTTTTGAGAAAGTCTTTTTGGAATTAGGAAATTCTGAGAAAACTTATATGGAATTCTCCAATTGGTACATAAAGTTTTTTTGATTGCTCTTGTAATGCAGTGAAGACGTTGAATTTGGAACGTTAGTAAGCGTTACTTATTACTTCAAGTAGTTACACTTGACATTGGGTGTCAGAGATGGCAACAAGCAATTAATAATTTCCTGGCCTAATCTAAAAGGTACACACTGCTATATTTAAAATGGATAACTAACAAGGAACCTACTATACAGCACAGGGAACTCTGTTCAATGTTATGTGACAGCATGAATAGGAAGGAGTTTGGGGAAGACTGGATACGTGTATATGCGTGACTGAGTCCCTTTCCTGTACACCTGAAGCTATCATTATAACAAACATTAACATTGTTAATAGGCTATACCCCAATACAAAAAAAAATGTTTAAGATTTAAAAAAAAAGTAGTCATATATACAAAAAAAATCACAAGCTATTTATGGCAAAGGTAAGTCGCTCAGTCGTGTCCGACCCTTTGCGACCCCGTGGACTGTAGCCCACCAGGCTTCTCAGTCCATGGAATTTTCCAGGCAAGAGTACTGGAGTGGGTTGCATTTATGGCAAAATAAACTCAAATTTCAGAACAGATTAATAGGTTTTAGCATGTAGGAATCACAGACAAAATACCTGCATCTGACTAAGGAGTGCAAACACTTGCTCAGAAAAATTAGTTTCAGGAAATATGGAAATAGGCATGCTAATGAAAGAACTAAAGTTTCCAGGAATACATCCTTAGAAATATCTATTATCTTTCATGATGGCAATGATTAAATGCTAAAAATAATACAGCTTAATTTGAGTGAAATCAGATAAGAAAATGAAAAATGAAAAAAAATTAAATATTTGATTTTTGAGGTTTGTACAACTTAGTACATGCCGCAACTCCACTTTTCAGATGAATAGACTTACATCCTTAATACTGAGTCACGTCACATCATACAGCTTGTCATCCAGGAGACAGCACTTGATAGAGTCTCCTTGCTTGTTTTCAGTCTGATACTTGTTCACTCCATTATGCCACTTTCACATCATTGATTATTTGGCAAGATACTATCAGTTATTAGACATAAAGTCATTCATATCATATGGCTACTATCTATATTTGGAAGCTAGTTCAGTTCAGTTTAGTCCCTCAGTCGTGTCTGACTCTGCGACCCAACGTACTGCAGCACACCAGGCTTTCTTGTCCATCACCAATTCCTGAGGCTCGCTGAAACTGAAGTCCATTGAGTCGGTCATGCCATCCAACCATGTGATCCTCTGTTGTCTCTTTCTCCTGCCTTCAATATTTCCCAGCATCAGGGTCTTGTCCAATGAGTCAGTTCTTCGATTCAGGTGGCCAAAGTATTGGAGCTTCATTATCAGTCCTTCCAATGAATATTCAGGACTGATCTCCTTTAGGATTGACTGGTTTGATCTCCATGGAAGCTAAGTTACATTTAATTTGAATTAATAACACAGGGAACAGTGTTGTGTCCTTGATATGAGAATGAAAACATTTTTCTCTAGCCCAATCCCTATTATATATATTTTTTATTCCTGACTTTCAGTTTCCTCTCTTGTAAAATTGGAAAAAAAATAATGTAATCAAAGATAATTGACAAGCTGTAAGGGCCTAGACTAAGTTTATCCTTAGCCATAATGAGGTTTGCTATAATGATTATATCACATTTCTTAAGATCAGATATGACAATGTATTTTTAAAGTAACAGAAAAAGTAGCTGTAGTACTGGAAAGGCAAATGAATTATGTAATATTGTGAGACATCTTTAATACACACATCTATGACAATGTTAATGAATTGAATTAAATATCACTCTACACACAATTCCAAAAGACATAACACTTCTCATTGTACACTACCACTCTAATTTCATAAAATGAAATATCATTTTCCTTCAGAATGGCCATTTTCCAACACTGTGGATTAATATTGTCACTATCTCCTTGGGGACACATAAAATGACATCTCATATAAGTTTGACTTCTTTCGGCAGGAAGCCAAGTTTCTTATTCTGTCATTTTTCAAGTGTTTTCAATTCCATTCTACAAATGTTTATGGAGCATCAGCTAACCATGATGGGTGACTGTTTTTACATGAAATTAGCATTGGTTGACAAGGGATTACTTTCTTTCTTCTCTGTGTAATATGGTGATTTAGTACTTATTCTAAAGGTTAGATTTTAAAGATGAAATGGAATATTATTTATTGATATTATTTTCCATTGATAATGGAGATATTAATTACTTATTCTATGTAAAATGTTAAGTTTTGAAATAACTGACTTATTTAGCTTACATTGTATTTCTGTTAGCTATGCAATTCAACTCTAGTAGAGAATTTTGGCATTTTGAATCTAATAATGGCTTAAAAGATATGCACATACATCAATACTTATCAAAATAAATAATTTAAACATGTGAACTTTATTTCATTGGTTGACAAGGGATTACTTTCTCTCTTCTCTGTGTAATATGGTGATTTAGTACTTATTCTAAAGGTTAGATTTTAAAGATGAAATGGAATATTATTTATTGATATTATTTTCCATTGATAATGGAGATATTAATTACTTATTCTATGTAAAATGTTAAGTTTTGAAATAACTGACTTATTTAGCTTACATTGTATTTCTGTTAGCTATGCAATTCAACTCTAGTAGAGAATTTTGGCATTTTGAATCTAATAATGGCTTAAAAGATATGCACATACATCAATACTTATCAAAATAAATAATTTAAACATGTGAACTTTATTTTATGTTAATTGTGTATGTTCAGTTGCTCAGTCATGTCTGACTCTTTGTGGCCCCATGGATTGTAGCCTGCCAATCTCCTGTGTCCATGGAATTCTCCAGACAAGAATACTGGAGTGGGTAGCCATTCCCTTTTCCAGGGGATCTTCCTGACCCAGGGACTGAACCCAGTTCTCCTGCATTGCAGGCAGATTCTTTACCATTTGGGCCAACAGGGAAGCTCCACTGATTTATGTTATTTATGCTCTGATAAAATGGTATATTTAAAAAAATTCTATAGCCATCGGGAACATATGAATTTAAGATTCTCATGATAGTTATTCTGTTGTTGGTCAGTCATGAAGTCCTGTCTGACTCTGTGCCACCACATTGACTGTAGCAGTCCAGGCTTTCCTGTCCTTCACTATCTCCTGGAGTTTGCTCAAACTCATGTCCATTGAGTTGGTGATGACATCCAACATAGTTATTGTTCAGTTCAGTCACTCAGTCATGTCCAGCTCTTTGTGACCCCCTGAATCGCAGCACGCCAGGCCTCCCTGTCCATCACCATCTCCCGGAGTTCACTCAGACTCACGTCCATTGAGTCCGTGATGCCATCCAGCCATCTCATCCTCTGTTGTCC
>SJXQ01008365.1:92399-261007 GCA_006408695.1 Aepyceros melampus | reverse complement strand
TGCAAATTAGTACAGCCACTATGGAAAACAGTGTGGAGATTCCTTAAAAATTGCAAATAAAAGTACCATATGACCCAGCAATCCCACTGCTGGGCATACACACTGATGAAACCAGAACTGAAAGAGATACATGTACCCCAATGTTCATCGCAGCACTGTTTATAATAGCCAGGACATGGAAACAACCTAAATTTCCATCAGCAGATGAATGGATAAGAAAGCAGTGGTACATATACACAATGGAGTATTACTCAGCCATTAAAAAGAATACATTTGAATCAGTTCTAATGAGATGGATGAAGCTGGAGCTGATTATACAGAGTGATGTAAGCCAGAAAGAAAAACACCAATACAGTATACTAACACATATATATGGAATTTAGAAACATGGTAATGATAACCCTGTATGTGAGGCAGCAAAAGAGACACAGATGTATAGAACGGACTTTTGGACTCTGAGGGAGAGGGAGAGGGTGGGAGGATTTGGGAGAATGGCACTGAAACATGTGTACTATCATGTAAGAAATGAATCGCCAGTCTATGTTTAATACAGGATACAGGATGCTTGGGACTGGTGCACAGGGATGATCCAGAGAGTTGATATGGGGTGGGAGATTGGCAGAGGGGATTCAGGATTGGGAACTCATGTACACCCGAGACGGATTCATGTCAATGTATGGCAAAAACAATACAGTATTGTAAAGTAAAATAAAGTAAAAAATAAAAATAAATAAAAATATATATACACCCAAAAAAAGAAAAAACAAGTGTTGCAGTCAACATGCCAGCAAATTTGGAAAACTCAGCAGTGGCCACAGGATTGGAAAAGGTCAGTTTTCATTCCAATCCCAAAGAAAGGCAATGCCAAGGAATGCTCAAACTACCACACAATTGTATTCATCGCACATGCTAGGCAAGTAATGCTCCAAGCCAGGCTTCAACAGTACATGAATGAAGAAATTCCATATGTTTAAACTGGATTTTAAATAGGCAGAGGAATCAGAGATCAAATTGCCAACATCTGTTGGATCACAGCAAAAGCAAGAGAATTCTAGAAAAAAATATCTACTTCTGCTTCATTGACTACACTAAAGCCTTTTACGATGTGGATCCCAAAGACTGTGGAAAATTCTTAAAGAGATGGGAGTACCAGACCACCTGAGCTGCCTCTTCAGAAATCTGTATACAAGACAAGAAGCAATACTTAGAATGGAACATGGGACAACAGACTGCTTCCAAATTGGGAAAGGAGTACGTCAAAGGCTGTATATTGTCACCCTGCTTATTAAACTTATATGCAGAGTACATTATGAGAAATTCTGGGCTGGATGAAGCACAAACTGGAATCAAGATTGCTGGGAGGAATATCAATAACCTCAGATAAGCAGATATCACCACCCTTATGGCAGAAAGTGAAGAGAAACTAAAGAGCCTCTTGATGAAAATGAAAGAGGAGAGTAAAAAAGCTGGCTTAAAACTCAACATCAAAAACAAAGATCATGGTATCTGGTCTCATCATATCATGGTAAATAGATGGGGGGAAAATGAAAAATAACAGTGACAGACTTTAATTACTTGGACTCCAAAATCACTGCAGATTGTGCCTGCAGCCATAAAATTAAAAGACACTTGCTCCTTGGAAAAAAAGCTATGACAAATCTGGACAATCAGAAAGTGAAGAGAAACTAAAGAGCCTCTTGATGAAAATGAAAGAGGAGAGTAAAAAAGCTGGCTTAAAACTCAACATCAAAAACAAAGATCATGGTATCTGGTCTCATCATATCATGGTAAATAGATGGGGGGAAAATGAAAAATAACAGTGACAGACTTTAATTACTTGGACTCCAAAATCACTGCAGATTGTGCCTGCAGCCATAAAATTAAAAGACACTTGCTCCTTGGAAAAAAAGCTATGACAAATCTGGACAACATATTAAAAAGCAGATGCATTACTTTGCTGACAAATGTCAACATGGTCAAAGCTTTGCTTTTTCCAATAGTCATGCATGTATGTGAGAGTTGGAACATAAAAAAGGTTGAAAGCTGAAGAATCGATGTTTTTGAGCTGTGGTGTTGGAAAAGACTCTTGAGAGTCATTTGGACAGGAGATCAAACCAGGCAATCCTAAAGGAAATCAACCCTGAATATTTATTGGAAGGGCTGATGCTGAAGCTGAAGCTCCAATACCATGGCCACCTGAGGTGAAGAACTGATTCACTGAAAAAGACCCTGATGCTGGGGAAGATTGCAGGCAAGATGAGAAGGGGATGACAGAGGATGAAATGGTTGGATGGCATCACCGCCTTGATGGACATGAGTTTCAGCAAACTCTGGGAGACAGTGAAGGACAGGGAAGCCTGGTGTGCTGCAGTCCATGGGTTCTTAAAGAGTCAGACAGGACTGAGAGACCTACCACCACCACCAACAAGGGAAATTGGGGAAGGTTTATCAGAGTATTATTCCACCTAAAAGAGATTATTCATCTCCAAGGTTACACTTAAAGAGAGGCTGTAAGCTGAGAAGCATTTGTGAAAAAAATCGCATCTTAAGGAACCCAGGAAAGTGAAAACGCATTGATTTAATCATGGGATTATATGGCAATTTCCCTTCCACACTTCTTATTACCATATCAACATGGCTCCCATATGTTACAACCAAAACAGTGGATTACAACCAAAAGAGCTGTAAAGAACAGACCATTTGAAGGGGAATTCAGGACATCAGGAAAGACAAAAACAAGGACAATAACAGATTTTTAATTCTCTGACATAGGTCTGTAGTACAAACATTATACAGTGTCCAAATTCTAATCAGAAGATAATAAAGCCTCATAAAGTACATAAGCCCCACTTACCGAATTAATCATATCTGGCTTCCAAGCAGAAGTTACTAGACATATTAAAAGACAAGGACAAAATACATTCTGAAGAGATCAAGAAAGCATCAGAATTGATGAATGTTTTCAGAATATAAAATAATTATGATTAATATGTTAAGGACACTAATGAAAAATTAGAGAATACACAAGAAAAGAAAAATGATGTAAGCTGAGAGAAAGTCGTGGATATTATGCAGGTAATAGAGGAATATTGTAAACAGCTCAACAAATCAGAAGAAATGAGCAGTTTCCTGAAAGTTAAAGAACTGAAAGTGACACAAGGAGAAATAAATAATTTCAACAGAAATTTAATCAGTATTTAATAACCATCCAAAAAAGAAAGAACTAGAACCAGATGGTTTCACTGGTGAGTTCTACTGAACACTTGGGGACTAAATGATAGCACTTCTTGACAATATGTTTCAGAAAACAGTAGCAGTGGGAACATTTCAGAACATATTGTATGAGGCCTGTATTACCTTAACACCAAAACCAGATTTTACAAGAAAGGAAAACTAGACTAACATCTCTCATAAACATAAAATACAAAATTCTTCATCAAAAATTAGCAAATTGAATCTAGCATGTTATATGTAATATTGTAATATAATTCTGTCATTAACTACTCAGAGTCAGCACAGATGCAAGCTAAAGGGCACAGTTCCCAACAAGACTACTCTCAATTCTAACACTGACCACAAGTTCAGAGGTTCCCGCAACATCTATCCTTCTGACCAAATGGCTGAAAATTCTGGAATTCCTATAACTTGATCAGATTTTATAGTTTAGCAGTAAGACCAGCCACATGAAGAGACCTACAGGGAGAAGTCTAGGAGGATCTCAAATGTGTAACCATTACACATCACATCATTCCCCTGTTGAATCAGAAGATATCACCTTCCTGACCCATCCATGTGTCTACCAATCAGAGAACTCAAACAGTGTGATCTCCAGATATTGGGACACTATGTGTCTAGTGTAGAGGACAGGGAAGCCGAGCGTGCTGCAAGCCACAGGGTCACAAAGAGTCAGACAGGGGTTAATGACTGAATAACAACAACTATATATAATTGATTGAATTGTTGTCTTAGAAGCTGTGATATGTACCAAGGTATAAGGTGCTTTTAGATGAGACTAGCATTTAAGTTGGTGAACTTTGAGTAGGTAGATTTCCCTCCACAGTGTGAGTGATCTCATCCAATCAGCTAAAGACCCAAGTAGAACATCAACAACAACAACAACAACAAAAACAGCATTCTAGAGTAAGAGATAGTTTTTAAGCAGAATGTCATTGGGCCGTTCACCTGGGCCAAAGCTCTCTTGACTCTACAACTTGTTGCCCACGTACATACACAACTGATTAAGTCAATTTCTTATAATAAACATATATATACATGCATTGGGCTTCCCAGGTGACTTAGCGGTACAGAATCTAACTGCCAGTGCAGGAGACACAGGAGATGCCGATTTGATCCCTGGGTCAGGAAGATCCCTTGGAGGAGGAAATGGCAACCCACTCCATTATTCTTGCCTGGAAAATCCAGTGGGCAGACGAAACTGGTGGGCTATAGACCAAAGCGTTGCAAAGAGTTTGACTTGTTTGATATCCAGATATTGGGACTCACTATGTGTCTAGTGTAGAGGACAGGGAAGCCTAGCGTACATACATATATTTGTATGTATGACTTTGCACACATACATATATTTATATGCATATCCTATTGGTTCTGCTTCTCTAGAGAACTCTAATACACCCATTTATGATAAATACCCTCAGTTCAGTTAGTTCAGTTCAGTTGCTCAGTCGTGTCCGACTCTTTGAGACCCCATAAATACCCTCAGCAAACTAGAAATACTTAGGAACTTTCTCGACTTAATGAAGACTATCTATTAAAAAAACTCTCATTGTAACATAGATAATGGTGAGAAATTGGACACTTTTCCTCAAAAAACAAGGCAAACTTGCAGAAAATAATTAGCCTAGTAAACCTAAAACTGCTTTCCCCAAAGGCCTGCTTATGATTTGGCCCTTAGCTGGCATTTGAAAATTTAGATTTTAGGAAACTTCCCATTTCTCCTGAGAACCATGGTTTATGATATCTAACTGGGCAAAAACTATGTCTAAAACACACACACACACACACACACACACACACAAATCTCCTTTACCTCTGAGTATCTGAAATTTTGACCTATGTGGAGAAGGAAATGGCAACCCACTCCAGTGTTCTTGCCTGGAGAATCCCAGGGACAGGGGAGCCTAGTGGGCTTCCATCTATGGGGTCGCACAGAGTCGGACAAGACTGAAGTGACTTAGCAGCAGCAGCAGCAGGTATATGATGTGTATGTGACAAGTTTCCACTGAGTACCTTGGGCATTGAACTCTAAAGCACTGCAGTAGTCAGTGATGTTTCATACCTTTTCTTGCATCAAGATGAGGCATGGCACCAGGTCTCACCAAATAGTTTGTGTGTGAATCAATCTGTCTTCCAAGAGCAACTGGGGAAGAGGGTCCAGTATTTGTCTCCAAAACCTAGGGCATATTAGAGATATAAAATGAAAGGGGACTGGATTCATGGACCATTGCTTGGGGTAGACACAACTACACTTAAGGAACACTTACTTAAACTTCTCTAGAGCAAGGAATAAACTTCTACTCTGATGCCGATGTCATTTGGGCTCTTGTTTGTAACAGTACATAGTATTGCTCTGATAAGTACAGATAGAACAGCGACAGGGTCAGAGAGAAGATTTGTATCTTGAAAAGATAATACTAGAAAATAAGAAAATCAGAATTTAAATTATTAGGTATCAAACTTAAAATGTTCAGTAAACATCCATTTACTGATGTAAATTGTAGAGTAAACATCTAACTCTTGGCAACCCATGGACTATACAGTCCATGGAATTCTCCAGGCTAGAATACCGGAGTGGGTAGCTGTACCCTTCTCCAGTAGATCTTCCCAACCCGGGGATCAAACCCAGGTCTCCAGCATTGCAGACAGATTCTTTACCAGCTGAGCCACCAAAGAAGTGCAAACATTAGTTAATAAAGTCAAATAAACAAGAAGAAATTTTAAAGAGCATAAAATGGGAGCAGAAATTAAGTAATAAAAAGGAAACACTATAGAAAGAAATATGAAAATTTGAACTATTAAAAGTTATGACATTGAAAAAATTCAAGTTTTAAAAAAGAAAATAACAGAGTAAGAAACATACTTTAAAATAAAAAGGAGATAAATGCATATGCAGGAATAATATTAAAGATATTAAGATAATATGAAAAAAATCTTAAATTTTCAAAACTTCTTTAAAGAGATAAATACCTGGAAAAGTGTAGCTTTATTAAAACTAACTCAAGAAGAATTTAAAAACTGAATATTTTATATCATTAAACAATTGAGTGAAGAATTAAGTCTTACTCTTTTCCAACATCCCCCTCCCCCCATTATAGGTACAGATAATTTTGAGGATGACTTCTACCAGGTTTCCTAAGAACAGGTGTCCCCAACCTAATATAAAATATTCCAGAAAATAAAAAATGGTTAAGTCCCTAATTTTTATTTGCATTCTAGAATAACCTTGACACCACAATGAGAAAAGGCAATTTGTGAAATTAAAGTATAAGTAAATTTCATTCATGAACATAGATATAGAAAATAATCAAAATAGTAGCAAATCAATTCCATCATCTTTCATAAAAAATAGTGCATACAATTTGCATCTCTTTTAGAAAGTTTATTAACATTAAAAAACTGTCAATGAGCAGACTAGAGGAGGAGAACTCACATGGTTGACCTTGCTGATGATATCTAGCAGGATACTCTTCACTGGTGAAAATGAAAAAGTGAAAGTGAAGTCACTCTGTCGTGTCCAACTCTTTGCAATGCCATGGACTGTAGCAGGCCAGGCTCCTCCGTCCATGTGATTTTCCCGGCAAGAATATTGGTGAGTACACCTATTAAAAGCAGCTCTGAGTGCCTTGTATGCAGAAGTCTCCCTGAGGTGACAAAAACAGCCTGTCTGGGAGATTCCTGAAAAATTTCCCTGAGCACCAAATCACAAAAGCCAGGAACACTGGCTTCAAATGCGGACAATTCTATGGCATAATTTATGTTCCAGAAACATCCCCCACATCAGGATTGAGAACAGTAATTTTGGCCAATGATAAAATATATGCTTTCAGAAACATATATATTAGTAAGAGAAAATCAAAGAAGAAATTATCCTTCAGTTTAAATGTTTCAAAAATACGTATTTCTAAAATTATAATGATATGTAATGCTCAGTCATGTCTGACTCTTTGTGGCCCCATGGACTATAGCCCGTCAGGCTCCTCTATGGAATTTTCCAAGCAAGAATATTGGAGTGAGTTGTCACTTCCTACTCCAGAGGATCTTCTCAATCCAGGGCCAGAAACTGCATCCCTTGAGCCTCTTGCATTGGAGGGAGGATTCTTTACCATTAGTGCCACCATTATAAGAGAAAACAAAAAATCAGGATAGTGGCTACCTCTTGGAGAGAATAAGATAATGTAATTTTGCATATCCTCCTGGAAAACTTTTAAAAGACTATATTATTTATTTTTCTTTATTCATACATATGTAAATGATGATTTATAAAATCTATGTATATTTCATGACTAAAACGTAAGTCATGAACTGTTAAATCTGACTTTCCTCAATGACAGCATACTTTTTTCCCCTTGTAGACAGTCTCTTTCTTGTTCTGTAATGATTGCATCAGTTCAACATTCAGTAGCATTCATGCTCTAGGCTACTTGACTCTTTTGTAAAGTGAAAATACAAATATATGCATCTGGTAACTTCAGGGAGCCCCATACAAATCTGGGAGCTCAGGGAAACTATGCTGCTGCTACTAAGTCACGTCAGTCGTGTCCAACTCTGTGACCCCATAGACGGCAGCCCACTAGGCTCCCCCATCCCTGGGATTCTCCAGGCAAGAACACTGGAGTGGGTTGCCATTTCCTTCTATGCATGAAAGTGAAAAGTGAAAGTTAAGTTGCTCAGTCGTGTCTGATTCTTAGTGACCCCATGGACTGCAGCCTATCAGGCTCCTCCTTCCATGGGCGTTTCCAGGCAAGAGTACTGGAGTGGGGTGCCATTGCCTTCTCCACAGGGGAACTATAGGGGCTCTATAAATATCACAACACTCTGTTAATTCACAATGATTATTAAACACCCAGCTAAAAGAAACAGGGGCTTCCCTGGTGACTCAGATGGTAAAGAATTCACCTGTAATGTGGGAGAACTAGATTAGATCCCTGGGTTGAGAAGATTCCTTGGAGGAGGGCCTGGAAACCCACTCTAGTATTCTTGCCTGGAGAATCTGAATGGACAGAGGAGCCTGGCAGGCTGCAGTATATGGAGTCACAAAAAGTCAGGTCCATATAGTCAAAGCTATGGTTTTTCCAGTAGTCATGTATGGATGTAAGAGTTAGACAGTAAAGAAAGCTGAGAGCCAAAGAATTGATGCTTTTGAGCTGTGATGTTGGAGAAGACACCTGAGAGTCCGTTGGACTGCAAGGAGATCCAGCCAGTCAATTCTAAAGGAAATCAGTCCTCAGTATTCATTAGGAGTGATGCTGAAGCTGAAACTCCAATCCTTTGGTCATTTGATGCAAAGAACTGACTCCTTAGAAAAAACTCTGATGCTGGGCAAAATTGAAGGCAAGAGGAGAGGAGGACAACAGAAGATGAGATGATTGGATGGCATCACCGACTCAAAACATGAGTTTGAGTAAACTCCGGGAGTTGGTGATGGACAGAGAAGACTGGCATGCTGCAGTTTATGGGGTCGCAAAGAGTCAGACTCCATAGAATGAATGAACTTAACTGACCAGTAGCATTTTAGAAAACAATCTCTGTTTACTTTCCTTTCCCAACAGTTAGGATCTGTTCTATTTTAAGTAATATTATCAAAACTTTTATTTTGGTGATTTAAAAAATTAATTTCCCTTCTAATTTTTTCTTCTTCAAGATATTGAGTGCAACCTGGCTAGGTTGTTGGTTAGTCCTCTTAAGAAGAAGAAGAAAAATCACTGGTAAAGAAGTGATTAAGTGTGCCAGGGAGTAACACTCTTGGGATCTGTAATTTCACCAACGCTGAAAAAAATTTTGGGTACATTGTTTTTGTTTGTTTATTTTTTGGAACTGCTTCAGTGGTCTTTTTGTGCAAAGGCTGAAAGGAAATTTGAGAGGACAATTCTTTAAGTAACTGACAGAATAATAAGTAGCTACAGATGTATACTTCAGGGGAATCTACAAAGAGTCCTAGATGTTAAATTTGTTTGCTGAAACAAAACAATATTTGGGAGAGAAAATGGGAATGTTGTAGAATTCTATTATTGACTCACTCAGGGATTTCTACCCTGTCTAGTGAACAAGAAGAATATACTGACATTTAACAGAGAGTCTGGTATGTGATTAGGATATTGAGAAGAGCAGAAATTTTCTCAAAATGTATTATTATTGTTTCCAATAAGTCCTTTCTTAATACTATTAAATTATTGTGTGCTAATAAAGTTTACTGATGCAAACTTCCTCAAAAGAAAGCTTTGTTTTATTGAAGCAAGTATATTTTTTCCTATATGTGAAATATGTTTTTTTTATTGTCTGGCAGGTGAAGGATGAGCCTCTAAAGAAATCATTTTTATTTTGTTCAGTACTTCCTAAACCTGTAGCATTCTTCTTTGGTTGAAATTGGAGAATACATTCCATTATCTATTAGAGATATAATTCTATCACAATTGATAACTTTTCAATTAAAATGAACACCCTGGTATTTTGGAGCTGTGGATAAATTGGAAGAGAAAGAGTTTGGAGGAAATGCCAAGTTTGTTTGTTTGTTTGTTTTTCCTAATCCTGTATCCTATCTATTCTATTTAAGAATTCCCAGGCACTAGATGACATCTAAGTGTTTATTATATTTGGGTGTTTATTAATTATTATATAATAATACTATGCTATTATCCATGATAGGGTCCCTGTAATTTTTAAATGAAAAGTGCCCTCAGATATCATAGAAGTGTTTTCTCAGTCATAAAAAATGTGCTTCATGGCTATGCTAATGAGTTTTGTTTCTCTTGAATTTTTATTTTTATGAACCTCCGAATATCCTTGCTGTAAATATTTCAATTATATCTCTTCCCCCAAATCACAAAATATATTTTTATTATTTTTGAAATAATTATATCAACAAGAGAAACTGATTTTTATTTTAAATATATTCTGAAACACAGAAGTAAAGAGTAAATTTATAACACAATTCTAACTTATTCAGTTCACTTCAGTTCAGTTGCCCAGTTGTGTCCAGCTCTTTGTGACCCCATGGACTGCAGCACGCCAGGCTTCCCTGTCCATCACCAACTCCTGGAGCTTGCCCAAACTCATGTCCATCGAGTTGGTGATGCCATCCAATCATCTCATCCTCTGTTGTCCCATTCTCCTCCTGCCTTCTATCTTTCCCAGCATCCGGGTCTTTTCTAATAAGTCAGTTCTTTACATCAGGTGGTCATCTAAATTATTCGTTTAATCTTATATTTAGAGTTTTATGTACTAAAGTTATTAAAGGAAATATAAGACACACAGTGATACAGAGATTCCAATTTTCTTTGTCCTCTGTATGGTGAAAAGAAGGCTTCAGTGCACTATAGCAGAATGGTCCTTTTCTTTGCCTGCTCAGATGGGGACTATATTGCTGTGCTTAGTATGTAAAACTTTGTGTCTGTAATATATAGCTTATGTCACAATTTTCTGAGGCCAGAAGTTGAGTTGAGCGAACAAAATGAAACCATAATAATAAAATTACTCAATTTGTCAAGGACTTTACTCATTTCTGTGTTTCAAACACTAGATTGTATCTGATATTCATGGCAATTCTCGAGGTAAATATAAAGATATTATTTATAATTTAAATCAAAGAAGAATTGAAACTATGTTTAAATTGACATTTAAATGTACAAAATTAGAGTCACAGATTCCTGACATATTTTCAATCCTAGATTTCAAATCCTAATTTTTTTTCCATGTTTAATCTAGGTATACATATTTTCTGTCAATATTTTCCAGTTTCATGTTTTAATACAAAATATTGATTAAGAATCAGGAAAGCTGCATTGTGACCCTTTTTTTCAAGTTATTTACCCTATCAGGTCTTTCATTTCCCTGGATTGCTCATTCTGAAACTAAATCTGAGACAGCTGAAGAAAGGCAGGACAGTGAATTTAAGTCTGTGCAATGAAATGATAGGGCTTTCCTGGTGGTCTGGTGATAAAGAATCTGCCTGCCAATGCAGGAGACCTAGGTTCGATCCCTGGGTCAGGAAGATCTACTGTAGAAGGGAATGGCTACCCACTCCAGTATTCTTGCCTGGGAAATCTCATGGATAGAGGAGCCTGGCGGGCTACAGTCCATGGGGTCCCAGAGAGCTGGAAATGAATTAGATATTGAACAACAACAGCAAAAACAAACATAAGAAAAAGCTAAATATTGATAAGTGGCAGGCAAAGAATGTTAATCTTTCCATACTTTGGAAATCATATTCTGAGGGGAATTTAGTAGAACACAAATTGAAAGAAGCTTAACCTAAACTAGAAGATATGATTAAAAGTAAATTTAAATGAAATGTTTTATCGATATGCTAACTTCCATTTATTGTTATTATAGAATCAATGCAAAATTATGTGCAACTGAAGAGAAAAACATCATTTAGGTGATGAAATTTGGAAGCCTTATTCATAGCGTTAGTTTTTCTGAAAAAATAATTTTCTAAAATTTCTTCAAAGCGATGGAAAAGGTATCCATAAAATTACACTGAATTTTAAAAAAATATATTTTAAACTTTTAAGACATGACATTAAAATATTTTTAAAGGAAAAAGTACTATTTCAATTTCATTTTTTATTCAATGGCTTATGAAATGGATCATCCAAGCCATTTGAAATATTTGAGACACATTCCTATGAACAGAAAATGATGACTTTCTCTCCAGCTATCTTTGAAAGAATGAAGACAGGATGATGTCCAGGAGATTGGAAATACACAGTACTGGCTATAAGAGCTAAAAATCCAAACCACATCTTGGAAGGGAACTACAGGCTCACAGGAAAGTGACTGTCACAGACTATTTTTCTGAATGCAATTTTCTTTTATTACTTTTTGGTGAGGAAGAGCATGATTAGTGACAGAGGGAGAGAAAATGTGATGAAAATCTAAACCTTGAAAACAACATGATAACTGCCTTCTATTTCTAAAAAACATTTTCTTGAATTCATTCTGAAAAATACATGAGATATAGAAATTGCTCAAATATAGCAAGGGTTGTTTTCAAAAAGCAAGTAAATGTGAAAGAAAAAAAGTGAGAAACAAGATTTAAAAGTGGGAATTTCTAAGAAATGTACCTGTATCATTGCATCTTCATGCTTATTATCATGATCACTTTTTGGAAACAAATCCAAATGCAAATCTTTTAATATAATGAAACACTAAATTACGTGACATCTTTTGTGTTAAGTATTAAAAGTAACTCATGTAATTTTAATAAGGCATCAATTTGGTCTTTGGTTTTCAGATATTAAAAGATTTTTATACCTAAAAAATGACTATAGAGTTTGGACACATTTATCCAGTTAAGAAAAAAAATATTGTTGTTACAAGTATCTCCTTTGCCTTCTTTCAAACTTATCTTTATTATGATGAATGAATTTATAAAATTAAATGACTCCAACAATTAAACCCTGAAATGTACATCACCTATGACTTTTTTTAACCTTCTTAAGATATATTTTTAAAATATTTTGGAAACAATAGTCTAATGGTCATCCCTGGTGGCTCAGAAAAATAGTCTAATATTCTTTGTGTAGGTACACGACTCAATGGTATCTTGTTAAGATACCTTTATAAGAATCCACCTACAATCCAGGAGACTGCCTGCAATCAGGAGACATGGCTTCAGTCCCTAAAATGGGAAGATCTCCTGGAGAAGGAAATGACAACCCATTCCAGTATTCTTGCCTGGAAAATTCCATGGACAGAGGAACCTCGAGGGCTACAATCCATGGGGTCACAAGAGTTGGACACAAGTTAACGACGAAAACACCAACAACTAAACCATCAACAACTAAACCACCACTGAATGGTAGACATTAATGAGGGATTGAGTTTTTTAAAAAAGTTGTCTGGACACAGTAATTTTTCTCTTTAGGAAAACAAAACAAAACTCAGTGACATTGATTAAAGCATAAATGACATTGGGTCGTCTTAAACCTAAATCTAACTTCTCCTAATATATTATCTCTGCTTCCCTGCATGAGTACTGTATTCCACACTAAATGATATATGACGAAAACACCAACAACTAAACCATCAACAACTAAACCACCACTGAATGGTAGACATTAATGAGGGATTGAGTTTTTTAAAAAAGTTGTCTGGACACAGTAATTTTTCTCTTTAGGAAAACAAAACAAAACTCAGTGACATTGATTAAAGCATAAATGACATTGGGTCGTCTTAAACCTAAATCTAACTTCTCCTAATATATTATCTCTGCTTCCCTGCATGAGTACTGTATTCCACACTAAATGATATAGCTTTGGACAATCATTTAAGTGGCTCACTCTGCACTTGTATCATTCTCCACGTCCTGTAGAAAACCTCAAGCTTATACACCACTGACACAGTTTTCATGTGACGTTCAACCTTTCCTAGCATATATGTGAGTCTATTTCAGAACTGTTGCCACTTTTTGCTTTATATTTATTTATAGCTTTTTATGAGTAACTCTTAACTCTCAAGCAAGACTTTTGTTTCATTGACAACACCTATCACCAAAACACTTTTCTTTACATCTTTCACAATGCCTGAAATAGTATTTTACATATAATGCATGTTTAGAAGAGCTTACTCAATAAATCACAATGTTAGATTATATGAATTTCAGCTTGAAACTAAGGCACTTGAAGTGGCACTGGAAAATGGCAATAAATGCTTTAGAATAAGAATTTGATGCATTTTGACACAAGAAAAATTGCCTTGATAGGATCATTAGGGTGACACTAACTATCATAGGCACTTATTTATTTCCTAAGGTAATATTGTTGGGTAGTAAGACAAAGCCATATGAAGAATCCCCTTTTACCTGGACATGGCACATGCCTTTCTCACAGAGTTTCATTTCAAGAGTCTTTGAATTCCTATCCCATTCATTTTCACTTTACTTTAAAAACAAATTATTTTGGTTTTATCCCTCTGTAATGTTGAAGGGCAAAAATCCTTCATTTCATAGACTCAGCAAAGTGGATAAATGTAACGATACTTTAATAACCTAAAAGTTTTTTTTTTTTTGCATCAATGCCTCAAATAAGAACATATTTTTTTATTTCTTATCAAAACAAAAATAACACAAAACAAAAACAAATTCCTCACTACATCACTCATTGGTATAAGCCGAGGGCAGAAGATATCTTGCAACATGTTAAAAATTGTTGCTATTAATGTCTTCATTTAAAAATGCTGCATTTGTAACCTGAAAAATAGAGTGGGTTCTGTGCTACTTTTATCTTCAAATGATGGTGAACTATTTTTGACTGTTGGGTTTATAATTTCTAGTCTTTTATTTAAAAAAAAATTACCTTCTGCAGATGATGTAGAAAATAAAAGCTGAAGTGGTTTTGTTTTCTTCAGATAATATGTAATTTGCCTTTAATCCTAAAGGATAAAAAAGAGAGATAATTTAAATTTGAGTCACATATCTTTCAAGAATAGTTCTGGGATTTTTTCTATTCTTGAAAGTGAAAGCCAAGTATATTAATTGAATATTACCATACCTTGAAGCTAAGTACAATTTGAGTTTGAAAAATGGGACTCTTGCCTCTTTCCAGAATGATCAGCTTTAGAGTTCTGCTTTGTTGAATTACTAATCAAGCACTGCCCACACTAAAAAGCAGATGAAGGCTTAACCCAAAAGTATTGGATCTCTCTGAAGTGGTTTTGTTTTCTTCAGATAATACATAATTTGCCTTTAATCCTAAAGGATAAAAAAGAGAGATAATTTAAATTTGAGTCACATATCTTTCAAGAATACTTCTGGGATTTTTTCTATTCTTGAAAGTGAAAGCCAAGTATATTAATTGAATATTACCATACCTTGAAGCTAAGTACAATTTGAGTTTGAAAAATGGGACTCTTGCCTCTTTCCAGAATGATCAGCTTTAGAGTTCTGCTTTGTTGAATTACTAATCAAGCACTGCCCACACTAAAAAGCAGATGAAGGCTTAACCCAAAAGTATTGGATCTCATGAATTCACCTCCTCATTGGGATGAGTTGTCTTTATATATATATAATGTTATTTATTTTAAATAAATAATGTTATTTTAAAATTTTTTAATGTTTATTTTTACTTTATTTTACTTTACATTACTGTATTGGTTTTGCTATTTATGCATGCCCGGTGTACCTATAATCACGCTCATTTAATCAGGTTTTGCTGACATGAATAAGTCTACCTGAATTTCTGTGTGTATTATTTGTTTATTTAGCTAAACCAAAAGGGAAATGGACCTAAGTATGGATCGAGGTCCACAGGAACAAATAAAATAATGACTAATCATTTATGTAACTTTCAGCATTGCTGAAAATGATTTAGTGCATTGCCCTTCTTTGATCCAGACTTCTGCACTGCAGTACACTAAGAATCTGAGCCAAAGCACTCATTTCTATTTAATTGCCACAGTGTGTGCATTACATCATAATTTCTAAAATTTTGATTTATCATTATTTGATCATTTTTTCTGCTCTGTGAAATCACTTCTGTGAATCAGCTTCAATCATGGCCAGTGCTGAAGCTTAGGCTGAGGCTAGACACAAAATAGAAGCCCCCCAAAAATGTTCCTTAACTTCTTGATGATTTTTCCATATGATGGAACTTAAATTTTATATGCATATCATATTTAAATCATATCAATAGCTAAGTCACGAGTAGTAGTTTACTTTAAGTATTCTTCATGAAGACATATATGGATGCATATGTGTATGTGATTGTGTGGTTACATGAAGGCCATTTCTCAGAATATTTTCCTTGTTATACTTGATAATGGAAAAGTCATAACTTTATATAGAGCTTCATCTTAGGATAGTTTCCTCTTCAATTTCCACTTTGAATCTTTATATGTACATATTTATCATAGAAATAACTTAAAGTGATTAGTCTTTGGTAAATCCTGCAAGACTTATGTTTTCACAAAGGTAATTTGGAATTTATAGATTTTAATAAGAAAGACATTGAATAAAAAATAATAACAGTTTGTATTTCCTCTAACTTAGCAGCCACCACATTGTATAAGGTCTGTCTGTAGAAAATTCTTTCATTGGAAATAAGTAAATTGATTTCAAAGTTATATTTTAACTAGATCTATAAATATCAATCAAGGCTTAGACACATTAGTGATTCCATGGTGGGATCCATAAGGAATCCAATAGTCTATAGCTGATTATCTGAGCCTGGAGAGGGCTCAAAGTATGTTCAAACTCTTTGCTCACTAAACTACTTGAGAATTATCTTTAAACATTGATAAGTTGAAAATTTTAAAACAAAGCATTGAGTGTGGTGGCTCAGGTGGTAAAAAATTTACCTACAATGCAGGAGACCTTGGTTCAATTCCTTGGTTGGGAAGATCCCCTGGAAAAGGAAATGGCTACCCATTCCAATATCCTTGCTTGGAGAATTCCATAGACATAAGCCTGGAGGGCTGCAGTCCATGGGGTCACAAGGAGCCAAACACAATTGAGTCCTAAATGACTCAGTTCACTGGCAGAACATTTTAAAATACTTTGGCCACCTCATTCAAAGAAACACCTCCTTGAAGAAGCCTCTGATGCTGGAAAAGATTGCAGGCAAAAGGAGAAAAGGGCAGTAGAGGATAAGATGATTACCATCAGCAACTCATGCACATGAATTTGAGCAAACTCCAGGAGATAGTGAAGGACAGGGAAGCCTGGTATGCTGCAGTGTATAGGGTGGCAAAGAGTTGAACACGACTTAGCAACTGAACAACAACAATTGTTTTTCAGACTCAAAGTAGCACAGTAAAAAATATGAGACCCAATCCATACTTAAAATAGTTATATAGTTGCCTCATTTTCGAATTTATATAAAAAATATTTGGAATGCTTTCCTTAACAAAATTCTGAAATAAATCAACATCAGAACATGTTATTTCAATATTCAGAAGCTCCATTTTGCCTCTATATGAGATTTAATATCAGGGGCTGAGAAAAAAGTCCATTATCATTATAATGTGTGATTAAAAATGGATGAACCTAGGTGTTTTTCCACAAAATCAGAGGAATACTTCCAATACTCACAACCATGTAGAGGACCTTGGCTTTTAAGTTTGAATAGTTTGCCTTATACACACATTCTCATCTTTCAAGCCTTTATCTGTAAAGTTGCCAGATGAATATTAAAAAAACAAAAAATATGTGAATAGTTTATCAAAATTATAAATCCAAGGGCCTACTTGACTTCCAAAACCTGATTTCCCTGGTCCTTTTTGCATAGCAAAGTGCAAACACCAGTATCCACAGTTGTTCTTCAAAGGTGTACCCTTCTGTCAGGGTGAGTATAGTCCAGTATTCACATAACCAGTATGGATCTCCAGAGGTTGTTCCCCAAAGCCCCTGGGTGTCTCTTTCAATTTAACTTTATACTGGAATGTATACTACTATGAGATTAAAAAATGATCAAGCAGCATCTGGAAAGCTAAATGGTTGTAAAACACTTAAATTACATTTTATTCCTCAAGCTTTAAACACAAATTGAGAAATACTCAAATTAAATTTACTTACTTCCCTAACCTCAAAACCAAAAAATAATAATAGCACAGGGTTGGTCCTTTTTGCATAGCAAAGTGCAAACACCAGTATCCACAGTTGTTCTCCAAAGGTGTACCCTTCTGTCAGGGTGAGTATAGTCCAGCATTCACATAACCAGTATGGATCTCCAGAGGTTGTTCCCCAAAGCCCCTGAGTGTCTCTTTCGATTTAACTTTATACTGGAATGTATACTACTATGAGATTAAAAAATGATCAAGCAGCATCTGGAAAGCTAAACAGTTGTAAAACACTTAAATTACATTTTATTCCTCAAGCTTTAAACACAAATTGAGAAATACTCAAATTAAATTTGCTTACTTCCCTAACCTCAAAACCAAAAAATAATAATAGCACAGAGCAGTTGAGAACAGAGGCAAAATTCAAAATTTTGCAATTGAGTAGAATCAGACAGAAAATGTCCTATAACTTTTGAGGACTCTCGATTATAATGACTTAAAGAGCAAAGGAAAACTTGCCCGTGAAATAAATTTTAATTTGAGGACTTCAAAATTCCAATTAATCTGAAATACATAGATATATTCAATTTTACAGAATAGGCTCACTATGTTATGGATTTTTATTTCACAACCAATATCAACAACAGCAAATTGTCATCTAAGCAATTTAGGGGGAAAAAAAAACCTCAATAAATTCTGAAAAAATATCAGATTATTTGGGGAAAATATAAAAAGAATTACACTTTTATATATTCAGTTAGCAATTGCTTCACTGTTGAAAGTTTCATTAAATTCTCCTTAGATAATGTATTATTTCATTTACAAAGTATATTTCTATGTATTTATGAACCAATTGAATTAGAAAATTAGTGTCTGAGAGCCTTTACATAACAAACTACTTTGCAATTGGGAAAACATTCTTATAGATGCTTATTGATCTTCATATAAACTGTAAGATAGGCAGGAAAGTCTTTTCCATCTCTATTTTCTAGTTTGGGACCCTAAAATTCAGTGACATTAGGAGACATGTCTGAGAATAATAAGTGTGAACCTTTAATTTTTTGCTACTAGACCTACGTATTTTTTGTAAGTCCCAAACATAAAAGGCTAATCAGACAGTGAGATGAGGGGGAAGTCTGAGCCTCTGTGAGGAATAAAGGCAAGTCAATCAAAAGTCTATGAAGTTTATGTAAATTAGAGGACAATCTTTTCAGACTACATAGCTATCATATAAGGTACACTTTTTTTTTAATGACTGCCATGTTTAAAATAACATGAAGTAAAATTGAAATAAAATGAAATAAAAATTGAAATAAATTCAATTTTATTTCAATAAAATTGAAATAAAATAAAATAAAAATTACAGAAGTATAAACCAATCATCAAATTTTTGACAACCAATTTGAGGTACAAGAATGATCAGAATTGTTGATATAAATGTCCTAAAACAAACGGAAAAAAAAAAGAATAGAGTTCCTCAATGTTTTGTACAGGATAATATGGTGTGCAGTTTGCTCTTTTTTTTTTTTAATAAAATCTTTCCCTGACATATCAGATGATCTGTATTGAAATAAATTCAATTTTATTCAATAAAATTGAAATAAAATGAAATAAAAATTACAGAAGTATAAACCAATCATCAAATTTTTGACAACCAATTTGAGGTACAAGAATGATCAGAATTGTTGATATAAATGTCCTAAAACAAACGGAAAAAAAAAAGAATAGAGTTCCTCAATGTTTTGTACAGGATAATATGGTGTGCAGTTTGCTCTTTTTTTTTTTTAATAAAATCTTTCCCTGACATATCAGATGATCTGAGTATATTTTAAAACATTCATTCTATCCACTTAAAAAAGGGGGTTCTCCTGTTAAAGGGGCACAGGCAGGACAGAGACCATAGTCTCCATGATTCAGAGCAGTGCACAACTGGTGCACGGAAGTTGCATACATCTTAGTGCAAGCAGCAAATCCCCATGCTCCATCAATTCCATATGGAGAAAAGAAGTGGGGAGGGCAAAGGAAAATGGTACATAGGGAGTCCATGATAGAGTGGCCTGGTAGGTTGGAAATACCTCCTGTCATTTCAAGACAAAGCTAATGAGCTGTGTCACAATAATAGGGTGTGGATCTCAAGTCCACACAAAAAGGTGGGAAAAGGTCATGATTATCTTCACCACCACACAATTATTAGTGTACCACCCCTAGAAATCAGAGTCACAAGTGATTTGGAAACTTTTTGTTTAGTTTTGCTTTTGAAAAGAAATCACAAAATATTGAAACAAATATCATTGTTTGGCTTAATTCAGGTATTCTTCATTAAACAGTACACAGACTTTATTGAGCGATTGAAAATATACACAAGGAACAATAGCTTTTTTCTCTGATTTTTTTTCTTTTTCTTTTTTTTTTAAATTTGACTTTCTTCCCTTTAAATAACCCAGTTTTCAGTCATGAAAAGGGCACTTGTTTCTACAGTAGCTGTGCTCTGCTTGTTCAGTTCCAAGTACTGTTTCCAAGCTTCTTCCTTGCCATTGCTGAGGTTACATCTCCATTTGCTCAATAAGCAAATTCTAGAAGGTTGCAAGGATTGACCCCCTAAGTTGTTCTTCAGATTCTATTTCTCCATAGAGTTCAGCTAATTTTTTAAACTCGGGCCCCCAGTCTCCAAGGTACTGATAATCCTGGTCTGATTGAGTAGTTGCTGAATCCAGGGAGCTGATGGATCCAGCTTCTGATCTCTGACCCTCGTAGGCGTAAGTCTGCAGAGAGTCATAAGGAGGGACGCTGGGGTCTAGGTCGGCTTCCGCTAGTCTTTGCTTAATAAATTCCTGAACATCTATACTTTCCAGGGTGGACAATGTCTGGTGCCTGGGGGTAAGTTTCACTTCCGGTCTGATATCTCTGCGGTACTTGAGCTCCTCAGCAGCAGATGGATTCCTCAAGGCAGTGATGTCAAAGGCCTCCGTGTCTTCCTCGCCACCCCCCTCATCATCGTAGGTGACCACATTTTCCCGCACGTCCTCCTCTGAAATGATCAGGGGCTCTTTTTTGCTGCGTCTCAGGGTGATGAAAAGTACAACAATCGCTAAGCAAAAACAGAAAGAGGAGGAAGAGTTAGAGAAAAGAACATTCTAGGAGATTGGACATCAGCCATTTCCAACCATTCTCATCAGCTATGTTTCGTTTGAGCTTACACTGTGATCTCTGCACTCTCTGAATACCACTGCAAGAATTTTTAATATCCCGAAGAATGTAGAAAACTATTATCCCTACAAAACAAAGGAAATAGTTGATCTGGTGAACGCCACGATATTCTCATTTGCCAAGCTATGCTTTCAGGATTCCTGACTTGTGTTTAAGTCTAACCACTCATTGTTTACACTGAGGGGAATAGATGATGGAAAAGCAATATGAAATTCTGACTGGAAAAATAATTGTGTGTGGGGGTCAATCTATAGATATTACTTCATCTAAAGATGCATACACTAAAAGCAGAGTATTTTAAGTTTTTGTAAAACAGGAAGAAGGAGCCCCTTTCTTTAATCCTTTTTGATTCTGTGTAGAAATAAAAGCAGGAATATTTTACATGGTTCATCCCGTTTGTCCATTATCCTTTAGAATGATATTACAGGCATTAATTATTGCATTTAACTATCAGATTGCAAAATATGTTATTTACTTTTATGTTAATGTAGAAATATTTCCATTTACACAATGCTCTTTACATAATATTTTTATTTAATGCTCAAAATAGAGCTAGGATTTCCTCATGTTTAAAATGAAGAAACTGAGACTCAGGAAAAATTACATGAGTAAATACTGTGTAACTTTAGGTCATACAAACGGTGGGTGGAAAAGCTTGGGCTCTAGTTTATTACTTTTCACACTAAAGGTGATGATGTTTCCATTGCCATATATATTCACCTTCAGTATTTTAAAAATAGAGTCCTGAGTGATCTGTTGGATGTGTGTCTTAGGGAAATTTTTCCAAATACACTGAATAGTTTCTTATTACCAGTAATGTTGTCACCACTGGGTAAATTGATAGAAATATATCCTGGCTATTTTACTTTGGTTGTTCCTTCATTACTTCAAATTATTCAATTGGATGCTATTAAACCATTACTAAACAGAATTATCACATTTTACTCTTTGTCATTATGCCCAAGGTCTTTTACTTCATCTCCACAGACTGTTTTCTTCTTGGTTTCTTCTTGGTTAGCTGATATTCTACATTTTATGATAACAATTATTAGGGTCACTATTATTTTAAATATCACAATATGATAATCAGAGAAATATATTCAAATGGAATGTAGGATTACTATATTTAATAAATAATTCAGGACACCCAAGTAAATGTGAATTTGAGATGGATAACAACAAAAATATACTATATGTATAGCATGAGATGAAACGACAAAAATACATGTATAATGTATGTATATGTGTGTACATAAACAACATATATAGTGTGTCTACGTATGCACATACATGTATATGTATGTATAATCAATTATGTCCAAAGCAATATGGATATATTTTATGGAAACATTAAAATATATATATATAATATGGATTTATCTCACTATTATACATATTTTTGCTTATAATTTAAGTATGAAAATGAAAGTGTTAGGCACTCAGTTGTTTCTGTTTGTCACCCCCATGGACTGTAGCTTGCCAGGCTCCTCTGTCCATGGAATTCTACAGGCAAGAATATTGGAGTAGGTTGTCATTCTCTTCTCCAGCGAATCTTTCTGACCCAGGGATCAAATTTTGGTCTCCTGCATTGCAGGCAGATTCTTTACTGTCTGAACAATCAGGGAATATATATATATTATATATTAATATAGTATATAGTATATGATATATTATATATTAATATATATTAATACAACTTTATATACATATATAAACATGTACATGGGAGAAGGCATTGGCACCCACTCCAGTACTCTTGCCTGGAAAATCCCATGGGCAGAGGAGCCTAGTAGGCTGCAGTCCACGGGGTTGCGAAGAGTCAAACATGACTGAGCGACTTCACTTTCACTTTTCACTTTCATGAATTGCAGAAGGAAAAGGCAACCCACTCCAGTGTTCTTGCCTGGAGAATCTCAGGGACGGGGGAGCCTGGTGGGCTGCCATCTCTGGGGTCACACAGAGTCAGACACGACTGAAGCGACTTAGCAGCAAACATGTACATATACATACATATATGTGAATATACATAGCATAAGTATGTCTTGTTCAATATATCTGAAGATGTGTAAGTGCATAAATATACACACATGCATAAACACCTACAGATCTATAGTTTTATACAAATTTCACACTTTTTGCTATATTTTGTCTATTTATTTATATATGTATATTATATTTTAATTGGAAATCCTGATTATATGTAAACTTTAATAAATGATCATAGAGCAAACAAACAGCAGGTTAGCTATCCTCTGATAAAAACATATCTGACACCCTAGAAACATCCCTTCTATACCTCCCTTCCCATCTAAAAAGTAACTTCTATTCTTCATTTTGTTATTATTTCCTTGCTTGTCTTCATATAGTTTAAACCCTTTTTATGATAGCCCTAAATTAGATAAGTGTTGCTGCATTGAACTATATATCATAGTGTGTACATGCTTTGAAGTCTTGAAAATATGGAGAGGAAAAGAAATAGGTATTCAAGCCAGAAGTGGATAGGATAATTACTAGAGGGAGGTCTATCACATGTGGAAAGAGGGAGTCACAATACTGCTGCTACTGCTGCTAAGTCACTTCGGTCGTGTCCAACTCTGTGCGACCCCATAGACGGCAGCCCATCAGGCTCCCCTGTCTAGGGGGAATCTAATTTTGCAAAGAGGCAGGTGGAAGACTGTGGGAATGAAGAAAAAGAAAAAAAAAAGACAAACATCTTTTGGAGAGTCAAGGAATCATCTGGAAATGTAAGGAGTAAAATGATACTGACTGGGTAATGTGAAAATGCAATGGGGAAATTAGAGTTGACATGGTAGAACTTTGATCACTGTTTGGAATGGAGTGATAACAGAAAAGGCTGGAAATGAAATGCTGATTCTACATATGACCCAGCTTCATAAATGCTCTGTTACAGAGTACAATATATTTCTATTCACATGACTTATTCTTTTTGCTGAATGCCATCAGTAAGTATTTGATATCTCACTATTTATTTTAGTGTAAATTCAGCCTATAGCTTTTAAACTCAGTAGCCCAAGCAGAATCCTCAAGTAACATACTTCATTCTATCCAGAGGTTTATATTTATCTTCCACCATATATTTCTGCTCATCATTATAGTTAAGTGAGGAGGCTGTTCTAGATTAAAATATCTATTGATAATTCTACACACTGCCTAATTTATTATAATAAAATTTCTTAGTGTTTAAGCTATTTTTCTTTATATTGAAATGGTTGATGATGGATGTCAATGGACTTTATGTGATATATAACAGGGAGAATGTGATCAATACTATTACCCAAGTATGGAGGTAATATACATCCTTTACTAATACTAGTATTCTATTTGCCTAATGAAACCTATTTGATAATGCTGGATTTATTGTTATGATAGCTTCTAGTTGCTTAAAAAGTTATCGTGACTTATATGGGTTGATTCAAAATATATATGCTAGTTAAATTTGAATGTACAGTTTTACATCTATTTCTTTCTAGGCAAAGAGAGTTACTTGGCAGTGACAAATGATTCCTAGATTTGTTGCATATCTATTTATTATAAAGATCAATATATAATTAGCCATACAATCTGGAACACTTTTTGAGGGTGGAAAGGGATTTCACTTATAATTACATCAGAATATCGGGACAAATATACAGTCCCTTTGAAAGTGAAAGTGTGAGTCTCTCAGTCTTGTCTGACTCTTTGTTGACGCCATGAACTGTAGCTCACCAGGCTCCTCTGTCATGGAATTCTCCAGGCAAGAATACTGCTGTAGGTAGCCATCCCCTTCTCCACAGGATCTTGCCCACCCAGGGATCAAACTCAGGTCTCCTGCATTACAGGAAGTCTTTACCATCTGAGCCACATGGTACTCATTAGCGTGAAACCCTCACGCGTGCATGCCCAGCCGCTTCAGTCATGTCCAACTCTGTGAGATGCTATGAACTGTAGCCCACCAGACTTCTCTGTCCATGGGGTTCTCCAGGCAAGAATACTGGAGTGGGCTGCCATGCCCTTCTCCAGGGGATCTTCCCCACCCAGGATTGAACTCACATCTCTTTACGTCTCCTGCACTGGCAGGCAGGTTCTTTAGCACTAGCGCCACCTGAGATAGTCAATGGCAAATTTAAATCAACTCAGAAAAGAATGTGGATGCAGAGAAGAATGTGGAAGGTACATTCCTAATGACTTTCTTTACACTCATGCTTGTTTAGTAGATGTTTCTGGAGCAGATGGCACACAGCAGATACTCCATAAACAGTTCTTATGTGGATGAACAAAATAATGATGTTTCTGAGAGTGACAATGTGATGCTGGGTTAATTGAGTCTTCATGAATAATCATTGTCTCACTAGGAAAATAATTTTTAAATACTTTAAAAAATCAGCTTACTGTTCCTAAAAATTCCAAACACCCAATTTTGCTTGAAAGTATTTCTTAAAGTTTGAAAAACAAAGTGCTTCCCCTAAAATCACAAGGCCAAATTTAATTAAAGAGAATGAGTGAAGATAATAATCATATTTGAAAGTTAAACCCAATTTTAAAACTGGCAGGCAAGTAATGTATTTGAATTAGTCCCTCACAGTATATCAAACTATAGATGTGTAACAGGGTAGCACTTCTTTCAGTGGTTCATCTGAGAAAATATACTATGATAGAGCTACGGAGTTGCTAAAAAAGAGAAAGAGAGATATAGAACTTGTCCTCTGTTCAACAAAATTATATTATAAATAATTTCTTGTATTTTGAAGCTTAGTTATATGACTGGAATGAAATTAATAAACTGTAGTATTTTTAGATGTCTTTATTCTGATGAATAGTTTATTCTTGGTTAATGCATTTCTTTTTCTTTTCTTCTCATTAAGTGTGACCAGAATTTTAATCCTACATGATTCATTTCATTTAAGAAAATTAAAATGAATTTACTGTATTATTATTTTATTCATAAAGAGGTTCAAATTTGTGGAAATAGTTTTCTCTTTGTTTTCTTCTATATTTACTTACTCATATAATCTTTCCATTACCCAGAGTACTAAGAGGCTTTGAATTTTCATAACTTAACTGACATACAACTTACATTTGAATAAATTATGTACTGACTCCTAACATACCACCCAAATACTTTTCATAGCAGATATTTTTACCCCTAAATATCACTTGATTCTTTTTTTATATCATCATATGTTAGCACTAAATTTGGTAGGATGAAGTGGCCCAAGTCAGGGAGATTATTTTTATTAGCTTCTGTAGCCATAATTGGTAATAACACTTCTCACTGCAACTTATTTTTTCACACCCAGGGGAATCCATAAAGTCATTCACAATAACTCTGATGACAAACAGGTTTGACATTTATCTTCTCATTAATTTCACTTCCTCTCCTAGCCCCTCACTCTCCTCTTACCACATCCACCTTGATTTCCATGCAGGAGGAAATTTATATCCCCAAATAGGAGCAAACTACTTAGTGAATTCATCTAAATCAGCTGATTATATGTGATGTGTGGACTATGAAGGTAGCTGGAAGAAGTCCGTTTTAGATCCTGATTAAATGACCTCTTGCCCTGGTTTGCTCTGCTCACAGTTCTGGACCCTCTGACAAGTAATGGAGTGGGCTGGGAAAGAGATGTCAGATGCACAGAAGAGGAAGAGAATTCCAAGAACCTCATTTTCTAGCACCAAACTGACTGCATCATGATGGCTCACTGTAAATTCTTTCCTATCCATTCCTTAAAAGGGATCTGAAAAGTTAATCCTGACAAAACACGGCTCATAAGGTGCACATTGGCACTTAAAGTTAGGCCCTTTGGTTTTCAAGCACCATTTTCTAGTAATCAGTGTATACATAGATGAAGTCTACCAAACTGCAAAATATTGAATAATATCTAGCCTAAAATAAAACATAAATAAGCAACACAAAATTTTACAGATGACTGTAAGGTTATTCTAGTTGAAACTTCATTTTCATAGATTCAGAAATAGAAGCAAAGAGACTTTGTGGGTCTTGAGATCACACAGTTAATTAGTGGAAAACTAGGGCTGAATTTCCACAATCACAGTCATGTTCACAAAGAGCTACTAAGTGAAACATTTCAGTATCAAAATATTAGTTTCATGGTTTATTTAGCTGTTGAGGTTGAATGCAAATTCAGAATCACAAGTTCTAAAATAAAGTATCGCTACCTCTGATATTGTTGATATTTTTCTTGCAGCCTATGAACTCACATATTAGCCAATGCTATTTCAAATTTACAACTGTCTAGATTTCAAGTTTGTGGGCCAGATATTTTCTCAATAACAATATATGCCCTTACAGTGCCATGAAAAATATAAATTACATTATAAATAACGATCGCTTGGTGATGGACAGGGAGGCCTGGCGTGCTGCGATTCATGGGGTCGCAAAGAGTCAGACACGACTAAGCAACTGAACTGAACTGAACTGAAACCCAAGCTTAAGAAATTCTGTAACTTTTGAATTATAGAGTAAACACATTTGATTTTCAATAAAAATTAAAGGAGCAAAGGTACATTTGTACATATCAAATGTACCCTTTGTTTCAGTAGCCCTGATGTATAGCATAATTTTTAGAAATGTTCTCTTATTTACCTCAAAGAGGGGGAAAAGCCATTGTCATAAAGTCAATTAAATGAATGTATTGTTTCATGAAATAATAAAATGCCGTTTTATGTAATATAGGGGCTTCTCTGATAGCTCAGATGGTAACGAGTCCTCCTGCAGGGTAGGAGACCCCAGTTCAAGTCCTGGGTCGAGAAGGTCCACTGGAGAAAGGATAGGCTACCCACTCCAGTATTCTTGGGCTTCCCTTGTGGCTCAGCTGGTAAAGAATATTATATTATGTAATATACCTAAATGTCCCTTACATTGATATCTGTCAGTTTTAAAGGTTTTAATCTTAGTATGCAAAATAATTTTCTGATGATAAATGAAAATAAAAGCCAAAGGTAACAGGCTTCCACCACTATAATATCTTTCAGAATAAGGACTTGGAAGAACTTATATTAATTAATGATACGCTTCTTTAATTGAAGCATAGTTGACTTACAAAAAGTCACTGAGTCCTATTATTTGTAGTTTCAGTTAGGAAATCTAGAGGGTTCAATGTTTGTAGCTATTTATTCTTTTTTTTTTTTTTTGGTTGTTGTTTTTGAAAAATACCATATAATATCATGTATATGTGAACTATAAAATATGGCACAAATGGCCCTATCTACAAAACAGAAACAGACTCACAGACATGGAGAACAGACTTGTAGTTACCAAGAAAGAGGGGGTTAGGGGAGAGGGCGAGAGAGGAGTTGGGATTAGGAGACATAAACTATTGTATATAGGATGGATAAAGCACTGTATAGCACAGGGAATAATATCCTATGATAAATCATAAAGGAAGACAACAAGAAAGAAAGAATATATGTGTATAACTGAGTCACAGCATTTCTTATCAACTATACTTAAAAAAAAATTAAAAAAAGGAAAAACACATCTGATTTTCCTGGTTGCCTTCACCACCATGCTTCTACTACAAAAGACTATATATACTACAATGAAATAGCTCTTCTTATGAAGAGTCAAACCTCCATGCTCCAAATTGCCAAGTGCAATTGACACTTTTTGTTGCTCAATTTACTTAACTTTCAGGCAGTTTTTGCATGGTTGAATGCTCTGTCCTCCGTGATACACTTATTTTCTTTGATTTTAGGATATCACTCTTACTAATTCTGTTCCTTCTTCTGTGATTTCTGCTTTGCTCTCTCTGGTATTTCATCCTTCTTGACTTGGTGATCACACTGGAGTTTACCACAGCTCAGTCCTGGTCTATCTTTTCTCTCTTCATAGTCTCTGGCTGTGGTGACATCAACAAAATGCATTTCTAGTGTCCCCCAGCGCTGGGAGGATCAGGAAAGATCTTAATGATCCACATTTAACAAGAGATGAAAAGTCTTTGATACTTGATACACTTATTTTCTTTGATTTTAGGATACCACTCTTACTAATTCTGTTCCTTCTTCTGTGATTTCTGCTTTGCTCTCTCTGGTATTTCATCCTTCTTGACTTGGTGATCACACTGGAGTTTACCACAGCTCAGTCCTGGTCTATCTTTTCTCTCTTCAGAGTCTCTGGCTGTGGTGACATCAACAAAATGCATTTCTAGTGTCCCCCAGCGCTGGGAGGATCAGGAAAGATCTTAATGATCCACATTTAACAAGAGATGAAAAGTCTTTGATACTGTTCTCTGTTCTAATTCAGCTGCATATCTAGTTTATCCAAAACTGATTTTTTTGTTTGTTTGTTTTCTGTAATTTTTTGCTATTATACTCGCCTTTGGATATTTGTTTCTAGAAAAAATACCATATCATAAATATTAAATGTTTGCTTACTGACCTGAAATAATTAACACTACAAGGTTCAAACGGAATCTTAGGTACTTCCGATAAGCATTCAGTGAAGATTTTGGTAAATATTTTCATTCTGTGTTTTGCATCCTGTTACCCGATATCACCTTTGATTTCTGCTAAAGCATCTTGATATTATCAAGCTTTCTTCATTTCCACTCTGAGCGAGAGTGAAAGCAAAAGTCACTCAGTCCTGTCCAACTTTTCACGACCCTATGGACTATAGAGTCCATGGAATTGTCCAGGCCAGAATACTAGAGTGGGTAGCCTTTCCTTCCTCGAAAGGATCTTCCCAATTTAGGGATCGATCCCAGGTCTCTCATATTGCAGGCGGATTCTTTACCAGCTGAGCCATGAGGGAGCCCATGAGGGTCCAAATTATGCTGTGTCTGAGTGAGAAAAATGCATCGTATTTGTAACTGGAATACCTGCTCTCTTGTCATCATGAGATCTGCTATCCACTTCAATCATCGCTGTCTTTTCTAAGCATACAAATTTTATGATGGGACAAACATACTTTAAACTTCTCCTTGCACTCCTAAAACAAAACCTACTTTTTTTTTTTTTTTTTCATTTTACCTCATCCTTTCTACTCAGACTCATGTCACCTTGATCTCCATTCCTCTGTACAGGTAATTTGTCTTCTAATGCTTTAGCAGGAACAAAACAAGGGACATTCCTTGCAAGAATATTTCTGTCTCACCAAAGTATGTATATTTTTTTTTTACATATGCACATAAGAACAGAGAACAGAACAAAATATATGGCTGCTATGAGAAAGCTAGAGGGTGAAGATACACTGGAAACATATATATGTACCCATTTAAACTCTAAATCAAAAGATTCTTTACATATACCTTTCTTATAATGATCTCCATTCCTCTGTACAGGTAATTTGTCTTCTAACCCAGGAACAAAACAAGGGACATTCCTTGCAAGAATATTTCTGTCTCACCAAAGTATGTATATATATTTTTTTACATATGCACATAAGAACAGAGAACAGAACAAAATATATGGCTGCTAAGAGAAAGCTAGAGGGTGAAGATACACTGGAAACATATATATGTACCCATTTAAACTCTAAATCAAAAGATTCTTTACATATACCTTTCTTATAAAAACATCTGAATTTGCTGTCTCACTTTGTATAGTAATTCTAAAGAGTTTATAGTAATATTGACTTCAAATGCAGTTGGTAAGATTTTGACTTATCAAAACTAACATAAAATTAGAGAAATTACTTTCTTTTAAAATAAAATGTAATTCAAGAAATAATCTAAAATACATTAGTTTTAATTTAATAATAATATCTGATATATCTGAGACCAAAAATTATTTTAGACTTAGTCCTGTAAAATTCAACTGAGGTTGGTGACCAACTAATATTTTAGACCGATAGAAGTTTCTATAGGAAACTTATTCTTTTTATTTGGTGGTCAGATTCATTGTAAATAATGTCACTTATGTTCTTTGAAATAAATTGGAAAAGCTTTTTCAATATGGGATTCAGAATACTTAATACCAATTCTTTCTAAAGTAAATATTTTCTTAAAAGATTTCTCTTATCCTATCCTTTCTTCTCACATTTCAATTCTTTAATAATAATATCTGATATATCTGAGACCAAAAATTATTTTAGACTTAGTCCTGTAAAATTCAACTGAGGTTGATGACCAACTAATATTTTAGACCGATAGAAGTTTCTATAGGAAACTTATTCTTTTTATTTGGTGGTCAGATTCATTGTAAATAATGTCACTTATGTTCTTTGAAATAAATTGGAAAAGCTTTTTCAATATGGGATTCAGAATACTTAATACCAATTCTTTCTAAAGTAAATATTTTCTTAAAAGATTTCTCTTATCCTATCCTTTCTTCTCACATTTCAATTCTTTCATAACATTCGAAGCAAATTATTTCAAGATTAATTATGGTATCAAGAAAGTTACTTAAAAGAAAATCAATGCAGTCAAGTACTCTTGCCTGGAAAATCCCATGGACAGAGGAGCCTGGTAGGCTGCAGTCCATGGGGTCGCTAGGAGTCGGACACGACTAAGCGGCTTCCTTTTCACTTTCCACTTTCATGCATTGGAGAAGGAAATGGCAACCCACTCCAGTGTTCTTGCCTGGAGAATCCTAGGGACTGGGGAGCCTGGTGGGCTGCTGTCTATGGGGTCGCACAGAGTCGGACATGACTGACGTGACTTAGCAGCTTAGCAGCAAAACATTCCTAGCTCTAAAGTCTTGTCAAAATGACGCTGTCTCTCTCTGTTTCTGTCTCTTGTTTTTGAACGCACCACTGTAAGGAATACTTAGAACTGCCATCATCCCTTAGGATTTAGAGTGACTTACCTAGGAGAATACAACACATAGAAGAATAGCGATTAAGGCTCCTGTACTCAAACCAGCCGAGGACAGGAAGGCTTCGGCATGGCAGGTCCGCACGCGCCCATCTCTCTCGCATGCACAAACCCTGATGGTGAGGGTGCTGCTGCTGCTGAGAGAGGGGATTCCACCATCAGAGATCATAATGGGGAGATAATACACATCCTGAATAGTTCGACTAAATCTCCTCCGCCTTGTCAGAATGCTGGCTGTGTTATCTATGACAGACATAAGCAGAACAAAATGTACTTAGTAAAGCCGCCGTTAAAGAGTCACATTTCCTTTAATGGATAACATGGGTATGTGTATTTTTTTTTTCTTTTA
This sequence comes from Aepyceros melampus, assembly GCA_006408695.1. Classification (NCBI taxonomy): domain Eukaryota; kingdom Metazoa; phylum Chordata; class Mammalia; order Artiodactyla; family Bovidae; genus Aepyceros; species Aepyceros melampus. Next base: position 228,946 of record SJXQ01008365.1, on the reverse strand, counting down.
TGAAATGGATAAAGGAACGTGAAGGGATATTATTAACCAGTTACTAAAATTGGTTATTAAATGGAAAAAGCTATGTGAAAAATTAATAAGGCCTGGACTAAAGGGGAGGGGAAATAGTGGATGACAGAGGAGGTAGAAGCAATAAGCATTTGGGGGGTGGACATTTTAGCCAAAGGATTGAAAGGGATTCATGGACACAAAACTGTGGGATGAGCCAGTGTCCCTATCCCAAACCTGGTGACTCTGATAGAAACAGTTATCTATATGTTTAGCACACTTCAAGTGAGATTAATATACAAAAATGTTTAAGAACCATTGGTACAGGTAATATATTTATGGAGATACCAGATAAATTGATACATTGTTTTACACTTGTGATTTGAAGAACTTTGTTATAGTGGAAACACCATGACAAAGTAAATGATGAATAAAATAGTTAATTCCATTTTTATGTGCTTTTAAAATGTCATATACTATGGTAAATAATTGCATGATGGCTTTTGATCAATCCATACAACCATAAAAGGGAGAGGATGACAATTCCTTACCTTTTAGGGAAATTCATTTTTATTAGGAATAATACTTTTAAAATGAATAACCTGAGTCTCATGGGGTAGAATGCCCCAAATCACAGAGCTAGACAATAATCAAGCTACACCCCAATACATTCTAGAACTGCTCAAAACCAGGATGCCATACTGCCGCTTCTTCACCAGTTCACTTGCAGTTCATATTGATGGCCTTGGATGCACTTAGGACATGTTTATTTTAGCATTGTTGTTTCTCCTTCTGCATCTATTAGCTGAAAGATCCCTTAGGTGCACATCCGCATGTGCTGTTGAGCACTCCTGCATAGAGTGACTTGTTACCTGAACTGTAGATTGCTACCTGGCCCAAGGTCACATCTTTCTGGAGCAGCACATAATCAATGACTCATTAATTCAAGGTTATACAGATCAAGTCACTTCTGCTAAATGCAGGAAACCTTGAAGGGCAAGCTTAGTTCCAGCTTTCCCGTGGGGTCAGCCATAGACATGTTTGAATTTTATGGTCGCTTAATTGCTCACTCTGCCCTTTCTTCCACTCTCACTGTGGTCCACAACTGCTAGTCATGATGACACACTGCAAGAAGCACCCTGTCCTCCAAGCTCCAGCCCAGAGCCTGCTTCCCAGAGATTCCAACCTTTGGCTACAGCTGTCAATTAATTATTTTTCACTAAAAAGTTAGTAAATTGTTAGATAATTACTTTCAGGAATTCTTTTTCTCATATCAATTTCTATTATTCAGAAAATTGGAAGTCTGTTACTTATGAATATGCTTATGATAACCTTGATGTAACACCCTATAGATATATTTTTGATTGTATATTGTCAAACTAATCCAAAAGACAGATGATATTTCAAATATTCAATGGAATACATATAATAAAACACATGAGTGATTTATATATGTAAAATTTATATATAGATCTCTATGAGTATATACATCTATATGAGTTGTTGAAGGTATGTTATAGAATATAAATAATCTAATAAGTTACTACAAGTATTTTCTTACTTTGAAGAAGAGAAATTAAAAGAAAAGTGTATTGATTGTCTACTCTGAAGCAGGTTTCAGAATGATGAAAAAAAGAGGAGAAATTGCATCATATGTGTTTTTAAGAGTAAAACCATCACAGGTACACTCTTAGAAACCCGACCTTTGATTAAGCACATCTATCAGGCGTGGGATGTTGCATAGTGATTAATATAAAATTGCCTCTATTCACAATTCCTTAATCTAAGGAAAAGGTATGAACAGATACAGACACAAACGTGTTTGAGGATCTCACAGTCGGTCCTGTGAAGAAAAGATGGAAGACATTGGTCCCTGGTCCCAAGAAACCTCATAATGTGTGCAATGACATGATAACATATAAGGGTAGATGGGGACTCCCCTTTATGGCTCTAGGCTTGTGTCCACTTTACATTCTTCATCTGGTAGCATGTTCTTTATCAAGATAATTATTGGAAATACAATCAGAAACATGATGAGAAACAAGAAGAAAGCCAGACTGTGTTTCTAGAGCACTTTAAGTTCCCAACTAGAAAGCTCTCAGACATGGAGACATGACAATATTATTTCATTTCCCCAGCTGAAGGTCTGACTTTTGAAAATAAAGAAGATTCAGAAAGCAAAATCTTCCTACCTAGAAAGGTTTAGCATAGCAGAATAATGAGCTCTCGACAAGGGATATTGTGTTCCTCTCTTGACCTGAAGAAAATGTACTTGGCAGTAGGCTCACTGAACATGAACAAGCAAATTTTGAACTAAAATGAAAGGGATAAGAAGATACATATATATCTACATACATATAAATATACTTATGTATGAGAACAAACTTTATCTCACTTAAATTGCAATATTACATGACGAGCAATGCCTCTAAACTTGAAATATAAGGTGTAAAAAATAAACCAGTCCCAAGTATTGGGACTTCCCTGGTGATCTAGTAATTGAGACTCCTGGTTCTTCCACTGTTAGAGGCACAGGTTTGATCCCTGGTTTGGGAGCTAAGATCCTTCATGCCTCGTGAGGCAGCCATTAAAGAAAAAAAAAGAAAGTATTACAGAAAGTCTTGAATAACTTTAAAGCAGACAAAAATTAATATGAATTGAATAAATGGAAACCATACCAGGATGTTAAATCTGTGAATAAGAAGTTCTAATTTTCAATGCCAATAAAGGATGATCTCTAATAATGTGTACTCAAGGTTGGTTCTTAATTCTAATTCTTAAGAATTTGGTTGAAGACAGAGGATAATAGAATGGTTGGAAGTCAAGCTAATATAGTTAACCCTGGATTAGGATTCAAGGAGATTTTGAAGAGCTAGCTAGCACAAATAACTCAAACTAACAAGATGACAGAAAATAAAGATGCATATTAGATATAAACTTTGATGGGTATCATATGGGAGAGAACTCGAGTAACATCTTTTGTTTTCAAATACATTTACTATCTGAATGTAGTAATGAAGCAATAGCTCTGAAGCAGTCTCAGAAGCATTCAATAAAGCTGTGGAATTTTTATGCAATTCTTCATTGGGAATGTTCCATTAAATACTGTCCATAAGTTTGGATCTACTATCTTAAAACTGATATTTTAACACAGTTTTGAAGTCCTTGACATTGATAAAAGGTTTAGAAAAAATATGTCATATGAAGAATCTTTGAAACAAAGAGTGTCAGAATTCTAACATGTCTTGTATGAGTTTAGGTGCCCAAAAGGTCTTGGAAATTTTCCATAAAATTTTGAGAAGCTCTGAGTAATTATTATCTTTCTGAATTTAATCAACATTTTCCTGACATTCCCAGCAACTATATTTCAATGCAATGTCAAAAAAAATCCTAAATGTGTTTTAATATTTCAAAGTAAATGACAGTACATTATTTATTTTGTCATATATTCCATTTCTTGTTCAGAAAAGGATGTGCACACATATAGGAAGAACCAGAGAGACTGCCATGCAAATATATAATAGTTGATTCAAGTAGATATTTATAAATATCATTGTGATGGCTGTGAAAGAAATGAAACTTGAAGTCCTTTTAAAATAGTAATAATAATAACTTATTTTTGCAGGTATAAGTTATTTCATAACTGATAATTTTGGAAGGATCTTTCACGCAAGATATTTATAGTAAAATGTAAGGTTGGATTGGAATAACTCCAACCTTTATATTTCTACAGGTACAGAAGGTACAGAATATAATAGTATAACACAAATAGCAAAGTGCTCCTAAAATTCAGATATAATTTTCCTGAATCAGTAGTATGTGCTGTAGTATTTCTTTAGTCAACATCTTGAAAGATCTTGAATGTTTCTGATCTTTATGCTACTTTCATAAACTCCAGTACAGTTTAAGTTAAAATGAGGCATGCTTTTAAAATACTCCCAAGGGGAAAAATGTCCTATATTAAAGTCCAAGATTATCTTTGATCTTGGAAAATATTAAAACCATACATTCCTCAAAACTCTTGAATTACTAGGTGCCCATGTACTCCCTGACATTTCAACTGATTCCTTATTTGATCAAGCAAGCATAAAGATAAACTTCCTCTCAAGCATAGCCAAGCAGGCTATTAAAGTGATATTTCCAAATCTATTACAATAGCAGAAAAGTTTGAGATCTTTAATTAAAGAAATGTATCTCTTTAATTGGACTAAACTTTATTTCCTTTGTTTTTTTTTTTTTAATCTGAAGAAAACACTAGGAGATAGAACCTTATTTTCCACCAGAGAGATGAATATGCATGGCTTCATTTTATTTTCATTTTTATCTGGACTTCCAGCAGCAATAAGATACATTCATAATTTAACTATTATCAGAGTCCATGCAGGAAACAATGCTCTTTTGCTTTCCTGCAAAATACCCTTTCACATAACAGGTACTTGGTAAATAATGATTTGAACTATACTTGGCAGGAAATTGTCTTCTGTTATAGTTTCCTTATTATGTTATGTATCAAGAAATTAAAACCAAAGTGAACTAATCTGTCTTGATCTCCTCATGGTCTCTGCTTAAGATTCATTCTTATTCTTCTCCTGTTTCCTGACTTTCTATTCTTTTAATCCTAGAATTGCCCTGATCTCAGTTTTTGAGACTCTGGATTCTGCCCATTCATTTAAATTTGTAAACATCCTCCTGGCCTCACTGTGTTTCTGCCAAACCACAGAACTCTGATCCAATATGTCATTATGTTCCTATTTGCACCCTGGAATTCACCCTTTTCACCATCTGCCACACTCCTTCTTGATAACTTTTAAATCCCTGATAAACACAACCATCCACTGTCTAAAGATTCTGCTTTCAAATTCACAAATTTGCTGTTAAATAGTTATAGCCATCATAAATGACCCTAACAGGTATAGAGGGTAACACTGAGTATGTTCTCAATGGAGATGAATAATCAGTTTATTAAAATTAATATTTCATCAGATGCCATAGAGTAGCTATTCTAAGCTTATTTTGCCATTTTCTCTTGAGCCTCAGTCCCCCATGCACAGCGGGAAAATATCTATTTCTGAAAAGAAGCTCCTATCTATTATCAACATATTAAAACCACATTTGAAAGCTGCTCAACCCTTCCCTCCTACTAATGTCTGTCTATGTATACAAGACTCTGTATACTATTCACTTTAAAAAGAACATGAATACATATGAAACAAAAATATGAATCTTGTAGAATATCAGCAAATTTGCTCATGAAAAGTACATATAAATTTGCAGAAGAGTGTTAATTTAGGTGAATAGGGTGGTAAAGAAGAAAAACAGGAGCTTTTTAAAATAGAAACCTGAATCTAAAATAATTCATAAGCATGTCACAATAATATAACCGCAGAAACTGTAGAACTACAGATAAGAGCAGCAGTTTATCCACTCCCGCCGAAAGGAATATGAATTGCAGCAGAAACCCTGTAGTCAATATTTATCACATACCTTTAAATTATGGTAGGAAATGAATGAATCAAGTATTCTACAGTAAATTATGTTTGGACTCGGTATTTATAAACACTGAAGGAAACTGTTAAGATGAATTTTTACAGAGTTTGAAAAAGTGAACACATAATCCTGTTTAAAAATTATTTAAGATTCTATGTTTCAAGTTTCTTCTGCCTTAAGGCAGAGAGTAGAGTTGATGACTCCTGCAGCATTTTTGTGATTCTGAGCAAGGAAGGAATTAAGGCAAGAATGTAACCTACATTTTCACAACAGGAAAACAAAGCAAAGTGGTGCAGAGTAGAAAATCAGTCATATTTTTATTGCTTAGAATACATGTCAGCTGTTTTGTGTTTTGTTTTCCTTTTTTTTTTTTTTTTTGCTGACACAGTGAGTAGGTATATAAGAAGGTGATAAGGTGTGGGCTAACAAACATATACATATATATATATATATATATATATATATATACATGTAAAAAAATCAACAGGGGTTAAAATCACTAAGGAGAGAATAAAAGCATATTTTTCTATCTACAGCAGAAGATTCATTAAATCTTCTTTAAGTTACCCTTTCCCATTTTAGAGTCATGATGGCTTACAGATTGTTTGCCTTCTCATTAGTCAAGATTTGAGTCTCTACCTTCCTATGAAGGATAGTGTGATTCTGTCAAGTATGACTGAATTAAGACTGAGACTTGACTAGGAGGAGAAAGGAAATGCGTAGCTGAACAAAAACAACGTGTCTTGCGTGTCAGCCTCGTCACTGATGGTAGTGACTCGGGATACAGCTGCTCCCACATCCACGAGAGGATGTTTGAGGCATCATTTGCAACTATAACTCAGGACAGACTGTGCGTGTGCTATTTTATTTAGGAATGGGAGGAAACGCTAAATGGTCTCTTGAAGCCCTGTGGATAAAAACAGAATTTTAAATGGTTATAATCTGTAGAGAAATTAAGCATATTACTACACCAGCTGTGAGTTCTCATTTGAAGGACAAAACAAATGATGGGAATATTGACTGCTTGGGATCTGACAATGCCAAAGAAGCACAAAATAAACATCAAATCTCTTATGGTTTCCAATATGTATCAAAGTAAATAACTGCATTTCACTACCAGTGGACTGTGAAATCTGAAAGAAAATGCCCCAAAAGATATTTTCTTCACAGCTCGTAGTCAAATTTGAAAACATCACATCTTAAAATCAATGCAATGTAAACTTAGATATTCTTCATCAAACCCAAACAGCCACAAGGAAAAACAGTGTTTTCTGAAAATAATATTAAGTATTTTTCTAAAAATGATAAAATTTATAAATAATAAGCCTTCGCTTTTAGAAGTAATATTATAAGAAAACAATAAAAAGTAATAAAACCAAGGGGGAAAAGTCTTCATAATACTGCAATAAATTGAAAATGACAATCTACAGAATCTTTCAGTTAATGTGCTTTAAAGTGGTCATTTTCATTGCAGTTTATTCATTATGTTAGAATGTGCTATTTGAAGTCATTCACTTTTAAAGAATGGAAGCATCTACAGAAGTGACATATATCTAAAGGAGATAACCTAGAGATAAATATGAGTAACAGATGTTCTTGATAGTAAATTATCAATAAAAAGTAAGATATGAATTTTCAATCTAAAAGGCACATGAAGTGTGATTTAGGAAACTGAATATAGAGATACAAATATACACATAGTTAAAAATGATCTTTTTCTCTACCAAAATCTTTAAGATTTACAAATGCACTTGATAATTGAAATTAAGCCTAGGAATTAGTCTGGCAAATCTCCTTGCATCAAATAAAGCCTAGTCCTCCCAGAGGCAATATAAAGATCATGAAGCAGAAAAGACTTGTAAAAAAGAAAAAGAAAAGACTTGTAGACTAAGGATGATTTTATATTGGTGGATTAGGCTTCACTTTGCTACTACAAGATTAATGAACAAAAGCATTGTACGTTCAGACCTTTGGGGTAAGCCTATGCTCCTAGATTTTAAGACATTACAGTTATGGTTCATTTGCTATAGATACTTAGTTAAGAAGTTGAAATTATACAGTGGATTTTTTTTATACAGTGGATTTTTTTTATGTCAAAAAGAAAAGTTTACCTATCACAATTTAAAGAGAAGATGGTTGTAGTAAAGACTACATTTTAATCAGAAAACATATGCTTTTGTTGTTGTTTTAAGGTAATAAAACTTTAAAATTCTAACTTAAAAATTATCATCTGAACTCCTGCTTTGCATTTTAAATAAATTTGTGCTATTACCAGTATATTAGTTAATGATAAAAATAAGGTCATTATCAAAAAATGTATTTACATTATTCCTTTTGCTGTATATTTGTCAGAAAAATAAAAAATCATCACTTGGCTATTTTCCAAATCAAATAAGTTTTTTTTTTTTTTTTTAGTAGCTAATTGGTCATAACTTTCCAGATAAATGTTGAAGACTCTTGTTTATTAAAAATGTTTTTATTTATCACAGTTTGGTACTATAGCAAGTAAATAATTAATGGCAGAATATCTTGTCTATTTCGGGGGGGCACAAAATACAGTGCAGTGTTTCATGCCTCGTGTTTTTAATAGCGAATTAAAATGCACTTGTTTTTGCTTTGTCATCTCTCTGGCTAAATTCTTAAGACTAATGTCACATTCTGTCATCTCTATGCTGTTTTCATTCCCCACATCATTGAAAAGTATTCTCTAATCTGCTCCAGCTAGGGGAACAGGACTCCATTCTGCAAATCATGTTCTATTTCTTTTAATGATATGACTTCCAGTCATCCCTCTAAAGAAACTCACATTTCACTGCCTTCAGCTGTGAGTTACATTCATATCATCTTTATTTTCCTAGGTAGGTGGAGAGTCCTTTGAAAGCAGGAGCTGTGTGTTTTATTTTCTTGCATTCTGAACTGCTTCTATCATTGCCTCAAACACATCAGACAATGCCTTGAAGAGTGAATGGCAAGGGGAAAAAAAGCTAACTGAAGAGCTGACTATAGAATTTCTTTTAGAAGAAAACATTCTAAAAAAGAGAGTAAGAATGGTGGTGAATAAGTAATACAGTGTGAGGTTGGAGAAGAACATGCTGGACAGACCAGTGTGAAGTGTCAGGGGTGGGGCTAAGGCTGAGTGTGTGTGTGTGTGTGTGTGTGTTTGTGTGTGTATTTCAGGTATTTTTCTATATTTTTAACACTGTGCAATGCATGAGTACATTCTTACTGAAAATATTCAGTGTGTTGAAAAACATATCTTAAAAAGTATTATATTTTCTGGCATATTAAATTATTAATTTTCCCTGTGAATGTTTATGGCACTTAAATCATTTCTATTTGATATTTAATCATATATTGTTTGTTTTATCTGATTTTACTTTTTCAGAAATTTATTTTTATCTTATGTTCATTTGGCTGTTGTAGTTGCAAATATTTTATCAATAGGATTTTACTATGATTGACAAATAGTTTTTATATTTTCTGAGGCATTTAGCATTTTAAAATACCCTTCCTTAACTATCACATGAACATTATCTTAGATAGGAAGAGATGTATTTGATTGTAGTTCTCTTTTTGAAATGTTACTAAAAGAAAGTCCATGAACTATTAGCTTGTAATTTTGCAAATGAGTACTTCAGCATTTTCCAATAGCCATGTATGGATGTGAGAGTTGGACTGTGAAGAAGGCTGAACGCCAAAGAATTGATGCGTTTGAACTGTGGTGTTGGAGAAGACTCTTGAGAGTCCCTTGGACTGCAAGGAGATCCAACCAGTCCATTCTGTAGGAGATCAGCCCTGGGATTTCTTTGGAAGGAATGATGCTAAAGCTGAAACTCCAGTACTTTAGCCACCTCATGCAAAGAGTTGACTCATTGGAAAAGATTTTGATGCTGGGAGGGACTGGGGGCAGGAGGAGAAGGGGCTGACAGAAGATGAGATGGCTGGATGGCATCACTGACTCGATGGGCGTGAGTCTGAGTGAACTCCGGGAGTTGGTGATGGACAGGGAGGCCTGGAGTGCTGCACTTCATGGGGTCGCAAAGAGTCAGACACGACTGAGTGACTGAACTGAACTGAACTTCAGCATCATTTAATCTGTTTATAATTTAAATTCATTTTCTGGAAATTTGTAAAATTATTTCTTATCTAAGTTAGGGAATTTCTTTGGGATTATATATATAATTTTTTTATCTTAAACCCATATATTCCTTCACGCATGCTCCTTCAGTTATTTCATTGTCATTTTCCATGTATTTATTTATTTAATTCTTAGTTATTTTTAATGTGCCCTTTAAAGCATGCAGCATTTTATACATGACCTCAAATTCTTTATATTTTGATCCCTCTTCATAAAAATGAAATAGGAATAAGTGTCTCTATCTCATTTGAATAAGAGGAAACTGAGGCACACAGCACAAGAACATGGCTATGGCCTCACACATAATTATTTAGCAGACGTAGTTTTCAAATTGTGGCAACCTGTTTCCTGAGTAGAGCTCTGAAACATTCTTCTATGTTGCTTCCTTCACTGTCTTTTTCTTTTTTTAACAATTAAAAAAAAATCTAAAATATTCTCTGTGTCTGGCTCTCTGGTAGGCGTTGAGTGAGTGAGTGATTGTCGCTCAGCTGTGTCCAACTCTTTGTGACCCCATGGACTGTAACCTGCTTGGCTCCTTCTGTCCATGGAATGTCTCCAGGCAAGAACACTGGGTAGGCAGCCATTCCCTTCTCAAAGGGATCTTGCTGACCCAGGGATCAAACTCGGGTCTCCTGCATTGCAGTTAGGAATACATTAACAGCAGCAAATAAGTCAAACAAAGATCCCTGCCTTCACAGAACTTATCATCTAAATGGGGAGAGCTCACATGTTGGAAGTACTACAGTGAAGGAGGTGCAGGGTTTCAAACAAAGACATGAATCTGCTTTGGCATCACTGTTGGGTGTTGAATATTGGACGACTAAAGTGCTGGCCACCTTGCTTTTTGGGGCATTGAATTTTTCCAGAGTTATGATTCTGAGTATGGATGGAGAAAGTGCTCCCAAGACTTTGACAAAAAAGGGGAAGTGACTGGAGGTCAGCTGATGATAGGAGACATAGCAAAATGCCACAAGGCTCAAAGGAGTAGAGAGAAGGTACCCAAGGACACTGACTCCACTGATACTGCTGAAAACTAGATTAGTAAAAAGGAATCAACAACTGCCCAAGAGAACCTGGCCCTACTCTATCACATTTCAATGTGTGTTTGCCTCTGTCCTTCCACCTGCACGACCCTGCAGTGTTCTGTGATCATCCACTTAGGGAGATCCTTCAAGCTGATTCCCAGGGATTGCTCCAATAGGGTAAGATTTATTGGGTACAATTGGGTCAGTACCTAAATTTTTTTTGGACCACTGCCTCGAAGGTGATTTTCGGATCCATTCACAGGTTTAGTTTATTTAGCAGTACATGTGATCCTGGTTGGAGAAGGCCCTGGTTGGAGAAGGCAATGGCAACCCAGTCCAGTACTCTTGCCTGGAAAATCCCATGGACGGAGGAGATGGCAGGCTGCAGCCCATGGGGTTGCTAAGAGTCGGACACGACTGAGCAACTTCACTTTCACACTTTTCACTTTCATGCATTGGAGAAGGAAATGGCAACCCACTCCAGTGTTCTTGCCTGGAGAATCCCAGGGACGGGGGAGCCTTGTGGACTGCCGTCTATGGAGTCGCACAGAGTCGGACACGACTCGAGCGACTTAGCAGCAGCAGCAGCAGTGATCCCAGTAAAGAGTTGTTTTGTTTTTCTTTTAATATGAGTTTGACATAATTTTTAAGCTATAATTTCCTTCATCTATTATCCATTTCAGATATCTGCTAAGCTGGGCTGCTCTTTCCCTTCACTCTGTTTACCCTACCTTTGGTAAACGTTTGTGCTTTGAGTACATAACAGGCATAGGGAAGTAGCAGGGAAAACAAGAGCCAGAGAAATAGCAGAAAACTCGTTAAACTGGTGAATGGCACAAACAGTAACAATGTTGTATGATCTACTCTCATAATCCTCAGAATTTTTTGCAGAGATTCTTGGTTTTTCTCAGTACATAGGATGGGATTCTGAACCAGTTTTACGTCTATTTTTAAGAATAAATATCTGTCCAGTATTAATGAACAACCAGGCTGCCAGCATCTTAATGATAATTAGATTATTAATGAACTGTGTCTTTTCTTCTAAGACCAGTTTACTTCCCAACTCTTTAATGAAACTAGCCAAATGGTTCTCGTGATATAAAACACAGTCTGGATAAAATAGTAGTTTTTGACTAACCAATAACTAAGAAAAACCTGAAAACTTTAAGGAAATGTCTGTTTAATGACATTAGAGAGTTTCTGAGGCAATGTAAGTAGAGGGATGAGATGCTTGAGAGGGCAAAAATGGGTGGAGTTGAACTGTGGATTAAATGTATTTGATTATACCAGAGCTAACAAGAGGCTGTGATACCAAGCTAGGGACAGAGAAAAGAAAACTTTTAGAAGCCTCCTGGGCACACAGTCATACTGAAAATTCAGGAGTCTTAACGTAGTTGATTCTCCCTAAAGACGCTTGTTAAACTGAAATTTTAAATTGAAAGTTAAATTGAAAGTTTAGTAGAGTTTTAAAACTCTAAGTGGAAAAGCAGAAAGAAGAGGCTTATTATTTTTATCCCCTCACCATCTCTTCCTGTTGAACAGACAATGATTAAGGAAGGGGACCAGGGTGAAGGTCCCAGTAAACAAAGAATCTTTGTTGAAAGCCCTAGACGGTCATGCCTTAGGGATGAGAATAAATCAGAGACAGATTGAATGCAAAGAAAACTGTGTATTATCTGGACTTTAGTTCAAACCCTGACTGGATTAATGTACAATGCATCAGTTCCTTCACTCAGTCATGTCTGACTCTTTGCAACCCCAAGGACTGCAGCCTTCAAGCCTCCCTGTCCATCACCAACTCCCAGAACCTACTCAAACTCATGCCCATTGAGTGAGTGATGCCATCCAACCATCTCATCCTGTTGTCCCCTTCACCTCCTGCCTTCAAATTTTCCCAGTATCAGGGTATTTTCCAATGAGTCAGCTCTTCACATAAAGTGGCCAAAGCATTGGAGGTTCAGATTCAACATCGGTCCTTCCAATGAATATTCAGGACTGTTCTCCTTTAGGATGGTATGGTTGGATCTCCTTGCAGTCCAAGGCACTCTCAAGCGTCTTCTCCAACACCACATTCAAAATCATCAATTCATAGGCGCCCAGCTTTCTTTATAGTCTAACTCTCACATCCATACATGACCACAGGAAAAACCATAGCCTTGACTAGATGGACCTTAGTCGGCAAAGTAATGTCTCTGCTTTTGAATATACTATCTAGGTTGGTCATAACTTTCCTTCCAAGGAGTAAGCATCTTTTAATTTCATGGCTGCAGTCACCATCTGCAATGATTTTGGGCTCAGAAAAATAAAGTCTGACACTATTTCACTGTTTCTCCATCTATTTGCCATGAAGTGATGGGACTAGATGCCACGATCTAAGTTTTCTGAATGTTGAGCTTTAAGCCCACTTTTTCACTCTCCTCTTTCACTTTCATCAAGAGGCTCTTTAATTCTTCTTCGCTTTCTGCCATAAGGGTGTGTCATCTGCATATCTGAGGTTATTGATATTTCTCTTGGCAATCTTGATTCCAGCTTGTGTTTAATCTAGTCCAGCATTTCTCATGATGTACTCTGCATATAATTTAAATAAGCATGGTGACAATATACAGCCTTGACATATTTATTTTCGTATTTGGAACCAGTCTGTTGTTCCATGTTCAGTTCTAACTGTTACTTCCTGACCTGCAAATAGATTTCTCAAGAGGCAGGTCAGGTGGTCTGGTATTCCCATCTCTTTCAGAAGTTTCCACAGTTTATTGTGACTCACAGAGTCAAAGATTTTGATAGTCAATAAAGCAGAAATAGATATTTTTCTGTAACTCCCTTCCTTTTTCGATGATCCAGTGGATGTCGGCAATTTGATCTCTGGTTCCTTTGCCTTTTATAAATCCAGTTTGTATATCTGGAAGTTCACAATTCATGTATTGTTGAAGCCTGGCTTGGATAATTTTGAACATTACTTTACTAGTGTGTGAGATGAGTGCAATTGTGTGATAGTTTGAGCATTCTTTGGCATTGCCTTTCTTTGAGATTGCAATTAAAACTGACCTTTTCCAGTCCTGTGGCCACTGCTGAGTTTTCCAGATTTGCTGGCATATTGAGTGCAGCACTTTCACAGCATCATCTTTTAGGATTTGAAATAGCCCAACTGGAATTCCATCACCTACACTACCTTTGTTCGTAGTGATACTTCTTAAGGCCCACTTGACTTCACATTCCAGGATGTCTGGCTCTAAGTGAGTGATCACACCATCGTGATTATCCGGGTCATGAAGATCTTTTTTGTACAGTTCTTCTGTGCATTCTTGCCACCTCGTTTAATATCTTCTGCTTCTGTTAGGTCCATACCATTTCTGTCCTTTATTGAGCACATCTTGGCATGAAATATTCCATTGGTATCTCTAATTTTCTGGAAGAGATCTCTAGTCTTTCCCATTCTATTGTTTTCTTCTCTTTGTGTTGATCACTGAGGAATGCTTTCTTATTTCTCCTTGTTATTCTTTGGAACTCTGCCTTCAAATGGGTATATCTTTCCTTTTCTGCTTTGCTTTTGGCTTCTCTTCTTTTCAAAGCTACACGTGAAGGCTCCTCAAACAACCATTTTGCATTTTTTGCATTTCTTTTTCTTGGGGATGGTCTTGCTCCCTGTCTCCTGTACAGTGTCACGAATCTCCGTCCATAGTTCATCAGGCATTCTGTCTGTCAAATCTAGTCCTTTAAATCTATTTCTTACTTCCACTGTATAACCATAATGGACTTGTTTTAGGTTATACCTGAAAGGTCTATTGGTTTTCTCTACTTTCTTCAATTTAAGTCTGAATTTGGCAATAAGGAGTTCATGATCCAAGCCACAGTCAGCTCCCAGTCTTGTTTTCTCTGACTGCATAAAGTTTCTCCCTCTTTGGCTGCAAAGAATATAATCAATCTAGTTTTGGTTTTGACCATTTGGTAATGTCCATGTGTAGAGTCTTCTCTTGTGTTGTTGGAAGAGTGTGTTTACTATGAGCAGTTTGTTCTCTTGCAAAATTCTATTAGCCTTTAGCCTGGTTTATTCTGTACTCAAAGGCCAAATTTGCCTATTAGTCTAGGTGTTTCTTGACTTCCTACTTTTGCATTCCAGTCCCCTATAGTGAAAAGGACATCTTTCTTGGGTTTTAATTCTAGAAGGTCTTGTAGGTCTTCATAGAAGCATTCAGCTTCAGCTTCTTCAGCATTACTGGTTGGGGCATAAACTTGGATTGCCATAATATTGAATGTTTTGCCTTGGAAACAAATAGAGATCATTTTGTCATTTTTGAGATTGCATCCCTACATTCAGACATTACTGCATTTCAGACTCTTTGTTGACCATGATGGCTACTCCATTTCTTCTAAGGGATTCTTGCCCACAGTAGTAGACATAATGGTCATCTGAGTTAAATTCATCCATTCCAGTCCATCTTAGTTCACTGATTCCTAAATTATCAATGTTCACTCTGCCATCTCCTGTTTGACCACTTCCAATTTATCTTGATTCATGGACCTAACAATCCAGGTTCCTAGGCAAGATTATCCTTAGAGCATCGGACCTTGCTTCTATCACCAGTCACATCAACAACTGGGTGTTGCTTTTCTTTGCCTCTGTTTCTTCATTCTTTTTGGAATTATTTCTCCACTGATCTCCAGTAGCAAATTGGGCACCTAATGAACTGGGTAATTCGTCTTTCAGTGTCCTATCTTTTCTCCTTTTCGTATGGGTCATGGGGTTCTTAAGGCAAGAGTACTGAAGTGGTTTGCCATTCCCTTCTCCAGTGGACCACATTTTGTCAGAACTCTCCACTATGATCCGTCCATCTTGGGTAGCCCTACACAGCATGGCTCATAGTATCATTGAGTTAGACAAGGCTGTGGTCCATATGATTAAATTGGTTAGTTCTCTGTGACTGTGCTTTTCAGTCTGTCTTCCCTCCAATGGAGAAGGATAAGAGGCTTATGGAGCAGCAAGTGGTGGCTGCGAGGCGCTGGACAGGCCCTGTGGATATACCCCATGTCCAAGGTCAGAAAAACCCCAGTAAGAAGGCTGGCACTGGAGTGGCTGTGAGGAGATACCCCACATCCAAGGGCAAAGGATAAGCCCCAGCAAGATGGTTGCTGCTGCTGCTAAGTCGCTTCAGTCGTGTCCAACTCTGTGTGACCTCATAGACGGAAGCCCACCAGGCTCCCCCGTCCCTGGGCTTCTCCAGGCAAGAACACTGGAGTGGGTTGCCATTTCCTTCTCCAATGCATGAAAGTGAAAAGTGAAAGTGAAGTCGCTCGGTTGTGTCCAACTCTTAGCGACCCCATGGACTGCAGCCCACCAGGCTCTTCCGTCCATGGGATTTTCAGGCAAGAGTATTGGAGTGGGGTGCCATTGTCTTCTCCACAGCAAGATGGTAGGAGGGGAGAATTCACATTTAAAATCAAACCCCATTTCCACCATAGATGCTCAGAGGGCTCAAACAAACCAAGGGACCCCCACAGAGACTGAGACAGAACTGTGTTTGAGCATCTCCTCTGGAGGTATGGGTTGGTGAAGGTATGGGTCTGCTGCAGGGACAGAGGCCCTGGGTGCAGCAGACTTGGGTATGGCATAAGCCCTCTTGGAGGAGGTTGCCATTACCCCACCATAGAGCTGCCGGTATTTACACAGGCCTGCAAAATAGACTCTCAGATGTCACAACAGAACTTAGTGCACCAGGACCCAGAAGAAAGGAGCAGTGACCCCACAGGAGACTGACCCAGATTTGCCTGTGGGTGTCCAGGAGTCTCTGGGGGAGGCGTGGGTCAGTGGTGACCTGCTGCAGGGTTGGGGGCACTGAGTGTAGCAGTGCATGCATGGGATCTTTTGAGGGAGGTCACCCATTATCTTCATCACCTCCACCATAGTTTGGCCCCAGGTAAATAGCAGGGAGGGAACACAGCTCCACCCATCAACAGAAAATTAGATTACTGATTTACTGAGCATGGCCTTGCCAATCAGAACAAGACCCAGTTTCTCCCTCAGTCAGTCTCTCCCACCAGGAAGCTTCCATAAGCCTCTTATGTACAGGCATGCCCCCTTTAATCTTGCTTTGCTTTACTGTGCTTTGCAGACACTGTGTTTATTTAAAAAATTGAATTTTTTCGACAACCTTGTGTCACACAAGTCTATTGGCACTATTTTTCCAACAGCATTTGCTGACTTCCGGTCTCTATGTCACATTTCAGTAATTCTCACAATATTTCAAACTTTTTCATTATTAGTATATTTGTTATGGTGATCTGTGATCAGGGGTCTTTGATGTTACTATTGCAAAAATAGTATGACTCACTAATTACTCAGATGGCTATTATTGTTTTTTAGCAATAAAATATTTTAATTAAATATGCATATTTTAAGACATAACATTATTTCATACTTAATAGATTAAAATGTACACACTTTTATATGCATTGGAAGAAAATCATGGGACTCATTTTATTATAATTGCTTTTGTGGTGGATAGGAACTAAACCCATGATGTCTCTGTGGTTCACCAGTAATAATGTCCCTCTCTAATTGTTCATCCAATAAAATGACAAACTCTCTCTGAAGAAATGTATAACCATTTGAGATTCTTATAGGTCTAGACATTATGTGTGAAACCCAACTAAAAATTACTAAGGACTAACAAACCAGACCATAATACCTCAGTCCTGTTTCCCTAGTCTCCATGATGAAAAACAAAAACTTATCACTTCATTGAGAAAGTAGAGTTAGCTAACAATGGTTCTAAAATCATTAAGATTATAGGTTCAAGAAAATAGAAAGAAAACAAAAGAAATGATAGAGAATTTCACTATAGATCTACATATCTGTAAAAGAAAATAAACAAATGAAAACAAATGAAAAAATACATGGCTATCAACCAAAGCCAAGTGAGCGGACCTCATTTTCTCTGATAAGAGCTCTGCACCCTTGAGAAGCATATTAGCTTCACATTAATGTTTTCTATCAATATATTCTTAGCATATGTCACAGTGAATAATAATAATAATAAAAAATACTCCAAATAACAAAAATTTCACATACATAGGATGGGACATTTAAGAAGACATCTTTTAACTAATGTTCAAATCAACTTGCAGATTTCAAATCAATGAGGAATAAAACATAGTGCAGGAAAGATCTGGCAAAGATGGCAAAGATATGGAACAACATGAAACATTATCTTGAATTTAAGTGTTTATCAAGCAGATCTGGGCTGTAAATGGGAGAATCTCATCAGAGTACAGATTGAGGAAGATCTTTTTACTTGATATGAGAAAATTAGCTATGATTCCAGGCAGGAATATTATTAAGTTATCTTTCTTATCTTGCAGTTCAGCTTTCACTGTGGTCAAGGGCAGAGGCCGAGAGTTTCTCAAGTCTCTATGGATGAATTTAAAACATAAGAGCATAAGCGAAATGAATTGCCAGTCCAGGTTTGATGCAGGATGCAGGATGATAGGGACTGATGCACGGGGATAATCCAGAGAGAGGGTGTGGGGCGGGAGGGTGGAGGAGGGGGTCGGGATTGGGAGTTCATGTACACTCATGGCTAATTCATGTCAATGTGTAACAAAACAAATACAGTATTGTAAAGCAAAACAAACTAAAAAATAAAAATTAATTAAAAAAAAAAAAACATAAGAGCAGGAATTTAAAGTTGAGGAAAAGGAAAAAAAAATCAAACAAACAACCAAAGAAGTCCAAGGTATCAGTCCCTGAAATCATCCAAAAATCTCTAGGACAAAGGGAAATGGGGCAGCTGGCTTTTCATCTACTAGTGGCTGGCAATATGTTTAGTTAAGACTTTCATCTTTGAAATGGGTGCCTCTTTGAAGTGGATCCTATCAATCAATCAAATTTTAGTCAGTCAGTTGCATTACAAAAAGAAAAAAAAAAAAAGAAAGAAAGAAAAGCCAGCAGTCAGGGCTCATATTGCCTTTATATTTTTATAATTGAAGTAGGTAATGGAAGCCACTCCAGTATTCTTCCATGGCGAAATCCATGGACAGAGGAGTCTGGTAGGCTATAGTCCATGGGGTCCCAAAGAGTCTGACAGGACTAGGGGGCTAACACTTTCACTTTAGAGGAAACAAGAATTATTCCTTGAGTCAAGTTCTGCTCAAGGTAGCAAGAGTCATATCAAGGCAAATACATCCATTCAAAAAGAAAGTAATCCAAATACTTACTGCTTCAGTTGGCAACCATTTCTTCCTTTTATAGAGATGTAAATCTTTACCATCTTATAATATTTCAGTACCTACAGGGATATGTCCTCTTTCTCCTTCCTTTAACTTTATATTTCCTTCATCTTCCTTTATTACAGTTTTGCTTTTTCTCAGCCCATTACTGTTTGCATTTTATTAACAGATTATTAATTTCAGGTTTTGATAAAAATTATATTGTGTATGTTAATTGCTCAGTAGTGTCTGACTCTTTGCTATTCCATAGACTGTAGTACACCAGGCTCCTCTGTCCATGGAGTTCTCCATGGAAGAATACTGGAGTGGTTGGCCATAGGTTTCTCTGAGGATCTTCCTGACCAAGGGATGGAACCTGTGTCTCCTGCATTCCAGGCAGATTGTGTACCTTCTGAGCCACTATGGAAGCCCCAGTTAAATTCAGTTTATGATAAGCTCAGTCAGTGTAGAATCTGTCTGCAGTGTAGGAGACGGATTCAATCCCTGGGTCAGGAAGATCCCCTGGAGAAGGAAATGGCAAAACACTCCAGTATTCTTGCCTGGAAAATCCCATGGATGCAGAAGCCTGGCAGGCTACAGTCCATGGGATGCAAGAGTCAGACATGAGCTAGTGACTAAACCACCACCATATTTAACTTTCAAATTAACATGGGAATTCTAGTGTTTTGATTTACTAATTGCATAAATATATTATTTTTCTGCTTTTTAAAAAATATTTTCAGTAGCATTGCATTTGATAATGGTGAACTTGGTCATTATTTATTGGACATATTTCCTCATGATTTGAGAAAAAATTTTGTTAATTTGTTTGACTTGTTTTTATCATTTTAAATTTACCAATGCTGTTCATTCATATTTTTCATATAAGAAATCTAGACATTTGGGGCATTTATTTATGTTCCAAAATTTGTCAATCTGTCTTATTGTTTCTTAAGATGTTCCTGTGCTTTTGACTTTTCACAGAGGCAATTGCATCTCATTTGTTAACAATGATAATTTTGTGTTTTATTTCTATTTATTATTGTTCTTTTGTTTTTGATTTATCTTTTTGAACTGAGAGGAACACTCAGTACAATGCTGATTAGCTAATTTCAATTAGTAGTTATTGAAAGTATCCTAAGACCAAAACAACTGCCAATTGAGTGAACTCATAAGAAACTGCTAACTCTTAGAAATGTAAGGTAAATAAAGGAATGTGCTTTAAGAAAACAAGTTTGTGATTTTTTTATTCTTCAGTTCAGTTCAGTTGCTCAGTCATGTCCAACTCTTTGCGACCCTTGGACTGGGAGGCCAGGTCTCCCTGTCCATCATCAACTCCTGCAGTTCACCCAAACTCATGTCCATCAAGTCAGTGATGCCATCCAGCCATCTCATCGTCTATCATTCCCTTCTCCTCCTGCCCCCAATCCCTCCCAGCATCAGAGTCTTTTCCAAACTCTTCTCATGAGGTGGCTAAACTACTGGAGTTTCAGCTTCAGCATCATTCCTTCCAAAGAACACCCAGGACTGATCTCCTTTAGAATGGACTGGTTGGATCTCCTTGCAGTCCAAGGGACTCTCAAGAGTCTTCTCCAACACCACAGTTGAAAAGCATCAATTCTTCGGCATTCAGCTTTCTTCACAGTCCAACTCTCACATCCATACATGACCACTGGAAAAGCCATAGCCTTGACTAGACAGACATTTGTTGGCAAAGTAATGTCTCTGCTTTTGAATATGTTATCTAGATTGCTCATAACTTTCCTTCCAGGGAGTAAGCGGCTTTTAATTTCATGGCTGCAGTCACCATCTGCAGTGATTTTGGAGCCCCCCAAAATAAAGTCTGACACTGTTTCCACTGTTTCCCCATCTATTTCCCATGAAGTGATGGGACCAGATACCATGATCTTTGTTTTCTGAATGTTGAACTTTAAGCCAAATTTTTAACTCAGCAATAGCTAAATATTCTACCTTTTTATATAAAACTTCCTGTCACATTTTGAATTTGATATATCTCTTGTAAGCAGCCTATAACACTATATTTTAAAAATATAATAAAATATCTTTAAGAATGATATTTAATCTGAGTGTGACTATCATACATTTGAACTACTTTCTACACAAAATATTGTCATTGTTCCTATTTGAATCTTTTATTCTACTTTCTGGCCTCTGTTCTATTGATAAAATAAGATTTATTAGCTTTTTTAAAAGTTGCTTTGCTTTGGAAATTATAAATTCTTATTCCATTCAGTTCAGTTCAGTTAGTCACTCAGTCATGTCTGACTCTTTGTGACCCCATGAATCGCAGCACGCCAGGCCTCCCTGTCCATCACCAACTCCTGAAGCTCACTCAGACTCCAGTCCATCGAGTCATTGATGCCATGCAGCCATCTCATCCTCTGTTGTCCCCTTCTCCTCCTGCCCCCAATCCCTCCCAGCATCAGAGTCTTTTCCAATGAGTCAACTCTTCGCATGAGGAACCCAAAGTACTGGAGTTTCAGCTTTAGCATTATTCCTTCCAAAGAAATCCCAGGGCTGATCTCCTTCTATTAATTTAGTGTTGACTCTTCAACTTTCTTTATGTTAGAAATACAATATCAATTATAAGCCTTTTTGTCTATTATTTCTTGCAGAGATCATGAAGGCAAAAATTAATATAATATTTGTCAAAGCATAAGTAGCTAAAAATAAAAGTTTCATTTTCTTATACACTGGAAAATGACCTTACTTACTGTCTTACCTTAATTCCTGATAGTTTACCACTGTTAACTAAATATAGAAAAGGTTGACAATGGAAATCATTTTCCTTTAGCAATTTGATTATATAATTGCTATCATTTCTGTCATATAGTTTTTCTAACAGGAATCTACTTTTGACCTGAGCAAATTATTATTACTTTTAATGTATTTGATTCTGGGAGGGAATGGGGACAGGAGGAGAAGGGGATGACAGAGGATGAAATGGCTGGATGGCATCACTGACTTGATAGACGTGAGTCTGAGTGAACTCCAGGAGTTGGTGATGGACAGGGAGGCCTGGCGTGCTGCAATTCATGGGGTCGCAGAGTCTGACATGACTGAGCAACTGAACTGAACTGATCCTCCTTTTTATTTTGATTAATATTTTTTATCTTTATTTTTGAGGTTTAACACTTTTAAATTGGCATATTTAAGTATAGAATTGAATTTCTACTTCTTTTTGTTATTCATGTTCATCATGAGGGTTTATATATTCTTAATTTAAAAAAATTGCTGTACAATTTAATCTATCTATATATTGCTTTTGATGTAATTTATTCCTAATTCTTCTGAATGTATTATGTTCCATATCTAAAGTGTTCTCACAATATTTTAAAATTTTGACCCACCTGAACTTTGCTTGAATTAATGGATTTCCATCTGGCTTGTTAAATCTCTCTTTGAGTCCAGTCTGAAAGTAATGCTATTAATTTTTTTCCTATTGTTCTTTCTTTTGGTCTGTATGTGTGTTTTTATATATACATATATGTTTATACATAATTAAATTTTAAATATATGGATAATATATATATGCTTAGTGTATATATATATATAAATTTATAAATATAGCTTTGTATACATTTTATATACTTAATACCTATATTTTAATATATATCTTATGTATACACGATATATTGGAGAAGGAAATGACAGCACACTCTTGTTTTCTTGCCTGGAGAATCCCATGGACAGAGGAGCTTGATGGTCTATAGTCCATGGGGTTATAAGAATTGGACATATCTTAGCAACTGAGTATGCATGCATGCATACATGATATATACATGTGCATAGTATATATAAAACAAAAGTTTAACATCTAATTATAGATTTATACAGTTATGTATATAACACTAAATATATATTTTCATATAACTTTATATATTTTTTAATTATGAGAAAACTATAGCTTTATTTTGATAAATTTTTGAAATTATATTTATGCAAACATTTAATTTCATTGTCTCATTTCATATAAATTCTTATTCTTTTTCAAAAGATATCACTTAAAAAATTTTTTTAAATGCTAAACATTAAAAATATATTAATATTCACCTTTTATCTGTTCATTTATATATTTTGCATTATTCAGAGTTAATTCATTTTCTCATCTTATTATCTATTGACTATCTTAATATTTTGATTTTCAGACTTATGAATATAATATGCATTTCTTTGTGTCTAACTTTTGAAACAGCTTTTTTTCTGCAGTAAATCTTTGCCATAAACAGTTTTGGAGATGTCACTAAACCAATGACTTTCTGATCACTCATCCTGGCTCTGAGGTTCTGCTGCTTTCTGTTGTTCCCCTATCTTGTAAGCAGTGGGCACAGAAAATAATGCTATTAGTTTTTTCTTCTAGATTTTTCTGTGTTTTGATGGCATGTAAATGTCTACTAACTCACAGAATGCAATGCTCAAGCTGTAGGCCTAGGTTTGGAGACTCTTACTTTCTTTGTTTTTGTTCTGATTGTTGTCCTGAGAGCTGTTTATATACTCATGAATATATATATATATATTTATATATATACATTTGGTATGAGTATTCTAAGACTCTTGAGAGTCCGTTGGACTGCAAGGAGATCAAATCAGTAAATCCTAAGGGAAGTCAACCCTGAATATTCATTGGAAGAACTGTCACTGAATCTGAAGCTCCAATGCTTTGGACATATGATGCAAACAGCTGACTCACTGGAAAAGATCCAGTGCTGGGAAAGTTTGAGGGCAGGAGGAGAAGGGGGAGACAGAGGATGAGATGGTTAGAGAGCATCAGCGATTCAGTGCACATGAAACTGAGCAAATTCCAGGACATAGTGGAGGACAGAGGAGCCTGGCAGGCTACAGTCCATAGGGTCACAAAGAGTTGGACATGACTTAGCTACTGTCTTGTCTTACTCTTTGTGACCCCATGGACTATACAGTCCATGAAATTCTCCAGGCCAGAATCCTGGAGTGAATAGCCATTCCTTTCTCCAGGGGGTCTCCCCAATGCAGGGATCGAACCCAGGTCTCCCGCATTGCAAGCGGATTCTTTACCAGCTAAGCCACAGGGAAGACCACAATAAATCCCATATTAAATTTCATCTTTATAAATTATTATCCATAACTTCTTTCTGTTTGGAGAAAAAGCCATCTTGACTGCAATACTCTTACACACAGTGTCATTCATTCCTCAATGCTACAAAGTAAATAATTTAAATCACAACTTAATGGATGTAAGAATAGGTTGAGAGAAGTTGGATGGCTTGTCTTATCTAGCATAAACAAACTGTTTGCTCAAGCACAGGTATTTATTGATGTATTAGCTTCTCTTTTTTCTTCGGAATCTTGTTGCTTTTTCTATCCAAAATAAATTATTGGTGCTATTTATAATATCATCAACTCCTAAATATGTTTAAATAAATTAAATCCATTTAAAAATAAATTAAAACACCCCTACACAACTGTCTGTAGGTATTACATACTTGATTTAAAACATTCATATACATGGTTAAAATAAATTTTAAAACATTTAAATCAGCATTATAAACCTTTCAAAAGTGTATATATACTTGATGGAGGTTTCTTCAGTTTGAGTTACTAGAACTGGTAACATTGTCAAATAATGGAACTGAGACCTTTTGAATACATCCATTAATTGAATTGAAAAATGTCAGATGTAATAATCTTGAATAAAGGACTTTTAGTCACTAATGTGGGTATAAACAAGTAATATTCTTTTGTTTTTCTAAAATACTTTGGGAGTTATTTATATTAAATAGCTTGATTATAACACATCATTAAATCTAAGTCAATTTTTATTTATATCATCACATTAAAATTACTTTTTAAATGTATAATAAAATGCTATTGGAATAGAAAAATTCAACTGAAATATAAATATACTTTCTAAATATGGATTTCTAAATGTAGTAGATTTCAATCTACTAGGGCAGAAAGTTGAATGTTCTCTAAATATGCAATTATTTGAATATGGACAATATGAATTTATTTTTACATATTTAGCATAGTTAATTATAATAAATACATTTGGGATTTTGGGGTGAGATGTACATATGTAAACAAATATACAATAGTCAATTAACATGATTTGTCATACACAGACATGGATATAAATATGTATCACCGTAAGTAGAGCTGACCAGAGGGATATTTTAAATGAGAACTACAAACAAGTTTGGTATTTTTTGGATGAATTTTGCAATAGCCACATGCATAGTTTAGTGTCCCTATTATAATAATTTAAAGAAGCTTGAGATAATGAGTAAACTGTTCACTGGGTTGTCAGAGATTTCTTTTGAATTTGAAAATGCTTCATGAAGAGTACAGAGAAGACTCAACTGTTTACTCCAAAATGTATGTGTCATTGTTTCTTTCATGGGATTCAGAGGCTATTGTTAAATCCTAAATAATAGCATAGTCAGATAAATGTGATCAAAAACAGTTATGACAAGAAAGTTGATGCCAATCAGAACACTGTACATATTGAATAACTTGCTGCTTCCTTTTGATACAGAAGAATAGATTTTATCCAACAAGGGAATTTAAATCTTGGTAAATCTTCTCTAGTTATTATGGTGTTATTTTTCCTCCACACAATAGAGAATGTTAAACAAAAATAATTCAAAAAATTCCACAATGCTCTGTAATTATGCATATGTATCTACCCATATTTTAGAAAAATATTCAAAATAACAAGAGGAAATGTGATTTGTATATCACATCCTGATAGCCTGGCTAATGCAAGATGATTTCAAACATCGCATTTCCTTTCCTAACTGTCCCTAGGACATATTTTTCATTTTTCCTAATTTAAATTTTTTCTACCTCTTAGCAGTTATAGCAGTTCTTATAAACATGTTTGTCAGCTAAGATTTCTCTTAAAATTTACCCAAGAGCATATTACATATACGTTTCTGGTTTAAAGGGATGCTTCTAAATAAACTCAATGGAAGCTATTTGTACATATGGCTCAAATTTAAATACAAGCTATTCACAGATAATAACACATTAACGTCAAACTGACTTTGAATGTTGATTTGCAAGCTGTTCATGAGTATATCAGAATCTAGCAAAGCTGCTCAGTCCTACTCCATATCAAGTCAAAGCAGATATCACAAAGATCAACAAATATATGAATGCATGTTCACCTTCATTATCTTTCAGAGTGAAGTTTGGGTTTATAGACAGATGTTCATCAAGAAAGAAACTAAACCTTGGTCCATTGGCAAAATCGTCTTTATCAGTGGCACTGATGGTATGAATAACCTAAAGAAAAAAACAAAATTAAGAGTAAATTTAATTTAGCTCTTCCCTTGATTTCAATTATAACGTTTCAATATCCAACTTGAATGTTTCAAATTCCTATTCTAATGACAGAATCAACTAATTTGCTCTCCCTTGCATTAGACTTTAAGAAATGTAGTATGGCATACCGTACGATCATTCACAATTTTTTTTTTTCCAGAATGGCACAAATATTAATGTGTGTGTGTGTGTGTGTGTGTGTTTCTTTATTACCCACAGTACCTTGGGGCCAATTAGTTGTAAGGCTTTGTGCGAACACCTGTTTGGGGAGACATGAAGTATTTTTGGTACAAATACAAATATCCCAGTGTTGATGTAGAACAGCCTTTCAGTACATGTTGGGCTCAGTCAGAAAACACAAAGGCACTAGAGCCATAATTTTTGTTTCAGGAGACCTCTGAGATCATGATCTAGGCCCTGAATTTGAGAGAGGGAGACTCTAAGTCCCAAAAGGAATGTGATGTGCCTCAAATCTGTAAAATAGTGACAGAAGTAAAACTAAATCACTCAGAGCTTTATGATATATTTTTCATTCTGGTGGTTGAGAGAAAGCAATGCCAAAATTTGGACTTTATGCACTTTAAGGAACAGAGAAAGTTAGAATACATAAATAAAATATTCCAGGTAGCTTAAGAGCAATACACACATTCCAATATTTATACTCATCACAATATTTAAAAACAATATTTGAAACAAATAAGATAATATTTTCCTTTTGAAAAAGGTACCCTAAAGCTTAGGTATCCCCTTTGCAGTGTTTCTATAGAGAAACTGAAAACAGACAGAGGGGAAGTAGAGCCAGAAAAATAGTATTTTCTGCATGTGAAATATAGTACATACATTTCAAAAACTGACATGATTACTAAGAATATTTTACCCATTTTCATTCACTCCATTTCAATATTTTACAAGTGAAACAAACCACCAATTTGCATCAGAGTTAAAAGATAAATTCCTCTTCAAGTACTGAGCCCATTAGTTTGCAAGGGAGAAGTGAAGAAATATCGAAGTAGTGAGACTGAGTGGTCAGGGTAAGTAGGACCAGAAGAGGATGTGCTTTCATGAAGTGAACTGAAGAAAGGGCCTCAAGATATAGATGTGATTAACTTCCTCCATATAGTCCCAAGGGTCACTCCTTATATTCTTTTCCATCACCACTCAGCCTATATTTTCTCAGCAAGAGATCCTGGTAAAAGCCCCTCCTCCCCAGCCCCTCAAACACATACACACACACACGCGCGTGCGCACACACACACACACACACACATTCTATCCTTCTCTTCATTATTACAGTCCATATTACCATATCATTTATATATGAACTGAACATTTACATAATTGCTGATTTTTTTTTTCTCACTTAAATTACAACTAGTTTCTGGACAGAATTTTGTTGTTGTTATTGCCTTCTGACTATAAATAGAATAAATTGATGGATAATCAGAAGGAAATTTGATGATTTTTCTCGAGTGCAGGAAAAGTTCTATAGTTTATTATTGATGTTCAGTCCTGTCCTGTCTGACTCTGCAACTCCACTGACTGTAGTACGTCAGACTTTCCTGTCCTTCTCCATCTCCCAGAGTTGCTCAAGCTCATGTTCATTGAGTCAGGAATGCCATCACACCATCTTGTCCTCTCTTGCCCCCTTCTCCTCCTGCCCTCAGTCTTTTCCAGCATCAGGGTTTTTTCAATGAGTTGACTCTTCACATCAGGTGGCCAACATATTGGAGCTTCAGTTTAAGTATCAGTACTTCCAGTGAATGTTGAAGGTTGATTTCCTTCAGGATCGACTAGTTTGATCTCCTTGCTTACCAGTTCAGTTCAGTTCATTTCAGTTGCTCAGTCGTGTCTGACTTTTTGTGACCCCATGAATCGCAGCATGCCAAGCCTCCCTGTCCGTCACCATCTCCCGGAGTTTACTAGACTCACATCCATTGAGTCAGTGATAGCATCCAGCCATCTCATTCTCTGTTAACCCCTTCTCCTCCTGCCCCCAATCCCTCCCAGCATCAGAGTCTTTTCCAATGAGTCAACTCTTCGCATGAGGTGGCCAAACTACTGGAATTTCAGCTTTAGCATTGTTACGTCCAAAGAATCCTAGGGCTGATCTCCTTCAGAAGGGACTGATTGGATCTCCTTGCAGTCCAAGGGACTCTCAAGAGTCTTCTCCAACACCACAGTTCAAAAGCATCAATTCTTCAGCACTCAGCTTTCTTCACAGTCCAACTCTCACATCCATACAAGACTACTGGAAAAACTATCGCCTTGACTAGATGGACCTTTATTGGCAAAGTAATGTCTCTGCTTTTCAACAAGTTATCTAGGTTGGTCATAACTTCTCTTCAAGGAGTAAGCGTCTTTTAATTTCATGGCTGCAGTCACAATCAGCAGTGATTTTGGAGCCCCCCAAAATAAAGTCTGACACCGTTTCCACTGTTTCCCCATCTATTTCCCATGAAGTGATGGGACTGGATGCCATGATCTTCCTTTTCTGAATGTTGAGCTTTAAGCCAACTTTTTCACTCTCCAATTTCACTTTCATCAAGAGGCTTGTTAGTTCCTCTTCACTTTCTGCCATAAGAGTGGTGTCATCTGCATATCTGATGTGATTGATATTTCTCCCGGCAATCTTGATTCCAGCTTGTGCTTCTTCCAGTCCAGCATTTTTCATGATGTACTCTACATAGAAGTTAAATAAGCAGGGTGACAATATACAGCCTTGACATACTCCTTTTCTTATTTGGAACCAGTCTGTTGTTCTATGCCCAGTTCTAACTGTGGTCTGGTATTCCCATCTCTTTCAGAATTTTCCACAGTTTATTGTGATCCACACAGTCAAAGACTTTGGCATAG
Source organism: Aepyceros melampus (assembly GCA_006408695.1). Classification (NCBI taxonomy): domain Eukaryota; kingdom Metazoa; phylum Chordata; class Mammalia; order Artiodactyla; family Bovidae; genus Aepyceros; species Aepyceros melampus. The sequence continues at coordinate 199,918 of SJXQ01008365.1, read as the reverse complement.
TCAATAAAGCAGAAGTAGATGATTTTCTGGAACTCTCTTGCTTTTTCCTTGATCCAGCGGATGTTGGCAATTTGATCTCTGGTTCCTCTGCCTTTTCTAAAAGCAGCTTGAACATCAGGAAGTTCACGGTTCACGTATCACTGAAGGCTGGCTTGGAGAACTTTGAGCATTACTTTACTAGCGTGTGAGATGAGTGTAATTGTGTGGTAGTTTGAGCATTCTTTGGCATTGCCTTTCTTTGGGATTGAAATGAAAACTGACCTTTTCAGTCCTGTGGCCATGGCTGAGTTTTCCAAATTTGCTGGCATATTGAGTACAGCACTTGAACAGCATCCTTTGCTTACCAAGGGACTCTCAAAAGTCTTTTCCAGCACCACAATTAGAAAACATAAATTATTCAGTGCTCAACCTACTTTATGGTAGAGCTTTCACATCCATACAGGACTACTGGAAAAGCCATAGCTGTGACTATATGGACCTTTGTCTGCAAAGTAATGTCTCTGTTTTTTATTTTGTCTCTGTTTTTAACACGCTGTGCAGTTTTGTCATAGTTTTTCTTTCTAGGAGCAAAAATCTTTCTTTATTTTGTAGCTGCTGTCACATTAACTGTTCATACTGATTTTGGAGTCCAAGAAAATAAACTTGGTCACTGTTTCCATTGTTTCTCAGTCTATTTGCCATGAAATGATAGGACCAAATACCATGATGTTAGTTTTTCTAATGTTGAGTTTTAAGTCAGCTTTTTCACTCTCCTCTTTCACCCTCATCAAGAGACTATTCCCTCTCTGCTTTCTGCCATTAGAGTGGTATTATCTGCATGTCTGAAGTTACTGGTATTTCTCCTGGCAAGCTTACTTCCTGTTTGTGCTTCATCCAGTCTAGCATTTCACAAGATATATTCTGTGTATAAGGTAAATAAGCAGGGTGACAATATACAGCCTTAATGTACTCCTTCCCCAATTTGGAACCAGTCCATTGTTCCATGTCCAGTTCTAACTGTTCCTTCTTGACCGGCATACAGATTTCTCAGGAGGCAGGTCAGGCGGTCTGGTATTTCCACCTCTTCAAGAATTTTCCACAGTCTGTTTTTATCCACACGGTTAAAGCCTTTAGTGTAGTCAAGTTTAGTTTAGAATGTGCAGATTCTAAAAACATAATTGCAGTTTCTACACATTAGTTACTTAGTATCAGACGGAAATAAAACATCACATTTACAGGGATAGGTAACATAAGTACAATCAACTCTTCATATCCATGGTTCTGAGTCTGTGGATTCAACCACCATGACCAAAAATGTTTTTTAAAAATTCAGAAACTTCCAAAAAGTGAAACTTGAAACTGCCCTGCAGTGGCAACTATTTAGATGGTCTTTATGGTGTAATCACAACTATTTACATGATATTTACATTGTATCATATATTGCAATTATCAGAGATGATTTTAAAATATATAGAAGGATGTGTGAAGTTTATATGCAAATACTACACCACTGATATAAAGGATTTGAGCATTTATGGATTTTGGTATCGCAGGGGCAGAAGTGGGATGTTGGAACCAGTTTCCCACAGAAATTGTATAAATTTCTGTGGACAGCTGTGCAAATTTTTTGAGGGGAGAAATAAATATTTTCCCACCCCTATTTTTCATTCATTGTGATTCTCAGATGGGCAATATTTTTCTCAATGATACCTCATAATATGCTGATACTTGTAAGTTTATCTCTTATCTTAGAAAGAAATTTTAGAGAGGGTTGGTAAAGAACAATTAACTTAAATTCACTGAGCTATTATATGCTTATTGTTATCACTTCTTTGAAACAATTTTCTCCTTTCAAAGTTAATTTATAAGTTATTTTAAATTTTCTTAATATTTTTACAAACATGACCCTATTCAATTTGTTAAACATTGCTATAATTCATATTCTATTATATTTACACTTTTTTTTCTATTAACTTTAAAATATAAATCTTCCCATTTTTATGCAGGCAATTTCAAATCTCAAATTTACCAGGAAGTTCACATACAGCAAATCTGTTTTCCTCAGAAAGGGCTCAAGGTCTCATCTACACAATAAATGATAATTTGGTTCACATATTTTGTTTAAGAGTGAACCATACATCTTGAACTTCTATAGAACTGTTGGACATGCGTCTGTACTTAAATATTTTTCCATAATACTTTTGAAAGATGCTTCCAAAAACCTAGTATGTTGGTCTTTTTTTAATCTAGCAATCCTAGATATTCTCTTAATGACAGAAGGCATATTTAATTTCTCTATTGGTTATTTTATTATTAACTTTTTCTCTGCAATAGGAATTGGGATTTTCATTTGTTTCCTTAGACATTTTTTACAAAACATACTTGAAAATTAAATGTGTTTCAGATTTTTAGGAGATTTAAACTTCTGGCAGATATCTAGATAGTTGCGATGTCACTTTTATCAATATTTTCTACACTTTTCTCAGACTTACTGATTTATCTACTCTGTTCTACCTGTGTGCTCTCTGTTTGTGCAACTGGTTGGTGATGTGTGATCCATAAATCTTTATTTTATGACTCTCATACCTTCTAACTGAACTAAAATAAAAATATTTAATTTTATCACTTGCACCACTATGCATTAAGTGTGTAAGGTGTTTAATTACTTTTAAAGACTTGAGATTTACTCTAACAAAAGGAGAAAAACTCAAATTGATGAGTTGTATTTATAAATACTTACTAGAATTTTTTAATAATGCCCATGAATAAGGATACACTTTTGGTAGAAACTAATTAAAACCAATTTTATATTTCTTTTATTAAATAAATGGATCCCCTTGTTTGGGCTTCTCTAGTGGTTCAGATGGCAAAAATTCTGCCTGCAGTGCAAGTAGACCTAGGTTCAGTCCCTGGAGAAGGAAATGGCTAACCACTCCAGTACTGTTGCCTGGAGAATTCCATGGACAGAGGAGCCTGGTGGGTTATGGTCCATGGGATCACAAAGAGGTGGACATGACTCAGCAACAAACACTTTCACTTTCAATCCCCTTGTTTAAATATGTTTAAAACATATTAAATCCATTACTTATAGAATATTTTATTAGGAAAAATAGTGTCAGAAATTTATATGAATAACATAGCTTGGACTGGAAGAAACACAAGCTGGAATCAAGATTGCCAGGAGAAATATCAATAACCTCAGATATGCAGATGACACCACCCTTAGGGCAGAAAGTGAAGAGGAGCTAAAAAGCCTCTTGTTGAAAGTGAAAGAGGAGAGTGAAAAAGTTGACTTAAAGCTCAACATTCAGAAAACAGAGATCATGGCATCCAGTCCCATCACTTCATGGAAATAGATGGGGAAATAGTGGAAACAGTGTCAGACGTTATTTTTCTGGGCTCCAAAATCACTGCAGATAGTAACTGCAGCCATGAAATTAAAAGACGCTTACTCCTTGGAAGAAAAGTTATGACCAACATAGATAGCATATTCAAAAGCAGAAACATTACTTTGCCAACTAAGGTCCGTCTAGTCAAGGCTATGGTTTTTCCTGTGGTCATGTATGGATGTGAGAGTTGGACTGGAAGAAGACTGAGTGCCGAAGAATTGATGCTTTTGAACTGTGGTGTTGGAGAAGACTCTTGAGAGTCCCTTGGACTGCAAGGAGATCCAACCAGTCCCTTCTGAAGGAGATCAGCCCTGAGATTTCTTTGGAAAGAATGAGGCTAAAGCTGAAACTCCAGTACTTTGGCCACCTCATGTGAACAGTTCACTCACTGGAAAAGACTCTGATGCTGGGGGGGATTGGGGGCAGGAAGAGAAGGGGACAACAGAGGATGAAATGGCTGGATGGCATCACTGACTCGATGGACGCAAGTCTGAGTGAACTCCGGGAGCTGGTGATGGACAGGGAGGCCTGGCGTGCTGCGATTCATGGGGTCGCAAAGAGTCAGACACGACTGAGCGACTGAACTGAACTGAACATAGTTTTCTATTTGCGAAATGTGCTAACTCCATCTAAAATTTAAATTAAAATGAAGAAAAAATTCTACGGAATGCATTACATCTTCTCTAAAATTAATTCAGTTTGCTGTACAATATGATCTTAAATGATCATTGAAAATAATACCAACTTTTGTTACATAGTTGAAGTTTAACTTTGACAACTAGTTGTACTATTAATAAGTGGATATTCTGTGGGCAGAGGTTGGTATTTTGTAATGAATTTTTTTTTTAATATATGTTATGTGTTCTAAGTTTACTTATAAAAAGAAAATACAGAGGAAAAATTCAATATGAATAAGACAGAAAGAATTCCCTTTGCTATTTTTCAAAATTTCTACTTATTGGCATATCTTAAGTATTTTGAATCACTCTACTTTGAGAAATGATTTAAAATTTCATGCATGCATGCTTTTCTATTAATATTTTTTTCATAAAACATATGCAAAAGTTTTTTTTCCAGAGTAGGAAAATATATTAACTCAGAGAAATATATTGTTGAAGTTTATATTGATACCTGAATCAACCAGAACTCTACTATTACATGTGGTTTGAACCTCTGCTTTCAAAAAAGACCAGCCTCTGTCATAGCCACATGCTGCTATATTTAAATGCATAACATCCATAATAGAAGTGTCTGCAGTTCTAAAAGTAATTGTCATAGAAAGAGGAACTGTTGCAGTACAAATACGCTTAGGAAAACCTATTTCACAATTCATTATTTGAATAGTTTCCTGTTCCAACTCTGCCTCAAAATATACAGTTTCTCCATAAAAGCTACAACACCAAGATTAAGTGAACCAAAGACTGTAAAATTAAATAATAGAAAGATTAACATCATTTTTCTCTATAATAATGGGTTGCTCATAGAACTGAATGGGTAGTGATTTGTTTAAATACAGGTGTAACAAACAATATTTTAAACATGATGTTTTTATCCCCTCAATGAAAAGTCTAAATTCATCTTGGTAAAAGAATTGGAAAATGCTCAGATAGAATAAAGAATCTTTTCCTTATAGTGACAAATAAAATCATGTGATACTGTGATATTAAAGACAGCGATTATATTAAATGTGAATATAGTATATAAAGAATGCAAAATAATCACATAATTTAGATAAAATATGTTAGAACATTATCCTCATTGGTGAAAAATTGAAAGTATTTCCCCTAAAGTCAGGAGAAAGACAAGGGTGCCACTCTCACCACTACTATTCAACATAGTTTTGGACACAGCAAGCAGAGCAGAAAAAGAAATAAAAGAAATCCAGACAGGAAAAGAAGTAAAACTCTCACGGTTTGCAGATGATATGATCCTCTACATAGAAAACCCTAAAAAGACTCTACCAGAAAATTACTAGAGCTAATTAATGAATATAGTATTTGCAGGAATAAAATTAACACAGAAATCTCTTGCATTCCTATACATTAACAATGAGAAAACAGAAAGAGAAATTAAGGAAACAATTTCATTCACAACTTCAATGAAAAGAATAAAATACTTAGGAATATATCTACCTAAAGAAAAAAGACCTATATATAGAAAACTATAAAACAATGATGAAAGAAATCAGAAGACACAAATAGATGGAAAAATATACTATGTTCATAGATCAGAAGAATCAATATAGTGAAAACAGGTATATTATCCAAAGCAACCTATAGATGCAATGCAATCCCTATCAAGCTACCAATGGTATTTTTCACAGAACTAGAAAAAATAATCTCACAATTTGTATGAAAAAAAAAAAAAAAAAACCTCAAATAGCCAAAGCAATCTTGAGAAAGAAGAATGGAAGAATGAACTGGAGGAATCCACCTGCCAGACTTCAAGTTCTACTACAAAACCACAGTCATCAAGACAACATGGGACTGGCACAAAGTCAGAAATATAGATCAATGGAACAAAATAGAAAGCCCAGAGATAAGATCCACATACCTATGAACACCTTATCTTCCACAAAGGAGGCAAGACTATACAATGAAGAAAAGACAAACTCTTTAACAAGTGGTGCTGGGAAAACTGGTCAACCACTTGTAAAAGAATGAAATTAGAACACTTTCTAACACCATACACAAAACTAAACTCTAAATGGATTAAAGATCTAAACACAAGACCAGAAACTATAAAACTCCTAGAGGAAAACATAGGCAGAACACTCTCTGACATAAATCACAACAGGATCCTCTATGACTCAAGTCTTAGAATATTGGAAATAAAAGCAAAAATAGACAAATGGGACCTACTTAAAATTAAAAGCTTCTGCACAACAAAGGAAACTATAAGTAAGATGAAAAGACAGCCTTCTAAATGGGAGAAAATAATAGTAAATGAAACAACTGACAAACAACTAATCTCAAAAATATACAAGCAATTTATGCAGCTCAATTCCAGAAAAATAAATGACCCAATAAAAAATGGGCCAAAGAACTAAATAGACATTTCTCCAAAGAAGACATAAAATACAAATGGCTAACAAACTCATGAAAAGATGCTCAACATCACTCATTATCAGAGAAATGCAAATAAAAATCACAATGAAGTACCATTTCACGCCAGTCAGAATGGCTGCGATCCAAAAGTCTACCAGCAATAAATGCTGGAGAAGGTGTGGAGAAAAGGGAACCCCCTTACACTGTTGGTGGGAAGGCAATCTAGTACAGCCACTATGGAGAACAGCATGGAGATTCCTTAAAAAACTGGAAATAGAACTGCCTTATGACCCAGCAATCCCACTGCTGGGCATACACACCAAGGAAACCAGAATTGAAAGAGACACATGTACCCCAATGTTCATCGCAGCACTGTTTATAATAGCCAGGACATGGAAGCAATCTAGATGTCCATCAGCAGATGAATGGATAAGAAAGCTGTGGTACATATACACAATGGACTATTACTCAGCCATTAAAAAGAATACATTTGAATCAGTTCTAATGAGGTGGATGAAACTGGAGCCTATTATACAGAGTGAAGTAAGCCAGAAAGAAAAACACCAATACAGTATCAGTTCAGTTCAGTTCAGTTGCTCAGTCATGTCCAACTCTTTGCGACCCCATGAATCGCAGCACACCAGGCCTCCCTGTCCATCACCAACTCCCAGAGTTCACTCAAACTCGCGTCCATCAAGTCGGTGATGCCATCCAGCCATCTCATCCTCTGTCATCCCCTTCTCCTCCTGCCCCTAACTCCTCCTAGCATCAGAGTCTTTTCCAATGAGTCAGCTCTTCGCATGAGGTGACCAAAGTACTGGAGTTTCAGCTTTAGCATCATTCCTACCAGTACAGTATACTAACGCATATATATGGAATCTAGAAAGGTGGTAATGATAACTCTGTATGCGAGACAGCAAAAGAGACATAGATGTATACAACCGTCTTTTGGACTCTGTGGGAGAGGGAGAGGGTGGGACGATTTGGGAAAATGGCACTGAACATGTATATTACCATATGTGAAATGAATCATCAGTCCAGATTCGATGCATGAGACAGGGTGCTCAGGGCTGGTGCACTGGGATAACCCAGAGGGATGGTATGGGGAGGGAAGTGGGAAGGGGGTTGAGGATGGGGAACACATGTACACTTGTGGCAGATTCAATGTATGGCAAAACCACTATCATATATTAAAGTAATTAGCCTCCAATTAAAATAAATACCTTTATATTAAAATATATGTTAAAACTTTGGGGTTTCAAGTCTAGCAATTACTTCTCAAAAATAATAACAGTTATATGAAGAAAAAGGGCTTCCCAGGTGGCACTAGAGGTAGAGAACATGACTGCTAATGCAGGGGACATGAGACACAAGTTCAGTCCCCAGGTTGGGAAGATCCCTGGAGAAGGAAATGGCTACCCACTCTAGTATTTTTGCCCAGGAAATCCCATGGACAGAGGAGCCTGGTGGCCTACAGTTCATGGTGTCACAAACAAGAGCAATGTAGTAGTATTACCACTATTATTAGTAGCACTGTTATTAATAATGAGTATTTAACTATATCAAAATATTTGGTTTTATCTATCAAAATGAGTTTTAATTTTTCTCCTTTCCAATTTAAAGTATTATTTTTTCTGGATTCTCTTTGACAATATTTTGTTTATGATATTTCTATGTTCATGAAAGAGAATATAATTCAAGTTATATCCTTCTAAGTTTTGATTTCAAACTTTTGTCATCACTATAAAATGAGTAATAAACTAACTGCCTTATTTTTTTTCCTTTTTGATACAGTATATTTTGATTATAATTCCACAGAAATATTTTCAATTTTTATTACTTTACTGGTTCATGCTTATTTGGAAATGACAAATTTTGGTGGAGTTTTTCTAGTAATATTTTTGAATTAGTATCTAACATTCTTTTATTGTAATAAAATGAAGTCAGTTATTGACAATTACTAAAACTTGATTTGTCATGCTGAATATGGAAGAAGTTTGGTCAATATTTATGTAAAATTTTACAATGCAATTTAAATTTGTTCACTGCAATATTCTGTATGTGTTAAAGAGTAATGTTTGGTTAATTGTGGTGCTCAAATATTTAGCTTATTTAATAAAATTTTATGTTATTATTCTATCAATTTCTTGCAAAAGCTACTAAAACTCACAATATAATAATGAGCTTGTATATTTTTCTTTATTTTACTATCCATTTTTACTTTATTTATTTTGAAGAAATTTTGATAAGTATATAAAATTTAAAATTGTTTCTGTCTACTGGATTGACCCTTTTTATCCCAGTAAGTGTGCTTCTGTATATTACAAATATTTCCTTGGATAATTTGTATCTTTGTATATGTGTATATAGTTGGGTGAGTATGTGTGTGGCAATTATGCAAGTAATTCCATGATTTTTCTTTCAAGCTTTTTATTTTATTGACTATGGATCTCTTATAAACAACATTAAATTGACATTTTTTCTTACCTATTATGAGAATAGATATTTTTAAAGTATTTTGGTTATGTCATTTTAATATAAATGCTGACATATATTTCTTTAAGTTTACATTATTTTATTTAATTTTTATTTTTATACATCATGAGAAACACTGGGTTGGATGAAGCATAAGCTGGAATCAAAATTGCTGGGAGAAATATCAATAATCTCAGATATGCAGATGACACCAACCTTATGGCAGAAAGCAGAGAAGAATTGAAGACTCTCTTGATGAAAGTGAAAGAGGTAAGTGAAAAAGTTCATTTAAAACTCAACATTCAGAAAACTAAGATCATAGCATCTGGTCCCATCATTCATGGCAAATAGATGGGGAAACAGTGGAAACAGTGACGGACTTTACTTTGGGGGGCTCCAAAAATCACTGCAGATGGTGACTGCACCCATGAAATTAAAAGGCACTTGCTCCTTGGAAGAAAAGTTATGACCAAACTAGACAGCATATTAAAAAGCAGAGACATTACTTTGCCAACAAAGGTTCATCTAGTCAAAGCTATGGTTTTTCCATTAGTCATGTATGGATATGACATTGGACTATAAAGAAAGCTGATAGCCAAAGTATTGATGCATTTGATCTGTGGTGTTGGAGAAAACTCTTGAGAGTCCCCTGGACTGCAAAGAGATCCCTCAATCCATACTAAAGGAAAACAGTCCTGAATATTCATTAGAAGGACTGATGCTGAAGCTGAAACTCCAAAACCCCGGCCACCTGATGTGAAGAACTCTCATTGAAAAAGACTCTGATGCTTGGAAAGATTGAAGGCAGGAAGAGAAGTGGACCACAGAGGATGAGATGGTTGGAGGGCATCACTGATTGAATGGACATGAGTTTGAGTAAACCCCAGTTGTTGATGGACAGGGAGGCCTAGTGTGCTGCAGTCCATGGGGTCGCAAAAAGTCAGACATGACTGAGTGACTAAACTGAACTGAACTCATTCTATATTTATTATCTTATTTATTATTTTTTTAATTACCATGATTCTACCTAGCTATTATAATTTTACATACTAAACCTTTCCCTTTTATTTTGCTATCTTGTTTTAAAAGACAAAACTATATCTCAAGGGCAAATATGAAAATTTGTCACTTTAACTTCCAGCTTTAAAAACTTCACAGAATTTTCTGGGTTGTTTTGGAAATATTAAATTGGTTATAGACTTTATATTTTATTAAGATTACATCTTAGTTTTGAATATGCCCTTCTATAATCTTTTAAAATAGATCCTATATGAAAATCACTTCCCTGTATTTTTGTATTGTAAAATATAGAGAAATCAAAATAAAGCCACATGCAACAATATTGTCACTGTGTAAATTATTTAAATTAATGAACATTCTAATTAATATCAGTTCAGTTCAGTTGCTGAGTCGTGTCCAACTCTTTGCCACCCCATGGACTGTAGCACATCAGGCTTCCTTGTCCATCACCAACACCCAAAGCTCACTCAAACTCATGTCCATTTAGTGGGTGATGCCATCCAACCATCTCATCCTCTGTCATCCCCTCTCCTCCTGCTTCAGTCTTTCCAAGCATCAATGTCTTTTCCAATAGTCAGTTATTTGCATCAGGTAGCCAAAGTATTGCAGTTTCAGCTTCAACATCAGTCCTTCCAATGAATATTCAAGACTGATTTCCTTTAGGATAGACTGGTTGGATCTTTTTGCTGTCTAAAAGACTCACAATAGTCTTCTCCAACAGCACAGTTCAAAAGCATCAATTCTTTAGTGCTCAGCTTTCTTTATAGTCCAGCTCTCATATCCATACAACTACTGGTAAAACCATAGCTTTGACTAGACGGACACTTGTTAGCAAAGCAATGTCTCTGCTCTTTATTATGCTGTCTAGGTTTGTCATAACTTTTCTTCCAAGGAGCAAGCGTCTTTTAATTTCATGGTTGCAGTCACCATCTGCAGTGATTTTTGGAGCCCTCAAAAATAAAGTCCACTGTTTCCCCATCTATTTGACATGAAGTGATGAGACTCGATGCCATGATCTTAGTTTTCTGAAAGCTGAGTTTTAAGTCAACTTTTTCACTCTTCTCTTCACTTTCATCAAGAGGCTCTTTAATCCTTAAATTTTAATGAATATAATAAAGGTCAAAAATAAAACTTTAAAATCACTTTATTTAGGAATATTTTAAATTATAATTTCTATTATGTTAGTTACACAGACTTTTACATTTTGTCACTTAAACTAAAGTTATAGCTTTTCTATAATCTATTATAATTTAGTAATTTATCAATTACCCCAAATTTAAAGAGTTTTTCAGGGGTTATTCACATCAATAATTTAATGTTACCAATATAATTACAGATTGCTTTGGTCTTTAAGAATTCTTGCCACTTCAAACTGCCAATTTGATTACCTTCTCTTCCTCCCATATGGTAAGAAACTTACTCTCTCTCTCTTCTCTCTCTCTCTTTTTTTTTTTTTGGTCTAAATATGAACTTTTGTTATCTTTATTTTTGAGGAATATTTTTGGTAGGAAGAGACTTTATGGTTGCCACATATTATCTTCTGGCTTTGGGAATTATCTTCCCCTATGGAGGGATTTTATCTTCCTGATTAAATATCAGCTATTAAGATTGTCCTTTAGAAAGTTTTAAGTATTCTTTTTATATTCTACATGCTAATCCTTCATTGGATAAATGGTTTGGAAAAGCCGCTTTTGCTCTATGATTTTCATCCTCTTAATGGTCTTTCAGAAAACAGAAATGCTTAATTTTGATCAGGTCAAATGTATTGACTTTTTGATTATGCTTTTGGTGTCATCTTAGGACCTCTGCTTGGCATTGCTTTCATTTATTCTTAACAGTATAATGTCTCTTTTCTCTTGATATTTAAAATTTTAAGTTTAACTTTATTTTTGAAATTTTATTTCAATTTATCTAGGTTAAGTTATTTTTATAAACAGTTGCTCAGTTTTTTGTTTTTCTTTGTTTCTTGAGTTTTTGACTTGATGTTTGCCAACAGTATGGAAAATTTTACAGCCATGATCACCTCAAATATTACTTCTGCCCAGTTTTATTTTTTAATATCCTTCTGAGAATTGGTTAATTTGTATATTAGATCTGCATGTTCTATGTTTTTCTTATTCTTATTTATACTTTTTACCTTGTCTTTCCATCCTTTAACATGAATATTTTAATCTGATCTAATTTGCAGTTCTCTACTTTCACTATTTTCTCATCAGCTATGTCTAATCTGATGCTAGTACCAAAGCTGAAATCCCATGTTAAATGATTTTTTTTAATCTAAATTTTCTATTTGAATATTTAACATTTTCCTCTTCAATTGTATTTCTATAATATATGCTAAGAAAATAGTTTTAGGGTATGTGAATCCATTTCTAGCACTACTGAAGTGTGATTTGGTAAGTAAATCATTTTATATATATACCACAAAACTCTGCTTTTTTTTCACATGGTGAAGTGGGGGAAAAAAATTAAGCACCAGAAATGATAATCTTAATGTATTGCTAACAGTAAAACAGATAACCTGTTAATACCTAAAAATAATATAACTTTTAGTCATTTTGTTCTCACTCATATTTTCTAACTTTCCTGTGAGGAATGGACATGAGAAAACTTTATGAATCTTTATATAAAGAGTCCTGTATTTATAGCTCCTCTGGAGATATTAAAAACATATAAGCAATGATTACTTTAACAAGCCATACGTGATTGTTCTTATACACAAAAACACAAGGCAATGTTTCTCACAACCATAATTTCATCACAAGTTTCAAAATGATTTAAAATAATTTTGTGTGATATATTTATTCTGGTTTACCAAATACAGTAAAAGGGGCTATCTGACTGAACTAGATCTAGAACATTTTGACTTCTCTTGATTCATGTGACAGACAGACTTCAAGGTGTCCATCATGGAATCTATGCCTCCTTGTGATCCCTTTCTTGAATTCTAGGTGTATCTTGTTTCCTGCTTTTGACCAACAGAATATGGAAATATGATATATCACACTGGTAACACTACATTACATTATATGAAACTGTCAGACTCTTCAGAAAGACTCTCCACTTATTTGAAGTGGCCATATTGGGAAAGCCTATATGACGAAAAGAAAAACAGACACAAAATGAACAACAAACAAACAAACAAAACCAACTGTGATGGCATCTCAGAACTCTGGGGAACACTAAAACTCTCAGGTCTGCAGCTGAGACTAACTGAATGCTACCAACAACCATGGGAGCATAGAAGAGTTCTCCCAGCCTCAAGTAAGAACACAGCTTGATTATATCTTGTGATATTCCTACAGAGACTGAGCTAAGCTGTGAGCAGAATTCTGACCTGCAGAAACTATGGGATGCTAAATAGGTGTTTGAAGCTGCTAAGTTTGTGTAATTTGTTACACAGCAGAGAAGACAGAGGCAGATCCCCTTCCCACAGCCCACTTGTTTTATGAGCATCAACAACACTGGTCTCCCTATGGAATCACCATGCTCCTTTATCTGGCTGCCACGCTACATCCAGATGCAAGTTCCATGTTCCAGTTCTTCTGTCCATCCTTCATTCTCCCTACCTCCTCAAAACATATACATTCTTCATGTTGAAACCTAATCACCTTCTAGTAGCAATATTACTCAATGGCCCTGTATGTTGCTCCCTCATTCCCTCCAAAATAGAACAGGCCATTCTCTTTTTTTTTCCACTCTATTTTATAAGCTTCATCAAGGCAGGAAAGTTCACTGTTTCCTCCTCACTTAATACAGGGCTGTATGCAAATCATTCAGTATAATTTTATTGGCAGAAAAAATACATGCATGAAGGAGTTCATTTGTTGAATTACATTTGTGATCCAGAGAACATTTATTTTCTATGGTTCTCAAAAAATCTATTTGGTACTTAAAGCTTTATAAAATTATTTGTATTAAGCACAAAAATAATACTGAGGGATTTTTGAGGATTATACCTAAGAATAATAGAAACAGAGCTGCTTATTTTTCTTCCATTCAAATTATAGGAAGGAAACAATTAACTTACCTGACCAGGCTTAGAATTTTCACAGACAACAATATCATATTCCCTGGCAAGCTCAGGTGGATTGTCATTGACATCCAGAACTCTAATACCCACTGTGACATGGCTCAGCAAGCTCGGATTGTCTGCAAAACACATAGGGATGCATTTAGTATTTCCATGCACACTTTAGAGACTTGGTTTAAAACCAATCTCCTTAATGCTGTAGCTTGTCACCAGCCGCACATGCTGCTGCAGGACTTTTGGCAAAAGACAACTTTATGAAGGCACTCTTTGTTAGAACTCATTAACTTACAGAAAAATGAAAAATGAACACCATGGCATGACATGAATGCTAAAATGATACTTTGTCATATCAAGGAAATTACATGTTATTCAGGAACTGGAGTAGGAGAAAGTTGTCAGAACTCACTGTATGCTGTCAAAGTCCAAAGGATGAACAATTGGTTTCATCATTAATCTAAGAAAAGCACAGTAGTTGGAAAAAAATGAGATAATCTTTAAAACATTCAAGGTTTCAAGTCTAAATAAACTTGGAGAAAATAAAGTTCTTTATACAAGGATAAAATTCTTCTTATAGGACAATATATGCAGTCTGTGGTGTCGTCATACTTGGGGAAAAATAAAAATAATATTTAAATTGGAACAGCATAGAATTCATATAAAACCCTGATAAATATCAAAATATTAGAGATACTATTTTAAAATATTTCTAAAGTGCAGTCTTACAATTTTTCAGTAGGTTTATTAGTTATGAGATATAAGAAAAGAAATGTTTGGTTTATTTTATATGTCAAAGCTAAAGATAAAGAATTCATAATGGAAAAATTAATGAGAAGGCAAAAAAAGTATCAGAAAAAAGGATAAAATACATATAAAATATTAAAGAAAATGAATATTTAAGTTATCCATTATTTAATTATACATAAAGAAAATGTATGTATTACACATGACATAGGTGTTTTTAAAAAAGTAGGAAATCAGAGTGCTACTACAATAACTAAAGAAGATAAATTTTTAGGTTAAAAAATATTTTTCAAAGATAAAATATCAGTCCTAGATAATTTTACTTAAAGAAAAAAAATCTTCAATCTTCTAAATCTTTTCCCCAGAAGACAAAGGATAAAATATGCTACAACTTGTTTTCTGTGGCCAGTAAAGTTTTACTATCAATATCAGATACTCCCACTCATGTGAGATGCTGTCAGTGGATTAAACAAAATAATACCAAACCTATTCCATTGGTATGTAAAAGAAAATCTATTATTTGTTTAGTTCCCGGAATGTTTCTTAGTTCATCTTTAAAGGAAGGAAACAAAGAAGGAAGGAGAGAGGGAGAGAAGAAATTAGGGAAATTTAAAAAAAATACATGTTATCTAAAAAGTCAAAGCATTAAAGGAGGAAGAAAAAATACAGAGATACTTCTCTTAATATACCTAGCAAAAAGTAAGATATAAAATGTAATATCCATACATTCTAAACAAACAAACAAACAACAAAATAGACCTTAGGATGCATGACTATGAACAAAGCTAGTGGAGGTGATGAAATTCCATCTAAGCCTGTTTCAAAACCTAAATGATGATGCTGTCAAAGTGCTGCACTCAATATGCCAGCAAATTTGGAAAACTCAGCAGCGGCCACAGGACTGGAAAAGTCAGTTTTCATTCCAGTTCCAAAGAAGGAAATGCCAAAAAAATGTTCAAACTACTGCAAAATAGCACTCATTTCACATGCTAGTGAAGAAATGTTCAAAATTCTCCAATCTAGGCTTTAACAATATGTTAACTGAAAACTTCCAGATACACAAGCTGGATTCAGAAAAGGCAGAGGTCCAAATATCAAATTGTCAACATCCTCTGGATCATAGAAAAAGCAAGAGAAAACAAACAAACAAACAAACAAAAAAACCTACTTCTGTTTTATTGACTACACTAAAGCCTTTGACTGTGTAGATCACAACAAATTATGGAAAATTCTTAAACAGACAGGAACACCAGACCACCTTATCTGCCTCCTGAGAAACCTGTATTCAGGTCAAGAAGCAACAATTCGAATGGAGATAGCCATGGAATTAAAAGACACTTGCCTCTTGGAAGACAAACCTAGGCAGCATACTAAAAAGCAGAGACATTACTTCACCTACAAAGGTCCATATAGTCAAAGTTATGGTTTTCCCAGAAGTCATGTACAGATGTGAGAGCTGGACAATAAAAAGGCTGAACGCCGAAGAATTGATACCTTCAAAATGTGGTGCTGGAGAAGACTCTTGAGAGTCCCTTGGACAACAAAGTGATCCAACCAGTCAACCCTAAAGGAAATCAGCCCTGAATATTCATTGGAAGGACTCATGCTGAAGATGAAGTTCCAATATTTTGGCCAGTATTTGAGAAGAGCTGACTCATTGGAAAATAGCCTGATGCTGGGAAAGATTGAAGGCAGGAGGAGAAGGGGATGACAGAGGGTGAAATTGTTGGATGGCATCACTGACTCAATGAACATGAATTTGAGCAAACTCAGGGATATAGTGAAGGACAGGGAAGCTTGGTGTGCCACAGTCCATGGGGTTGCAAAGATTCTGGACATGACTAAGTGATTGTACAACAACTATGGATCAAACACCCTAAGATCAAACCTGTGTCTCCTGCATTGGCATGCAGGTTCTTTACCATGAAGCCCCATGGAAATCTAAATATACAGAAAAAAGTTATAAAATATTAAAATTAATATATTGTATGAATAGCTTAATATAATGACTAATAGAATGTGCACTTATATTTTGTCAATGTAAAATAAAAGATGAGGAGATGCTGATGTATCATATCAGTCAATTTTATATTAAAAGGACAAATAGATCCATTAAATTAAAGTTAGCTCAATGTTGATTAAAATATTTGCTTATTTAGAGTGACTTATTATAAAAAAGGGGCTTCCCAAGTGGCATAGTGATGAAGAATCCACCTGCCAATGCAGGAGACACAGGAGATGCATGTTTGATCCCTGGATTGGGAAGATATCTTGGAGTAGGAAATTGCAACCCAATCCAGTATTCTTGTCTGGAGAATCACATGGACTGAGGAGCCTGGAGGGCTACACAGTCCTTCGGGTAAAAAAAGAGTTGAATACAACTTACCGACTAAACAACAACAAAGTGGGAAGTCTGTATATTTAACTCAATATGAACAAAGAAGATATTGCAAAGCATAATAATAAATATATTTTATCATATCACTGTACTCAAGAATTAATATTATTAAGAAGGTTATCCTCAACAATATACTATTTCATTTTGCAATGAATTATTTAGTTTTGCATTTTTTTATCTTTACAAAATACTGCTATTTTAAATGCAGTCTTCTAAGATATTTCTGAAAATATATATTTCAATTAGCATTTCATTTCTAAGATTTTAACTATTGTTGTAGCTCTGCTGCTATTCTTCCTAAAGGAAATAAATCCTGAATCTCCATTGGAAGGACTGATGCTGAAGCTGAAATTCCAATACTTTGGTTACCTGATGTGAAGCACTGACTCATTTGAAAACACCCTGATGCTGGGAAAAATTGAAGGTGGGAGGAGAAGGCAAGGACAGAGGATGAGATAGTTGGATGACATCACTGACTCAATGAATGTAAGTTTGAGTAAACTGTGGAAGTTGGTGATAGACAGGGAAGCCTGGCATGCTTCATTCAGTTCATGGGTTGCAAAGATTTGGACATGACTGAGTGACTGAGCTGAACTGATGATATGAAGTAATCACAGTTATTGAATCTATTCAGCCTTTGTTGGAAAGAGTCAGACACAACTGAGCAACTAACATGATAAAACATTATGAAAAAAAGGCATTGCTAAGCTTTTGTGGAAGCTGATATTGATGATACTTGATCATTTTATAATTTTAATAATAAAAAAGTATGTTCAGGACGAATTCTCATTTTGTAAATTACCAAAGTGAAACTGACACAGTTTAAATGACTTATCTTGACAAAGCCAGGGTTATGAATTACTTCTCAGACCTTATACAACTGCCACTATATAAATGCATTTTTTCTATTGTAACCATTGTATATATGCTAATTTATTCCTATATTTCTCCACCAGGTATTTCTTCACTTTTAAGAGCAGACAAGAAATCAGTTCTATAAATCTGAGACAAGAATAATATAATTAATTTTAATCATTGGTATGAGCAGTCTTAAAAGGCATCAAAATTCTCTGCTCCTTCTCTGAATGAGAAGAACTAGCTGTTATTTTGCTGTATCAGAAAAAATTTTTTCAGGAAAGACACATGTACTCCAATGTTCACTGCAGCAATATTTACAATAGCTAGAACATGGAAGCAACCTAGATGTCCATATGTGGTACATATATACAATGAAATACTACTCAGCCATAAAAAAAAGAATACATTTGAATCTGCTTTAATGAGGTGGATGAAACTAGAGCCCATTATACGGAGTGAATTAAGTCAGAAAGAGAAATACAAATATTGTATACTCACACACACACACACACACACATACATATATAAATATGGAATCTGAGAGATGGCACTGATAAATTTATTTTCAGGGCAGCAATGTAGAAAGAGACATAGAGAACAGACCTATGGACAAGGTGGGAAGAGAGGAGGGAGAAGGGGAGATGTATGGACAGAGTAACATAGAAATTTATAATACCATGTGCAAAACACATAGCCAGTGGGAACTTGCTGTATGACTCGAGAACTCAAACAGGGACTGAAACAGGCTGAAGGGTGGGGTGGTGAGGGAGATGGGAGGGAGGTTTAGGAGGGAGGGGACAGGGGTGTATATATGGCTGATTCTTGTTGATGTATGACAGAAAATCACAAAATTCTATAAAGTAATTATCTTTCAATTAAAAAATTTAAAATAAAAATTTTAGGAAAGGATTCTGGGAAGACTATGTCTTGAAGAAAGACTAGAATAAAAGAATGACTAAGCATTTGACTGTTTTCAAACATCACTTCTCACTGCCCTATCTCTGCATTGCTCATGCTGTCCTCTGGAATTGGCATAGCCTTGCCCATACTCCATACTTGGGCACAGGAAACTAAATCCTCCTGGATGGAAACAGACTCTCTCCATGTTTCTCTAATGTTATATATTGTATCTCCAGTGTACAATTACTATTTTATCACTTAAGAATTAAAAGTACAGAGATGGCATCAGATACTTATTTGTATGTAGGTTGTACTATCATTTTCTGTTCTGTAGGGAAGAGAATCTAACCTTATTGTGGATGCAACTAATGATCTGTAGGGCATACTTCGCCAGGGGAATCTCAAGAGATACTGATGAAGAGTCATGAAAAACAGTCTCAGAGTAAGCTTGATTCCAACACTGATGCAAATTGAATAATTGCTATTTCCTGAAATAGATGGGGAAACAGTGGAAACAGTGTCAGACTTTATTTTTTTTGGGCTCCAAAGTCACTGCAGATGGTGATTGCAGCCATGAAAGTAAAAGATGCTTACTCCTTTGAAGGAAAGTTATGACCAACTTAGATAGCATGTTCAAAACATTACTTTGCCAACAAAGGTCAGTCTAGTCAAGGCTAAGGTTTTTCCAGCGGTCATATATGGATGTGAGAGTTGGACTGTGAAGAAAGCTGAACTCATGGGTTCACAAAAAGTCAGACACAACTGAGTGACTGACCTCAACTGAACTGAACTGAAAAGTAGGATGGTGTGTAAAAACTGTAATTTCAGATAATTAGAGTGGAAACTCACTATAGCTTTGTAACCAATTGTGGCTTACCTAGACTCATTCTAGTATTTCTGCTTGATAATGAAATTAGCAAGCTTCTTTGCTATTTTTTTTTTATTTCCCTCAGCCCTAGGGTTAGTATTCTATTCTTTGAATGCAAACCACTTTACATATAAATGCAGACATATTTTTGTGTGTGAGAAGCATTTTGTTATGGTAAAAATTGGATAATGTCCAGGAATTTTTAATGCAACATTTCTGTTATTGCTACTATTAATTTCAGGCTCACACTGCATTTCTCAAAATAAGTGTTCAGTCCTTTTGATGGCACAGTAAATAAAAATATACTGTCGTCAGACAACTTCTTCAGTAGGAGCCACTTTCCTGAACCCTTAAGGAACATGAACTTTGGAAAGTTATTTGTTATTTCTATAACTTAATTATTTAATCTGTAAACAGGAATAAGAATGGTGCCATGGGCCAAAGTGTACTTTTGAGACACAATTAAAGAAGTAATGTAAACTTTAAAACACTGAGACTAGGAGACAGCAGAATATTGAATTTAATCCTTTCCAAAAATCAAAAAACAAAATATAGGGCACATTGACAATCCTATACATGTGATTTTCAGTAGAAACTATATTATGTAAAATCATACAGGCTTTATGCAATAAAGTGTAACAAGCTGGATGAATCACAAACTGGAATCAAGATGGCTGGTGGAGAAATATCAACCACCTCCAATATGCAGATGATACCACTCTAATGGCAGAAAGCAAAGAGGAACTAAAGAGCCTCTTAATGAGGATGAAAGAGGAGAATGAAAAAGCTGGCTTAACACTCAACATTCAAAAAATTAAGATCATGACATATGGACCCATCATTTCATGGTAAATAGATGGGGAAAAATTGGAAACAGTGACAGATTTTATTTTATTGGGCTCCGAAATCACTGTGGATGGTGACCATCGTCATGAAATTAAAAGATGCTATCTCCTTGGCAATGGCACCCACTCCAGTACTCTTGCCTATAAAATCCATGGATGGAGGAGCCTGGTAGGCTTCAGTCCATGGGGTTGCTAAGAGTTGGACAAGACTGAGTGGCTTCACTTTCACTTTTCACTTTCATGCATTGGAGAAGGAAATGGCAACTCACTCCAGTGTTCTTGCCTGGAGAATCCCAGGGACGGGGGAGCCTGGTGGGCTGCTGTCTATGGGGTCGCACAGAGTTGGGCACAACTGAAGTGACTTAGCAGCAGCAGCAGCAACTCCTTGGAACAAAAGTTATGACAAACCTATATATCATACTAAAAAGCAAAGACACCACTTTGCCAACAAATGTCCATATATAGCCAAAGCTATGACTTTTCCAGTAGTCATGTATGGATGTGAGGAGATGACCCATAAAGAAGGCTTAGCACCAAAGAATTGATGCTTTCGAATTGTGGTGCTGGAGAAGACTCTTGAGAGTCCCTTGGACAGAAAGGAAATCAATCCAGTCAACCCTTATGGAAATTAACCCTGGATATTCATTGGAAGAATTTATGCTGAAGCTCGAGTACTTTAGCCACCTGATGTGAAAAGCAGACTCGGAAAAGACCCTGATGCTGGGAAAGACTGAACATAGGAAGAGAAGGGGCCAACAGATGATGAGATGGTCGGATGGCATAACAGATTCAAAGGACATGAGTTAGAGCAAACTCCAGGAGATAGTGAAGGGCAGGGAAGCCTGGCATGCTGCAGTTCATGGGGTCACAAAAAGTCAGACACAACTTAGTGACTCAACAATAACCCAATCTTCTATACTTTTTGATTGCATTTATATGAAATTCTAGAAGTGACAGAAATAAATAACAATATTGCTACCTCTGAAGGGTGAAAGGTAAGAGAATTCACTGTAGAGGAGAACTTCTCTGAGGTTACAGAAATGTCCAGTAGCTTGATAAGGATGTGATAACCATGGAAGTGTGCATTTGAAAGCCCACTGAAATGTGACAAGATCTGTACATCTCAGGACATTTCAATATTATCCACATTATTTTTTTCAAAACTCTTAGTTAGGAGAATAGAATTCTCATACATTCTAGAGAGAATCTGATTATGATTACTAGCATACAGTGGATTATGGACATCTATTAAGTAAGCTTCATATAAAATCAATCACAGTTAAGAGAGTTTAATGAATGTGGTTTAACAGGGCTCCAATTAAAAATTATATTTAAAATGTTGACAGAGGTACTTGAATAATTTATCATTATATATAAAAATTGTAAAAATGCATTTCCAATGCTACTTTCTAGTGCTTTCCAAAATGTAATTTTGTCTCAAGCCCCATGAAGATGCAACAAGTAATGACTGACACTGATTTAGCATACAGTTCATTCATATTTATGATAATGATAAGAGCTGTCATTTGTTATGACACCATATGCCAGACACTAGGTGAAGTTATACTTCATTTAATTCTTAGTCTAATCCTTTGTTACAGATAAGAAAATGTGTAATATTTTTGTTAAATAATTTCCCCAAGTTCCAACTACTTATATTGAACATAAACAGAATCTAACTAGAGCCTGCCTTATTTTAGATTTAAATATTGTGCATTACTGCCTACTATGATAGTGCAAGGATTTATTGATATTAAAGTGATAATTAATTAGATCTAATCAATATCCTCCATAAACATAGAAGTAAAAACAGAAAAGTGTATATAATGAAAACCATAAAAAAGCTAGGATAGTCCACATTTACTAAAACATCTCTAAAATGTGTTCCAAGTCATATACAATATATTAGAATATCTTTTCTATAACCTTTAAATTCTTACAATTTCAAGTAGCCTGAAAAGTGAGACAGGACAGTTAATGTAATTCTGCAACTGAATACAAGCATATTTGAAAGTGGAATTTTTTCTTTATAAAATGAAATATCTTGGTTCAAAGATCTTTAATTCACATATTAAATATACACCTTAATTTCTGAGTCAATCACTGAACATACTACATCCTTTATAAAATACATGTTAAATAATCTTTTTGAAAAACATTTGAGAATACTTCCAGAAATATATACTAGAAGTGCCTCTAGCACTTTGGTAGGTGCACTCAAAGTGGTATACACAGAGAAGGTTTTTCACATTTGCAATGAGAAATATGTTTAAAGCATCATATCAGCAATATTAATAATACCTGAAGCTATAGAAAATGAGAAAACAGCCCAAAGCCATTGCAAGTTACATGCATTAATTAAATTTGATTCATTTTTCTCATAATAGTAAAAATGGATAAATTTCTCCTGTGCTTTTCTGTATACATGAATCTTTAAAACACAGAAACAAACAAAAAAAATCACACACACACACACACACACAAAAGTGCATAGAATATTATGCCATTTAATTTACAATGCCCATGAGTTAATAAATATAAAGATGCAGTTATATTAGTTATATTTATAAATGTAGATAAACAGCTAAATTGTATTTGGTAAAACTATAAAGAAAACAAAATGGATAATATAAAATTCAATAGTGATGAACTTTGGCTGGAATGAAGAGGAATGTCACAGTGAGGCACATGTAAAATTTATTTTTCAGGGTAGGTGGTTCTTAAATTAGTATTTATCATTTAAATGGAATATATACTTGATGTCAATATATCTGATATATCTTGTAATACCAATCCAAAAATAGTACAATTATTTTAATTTATCCATATATTAAAGATATATATGAATGTGTGCTCATGCCCAGTTGATAAGTTGTATCTGACCCTTTGAGACCCCATGGATTCATAGTCTATAGCTGTCAGGCTCCTCTGTCCATGGGATTTCCCATGCAAGAATACTGGAGTCAGTTGCCATTTGCTTCTCCAGGGGAATCTTCCTGACCCAGGGGATGAACCTATCACTCTTGTATCTCCTGCACTGGCAGAAAATTCTTTACCACTGAGCCACCAGAAAAGCCCTATATGCATACATACACACATCTTCATTCATTATTTCAAATTATGTTCTAATTACCAAGTAAGCACAATTTTCATAGTTTTGTTTATCAATGTCATCCACTAAGGGATTTACAATTTGTATTTTTATAAAACTTTCTCATTTCAAAGTCATAGTTATGTTATCCTACTTTTCATTTAAGGTTTAATTTTCATCTTCCACAAACTGGAAATGCTTATTGCTTATGGTTGGGAGATAGATACATTTTCATTTTCAGAGTTAGATGACATACCTCTGTTGAAGTGTGTGTCCCTTCTCCCCACTAGCTTACAAATAACATTGACTTGTAACAACTTAACTATATGGTTTTCAAAGGATGGAATTTGTATAAATACACCTTTTTGCCAAATTTCAATGTGCTTTCCTATGTCATCAATGCTAGTATATTTTGCTTCATGTGTGTGAAAAACTATATGATTTTTTAAAATTTTACTGCACTCTATATAGTCAAATATGCATTTTTCTTGTGTTCTTTGTCGGGAGCCAGCGTGAGGAATCCCACCCGTGACAAGGTCATGCGGCAGAGACCTTGATGGGCAAGGACGATTCAGGTCTCAGGGTTTCCCCCTGGTATTTCCTGAGCATGTACCCCAAAAATAAGAATCTGCCAGCCTTATATTGTATTTTTCTACTCTTCTGACAGTCTCTGGAAAAAGTCAACTCAGGGCTTTAGTCTTCTGCATTTGAAAGGAGTGTTTCAGCTCTACCCCCTCTGATAATGCTCTAACTTAAACACTCTAACTTGCCTAACAGGTTCCCCGGACCTTTTACAGCTTGTGAATTGCTTACAGCCCCCAACTGCGAGGGGCACAAAGCTTAAGTATCTTAAAGTGATAGAGCCTTTTAGAGCTAAAAAACATATTGGTAACAGGATTTCACTGTTGACTCAATGATTGTTGCCAGACCTCCTTGTTCTTTATCTTTCAGGCACCTGGGAAGATGTTAATCAATATAAATGGGATACGGAAAAAGATATATAGTAGTTTTGATGTTAGCAACACTAGACTTTTGAGTTAATTATTTTTCTTTTGTTATAAATCACTGTACTCCTTTTACTTGTTATAAATTGCTGTATCTTTGCCATGTAAGAATGTAACTTTATTTAGTGCTTTCTGAGAATGGCCCAGACTTTGGAAAGAACAACACTTTTAACACAAATAAGTCTTCTGGTTAACAAACCCTTATCAGAAAAGAGCTGTAAAATGTTAATTGGCCTTTTGGCCAGAAGATGATGTAAATCACCTAAGACTTATGTATACAACTAGGTATGCAGAGAGAAAGGCCTGATTTTGATAAGAGTCTGGGCTGCTGACACTGCATAATTTTATATTACCCATTGATCTCTGTGTACCAAAAAAAAAAAAAAAGGTATAAAAGGCCTTGAAGGACTATAGTGGCCGGAGCCAGTTGCTGGACTGGTTTCGCCTATGTCTTCTCTCTAATTTCTGGCTGAATTCTCCTCTGGGGCCTGGAGGCTCGCCATGTCTACTTACTTGCCCCGGCTTTTAAGTTCCGTGCAAAAGGGAGCCCAGGGCAGGGCACCCTTAGAGATTCAAGCTGACGCCAGTGGCCCCACGTAGATGGTGCAAGCTCCTTGTCTGGAACTTTATTGGCTTTCCATGTAAACAAAGTTATTCAGCCTTCTTTTCTCCACTAAATTTTCCTACTATGCTATTATTTCCTAATCTAATTTTATATTTCTAAATAAATATGTTTTTTCCTCGCCTATCCGTCTCCCCTTTGAATCACCCTGGATCCACTGGGGCTGGACCCCGGCAGTTCTTTGAAACACTTTTGTTTTTACTAACTTTTTGATCTGCTTCGTATAATGTTTCTGAGAGAAATCCATTACCAGTTTTCTTCATGCTTAGGTTTTTGCTTATTTTTTTAACATATTTTATTAGGTGCATACAAGTTCCATATAGGTACTTCACTCTGATAATACAAGATAGTGGTTTAGTCACTAGTCGTGTCTGACTCTTGCGACACCCATAGACTCCACCCTGCCAGACTCATCTCTCCATGGGATTCTCCAGGCAATAATATTGGAATGGGTTGACATTTCCTTCTCCAGGGGATCTTTCTGATCCAGGAATCAAACCCAGGTCTCCTGCCTTGCAGGTAGATTCTTTACTGGGTAAGCCAGAGGGAAGATAGTGATGATACAAAATACATGTTAATATGCACTGACTTTCTTACCATCCTGATAACTATATGATTTACAGTATATTTTCTTTCTGATACTAACATAGTTCTGCCAGATTTACTTTGGTTAGAATTGTCTATGATTTATTGTTTCCTCTTATTTTAGAACTTTCTATATCTTTATATTTTATCATGTACCTATTATGAGTAGCATGAAGATGATATCTTTTTTCTCTCACTATGGTATGGTAATCTTGTTTATCATATTTATGCCACTTTGGTTATATATATATATATATATATGCAATACATATATATTTACCATTTTATTATGCACTTCAAATTTGTCCAAATTTTTCTGTTTTTAGTTCTTTGAAATTTTACATTCCAGTAGATTGCTTAAGGTTTTATTCCTATTATATTTCCCCTCTAATTTTACATTTGTATGCTAATTTTTAACAATCTGCGAACATTAACATGCTCATGTAACTCCAGAAAATCTAAAAACAATCAGAATCTTTACTTTTTTCCAAACATTTAAATAAATTTTACGTGATTTAATTCCAATCAGCTCAAACAACTTTATACCTATAAGTTATGGTAATGCTGTGATCATGCCTGTGATTTTGTTAATCCATCAAATTCGACATGTTATGTTATTAAAGAGTCATTATTCTCATGTGTACCTTTTTCTTTGTTATTGTTTCTAATTGAGTCTTAGACCTTCCTTTTGAGATAATCTTCTTTCTAAAAAATTCCAAAATAACAATGTTAACCTATTTAACTTTAGTTATTTTAGTTTCCATTTCTCACTTGTCAGAATCATTGAGGTTAAGGTGATCTTAAATGACAGGTAAGAAGTGTCATGTACACAGTTTCTGATGGGTAACACTTTCACTCCATCTACCAAGAACTAAAGTTAAAACAGAAGATATATCTTATGTTTACCTTTTATTTGACACAATGTTAGAGTCTGTGTGTGTGTGTGTGTGTGTGTGTGTGTACTGGTACACCCTACATAATGTCATGTAGTGTAGCTTTAACTTCTTTGGGAGTACTTTATCATATAATAAACAGAACTACATGATATATTTATGATTTAAATGGAACACTGGCAGATGAAAGGAGGTGAGGGTTAAGTTCAAAGTACTATTTAGAAAGCTATTGCCATACTCTAGTGGGGAATGACGGTTGTTTGGACAGAGGTAGGAGTGATGGAAATGGGAAGAAGTTATTGCCTCATGGATATATTTTAAAGTTAAGCTAACAGTAGTGTTTGAGTGTCACCTGTGGAGGTACAGGTCAGCAGTAGCCCACTGCAGGGGAAGGGGCTCTGGGAGAAACAGACCTGGGTATAACATAAACCCTCTTGGAGGAGGTCACCATTAACCCCACCACAGAACCACCAGAACTTACACAGGCCTCAGGAAACAGACTCTTGGAGGGCACAAAGAAGACCTTGTGCACACCAGGATCCAGGAGAAAGGGGCAGTGACACCATAAGAGGCTGACCCAGACTTGCCTGTGAGTGTCCAGGAGTCTCTGGCAGAGGCGTGGGTCAGCGGTGGCCTGCCGCAGGGTCGGGGACACCGAGTGTAGCAGTGCTTGCATGGGACATTTTGAAAGAGGTCGCCATTATCTTCACTAACTACACCATAGTTTGGCCTCAGGTCAAACAATGGGGAGGGAACACATCCTCACACATCAACAGAAAATTGGATTAAAGATTTACTGAGCATGGCCTAGTCCATCAGAACAAGGCCCAGGTTTCCCCTCAGTCTCTCCCATCAAGAAGCTTCCACAAGCCTCTTATCCATATCCTTCAGAGGGAAGACAGAATGAAATTCACAATCACAGAAAACTAACCAAACGGATCACATGGACCACAGCCTAGTCTAACTCAATGAAACTATGAACCATGCCATGAAGGGCCACCCAAGACGGATGGGTCATGGTGGAGAGTTATTCCATCAGAACAAGGCCCAGGTTTCCCCTCAGTCTCTCCCATCAAGAAGCTTCCACAAGCCTCTTATCCATATCCTTCAGAGGGAAGACAGAATGAAATTCACAATCACAGAAAACTAACCAAACGGATCACATGGACCACAGCCTAGTCTAACTCAATGAAACTATGAACCATGCCATGAAGGGCCACCCAAGACGGATGGGTCATGGTGGAGAGTTATGACAAAATGTGGTCTACTGGAGAAGGAAATAGCAAACCATTTCAGTATTCTTGCCTTGAGAATCCAATGAAAAGAAAAAAAAAAAAAAAAAAAAAAAAAAAAAAAGGCACTAAAAGATGAAATCTCCATGCCGGTAGGTGTGCAATATGCTACTGGAGATCAGTGGAGAAATAACTTCAGAAAGAATGAAGAGATGAAGACAAAGAAAGAACAATACCCAGTGGTGGATGTGACTGGTGATGGAAGTAAAGTCTGATGATGTAGAGCAATATTGCATAGGAACCCGGAATGTTAGGATTATAAATCAAGGCAAATTGGAAGTGGACAAACAGGAGATGGCAAGAGTAAACATTCACATTTTAGGAATCAGTGAAATAAAATGGACTGGAATGGGTGAATTTAACTCAGATGACCATTATATCTACTTACTGTTGGCAAGAATCCCTTAGAAGAAATGGAGTAACCTTTATAGTCAACAAAAGAGTCTGAAATGCAGTACTTGGATGCAATCTCAAAAATGACAGAATGATCTCTGTTCATTTCCAAGGCAAACCATTCAGTATCACAGCAATCCAAGTCTATACCCATGACCAGTAATGCTGAAGAAGCTGAAGTTAAACAGTTCCATGAAGACCTATAAGACCTTCTAGAACTAACACCCAAAAAAGATGTCCTTTTCTTTACCAGGGACTGGAATGCAAATGTAGGAAATCAAGAGATATCTGGAATAACAGGCAAATTGGGCTGTGGTGTACAAAATGAAGCAAGACAAAGACTAAAAGAGTTTTGCCAACAGAACACACTGGTCATAGAAAACACCCTCTTCCAAGAACACAAGAGAAGACTCTACACATGAACATAACCAAACAGTCAATACTGAAATCAGATTGATTATATTCCTTGAAGCCAAATATGGACAAGCTCTATGCAGTCAGCAAAAGCAAGACCGGGAGCTGACTGTGGCTCAGACCATGAAATGTTTCTTGCCAAATTCAGACTTAAATTGAAGAAAGCAGGGAAAATGACTACCATTCAGGATGACTTAAATGAAATCCCTTAAGACTATAATGTGGAAGTGACAAATAGATTCAAGGGATAAAATCTGATAGACAGAGTGCCTGAAGCATTATTGACAGAGGTTCCTGACATCATATAGAAGCAGGGATCAAGACCATCCCCAAGAAAAAGAATTGCAAAAATGCAAAATGGTTGTATGAGGAGGACTTACAAATAGCTGAGAAAAGAAGAGAAGCAAAAGGCAAAGGAGAAAAGGAAAGATATATCCACTTGAATGCAGACTTCCAAAGAATATCAAGGAGAGATAAGAAAGCCTTCATCTATGATCAATGCAATAAAATAGAGGAAAACGAAAGACTAGAGATCTCTTCAAGAAAATTAGGGAACATTTAATGAAAGATGAGCACAATAAAGGACAGAAATGGTATGGACCTAATAGAAGTAGAAGGTATCAAGAAGAGGTGGCAAGAATACACAGAAGACCTATACAAAAAAGATCCTCATGACCCAGATAACCACCATGGTGTGATCACTCACCTTCAGCCAGACATCCTGGAATGTGAAGTCAAGTGGGCCTTAGGAAGCATCTTTACTAACAAAGCCAGTGGACATGATAGAATTCCAGTTGATCTAGCTCAAATACTAAAAGGTGATGCTGTGAAAGTGCTACATTCAATATGCCAGCAAATATGGGAAATTCAACAGTGGTCACAGTACTGAAAAAGGTCAGTTATCATTTCAATCCCAAAGAAAGGCAATGCCAAAAAATGCTCAAACTACCACACAATTGCATTCATCTCACACACTAGCGGATTAATGTTCAAAATTCTCCAAGCCAGCCTTCAACAGTATACTACGTGAACCACAAACTTCCAGATGTTCAAGGTGGATTTAGAAAAGGCAGAAGAACCAAAGATCAAATTGCCAACATTCATTGGATCATCAAAAAAGCAAGATGATTTTAGAAAAACATCTATTTCTGCTTTATTGACTATGCCAAAGCCTTTGACTGTGTGGATCAAAACAAACTGTGGAAAATTCTTATCTGGAATAACAGGCAAATTGGGCTGTGGTGTACAAAATGAAGCAAGACAAAGACTAAAAGAGTTTTGCCAACAGAACACACTGGTCATAGAAAACACCCTCTTCCAAGAACACAAGAGAAGACTCTACACATGAACATAACCAAACAGTCAATACTGAAATCAGATTGATTATATTCCTTGAAGCCAAATATGGACAAGCTCTATGCAGTCAGCAAAAGCAAGACCGGGAGCTGACTGTGGCTCAGACCATGAAATGTTTCTTGCCAAATTCAGACTTAAATTGAAGAAAGCAGGGAAAATGACTACCATTCAGGTATGACTTAAATGAAATCCCTTAAGACTATAATGTGGAAGTGACAAATAGATTCAAGGGATAAAATCTGATAGACAGAGTGCCTGAAGCATTATTGACAGAGGTTCCTGACATCATATAGAAGCAGGGATCAAGACCATCCCCAAGAAAAAGAATTGCAAAAATGCAAAATGGTTGTATGAGGAGGACTTACAAATAGCTGAGAAAAGAAGAGAAGCAAAAGGCAAAGGAGAAAAGGAAAGATATATCCACTTGAATGCAGACTTCCAAAGAATATCAAGGAGAGATAAGAAAGCCTTCATCTATGATCAATGCAATAAAATAGAGGAAAACGAAAGACTAGAGATCTCTTCAAGAAAATTAGGGAACATTTAATGAAAGATGAGCACAATAAAGGACAGAAATGGTATGGACCTAATAGAAGTAGAAGGTATCAAGAAGAGGTGGCAAGAATACACAGAAGACCTATACAAAAAAGATCCTCATGACCCAGATAACCACCATGGTGTGATCACTCACCTTCAGCCAGACATCCTGGAATGTGAAGTCAAGTGGGCCTTAGGAAGCATCTTTACTAACAAAGCCAGTGGACATGATAGAATTCCAGTTGATCTAGCTCAAATACTAAAAGGTGATGCTGTGAAAGTGCTACATTCAATATGCCAGCAAATATGGGAAATTCAACAGTGGTCACAGTACTGAAAAAGGTCAGTTATCATTTCAATCCCAAAGAAAGGCAATGCCAAAAAATGCTCAAACTACCACACAATTGCATTCATCTCACACACTAGCGGATTAATGTTCAAAATTCTCCAAGCCAGCCTTCAACAGTATACTACGTGAACCACAAACTTCCAGATGTTCAAGGTGGATTTAGAAAAGGCAGAAGAACCAAAGATCAAATTGCCAACATTCATTGGATCATCAAAAAAGCAAGATGATTTTAGAAAAACATCTATTTCTGCTTTATTGACTATGCCAAAGCCTTTGACTGTGTGGTCAAAACAAACTGTGGAAAATTCTGAAAGAGATGGGAATACCAGACCACCTGACCTGCCTCCCTGAGAAATCTGAGTGCAGATAAGAAGCAACAGTCAGAACTGGACATGGAACAACAGACGGGCTCCAAATCAGGAAAGGAGTATGTCAAGGCAGTATGTTATCACCCTGCTTATTTAACTTATGTGCACAGTACATCATTCGAAATATTGGACTGGATGAAGCACAAGCTGAAATCAAGATTGCCAAGGGAAATATCAATAACTTTAGATATGCATATGTCACCACACTTATGGCAGAAAGTGAAAAAGAACTAAAGAGCTTCTTGATAAAAGTGAGAGTGTAAAAGTTGGCTTAAAGCTCGACAATTCAGAAAACTAAGATCATGGCATCACTTCATCATCCCATCACTTCATTGCAAATAGATGGGGAAACAATGGAAACAGTGAGACTTTATTTTCTTGGGCTCCAAAATCACTGCAGATGGTGACAGCAGCCATGAAATTGAGAGACACTTGCTCCTTGGAAGGAAAGCTCTGACAAACCAAGATAGCATATTAAAAAGCAGAGACATTACTTTCCTGACAAAGTTTCCTCTAGTCAAAGCTATGGTTTTTCCAGTGGTCATGTATGGATGTGAGAACTGGACTATAAGGAAAGCTGAGCACTGAAGAATTGATGTTTTTGAACTTGGTGTTGGATGAGACTCTTGAGAGTCCCTTGGACTGCAAGGAGATTCAACTAGTCAATCCTAAATGAAGTTAGTGCTGAATTTTCATTGGAAGGACTGATGTTAAAACTGAAACTCCAATACTCTGGCTACATGATGCAAAGAACTGACTCTCTGGCAAAACCCTGATGCTGGGAAAGACTGAAGACAGGTGGAAAAGGGGAGGACAGAGGATGAGATGGTTGGATGGCATCACTGACTCGATGGCTATGAGTTTAAGTAAGCACTGGGAGTTGGTGATAGACAAGGGTGGCCTGGTGTGCTGCAGTTCATGGGGTTGCAAAGAATCTGAATGACTGAGTGACTGAAATGAACTGAAGAGAAGTGTCTGATGAACTGGACATGCCGCATCACAGAAAGAGAAGAGCCAGTTATGACTCTGGGTGATATACATAGGAACTGAAGTATATGACCATCATTATTACATGGATAAGGTCTCTTACAGAGCAGATTTTAGGTTTTTAGATTTTGAGGAAAAGATTTATTTGATTTATGTCGAGTGTGAGACCTCTTAAGTGAAGATATTAGAGTAGCTAATGTGGTATTCAGGGAAAAAGTGACCAAGCTGCTACAGATTTAAAGTCAAGAGTCATCAATATGTAGATGCTACAAAAGTCTATATGACCGAATGACATTATTTGGGCAATAATTCAAGAAAAGTCTGAGGTCTGAAAATCAAGATACATCACAATTCAGTGAATGGAGTGATGAAGAATTGGTGAAGGAGTAAGAATGTAGTTTCCTTTAGCTAAACAAAGAGCTTGTTTCGAAGGACTTGTCAATTGTGCCAAATGCTACAAAGATTTGAGCAAATGGACATATGAGAATTACACTTGGGCTTCTACCCTATGAAGAACAAGATTAATTTTGTGACATAACAAAGATAAAAATCTTTTTAGAGTAAGTTTTAAAGAGACTGAGAGAAGGGAAATGGCAGACTGTGAATATAGACAATTCTTTCAAGGAGTTTCTCATTCAAGGGAATGAAATATTAGAGTTGTACCTGGAGGAAAACTAGATCAAGATAAGTTTTCAGGTTTTGGTTGCTGGAGTTGATTTTATTTTCAGATATAAAATAAAGCCTATTTTTGAGGATAGGGGAAATATGTACCAGATAAAGAAACATAAAAATACAGGGAAGTGGAGAAATTGTCAATAGTGCAATGTGTCAGTGAGCAAGGAGTGACAAGATTCAGAGCACACATAGAGAGGTAGCCATAAGCATGACATGGAGAGTTTATTCACAGTAACCTGACAGGAGTCAGGTTTATGGAGACTATTGCCCCTAGTACTGGGTAGGTTGGTAGATCTGATGAAGGAAAATGTGCAAACTCTTTTCTAATTGGTTTTATTTGATGTCATTCAAGAAGCAGGAATATCTGATGTATATAAAGAAATTGGAAGAAGTGTTAAAAAATTGTGGCAAGAGGAAAACTGTAAATTCATATTTTTTGTTGTTTAGTCATTAAGTCATGTCTGACTCTTTGAGACCCCATGGACTACAGCATGCCAGGCTTTCCTGTCCTTCACCATCTCCCAGAGTTTGCTCAAACTCATTTCCATTGAGTTGGTGATATTGTCTAACCATCTCATTCTCTGCTGCACCCTTCTCCTCTTGCCTTCAATCTTTCCCAGCATCAGGGTCTTTGCCAATGAGTCAGCCCTTCACATCAGGTGACCAAAGTACTGAAGCTTCAGCTTCAGCCTCAGTCCTTCCAATGAACACTCACAGCTGATTTCCTTTAGGATTGACTGGTTTGGTCTCCTTGCAGTCCAAGGTACTCTCAAGTGTCTTCTTTAGCACCACAGTTTGAAAGCATGGATTTTTCGGAGCTCAGCCTCCTTTATGGTCCAACTCTCACATCCCTACATGACTACTGGATAAACCATAGCTTTGGCTATTGGACTTTTGTCAGAAAAATACATATTTAGCAGGATATATATAATTGCTTGAGTTATTTGAGTTTCTCTTGAATAAACTAACATGTTCTACTCATTTTCAGAGAAATGCAAATCAAAACCACAATGAGGTACCATTTCACACCAGTCAGAATGGCTGCGATGCAAAAGTCAACAAACAATAAATGCTGGAGAGGGTGCGGAGAAAAGGGAACCCTCTTACACTGTTGGTGGGAATGCAAATTAGTACAGCCACTATGGAAAACAGTGTGGAGATTCCTTAAAAAATTGCAAATAGAACTGCCTTATGATCCAGCGATCCCACTGCTGGGCATACACACCGAGGAAACCAGAATTGAAAGAGACACGTGTACCCCAATGTTCATCGCGGCACTGTTTGTAATAGCCAGGACATGGAAGCAACCTAGATGTCCATCAGCAGATGAATGGATAAGAAAGCTGTGGTACATATACACAATGGAGTATTACTCAGCTATTAAAAAGAATACATTTGAATCAGTTTTAATGAGGTGGATGACGCTGGAGCCGATTATACAGAGTGAAGTAAGCCAGAAAGAAAAACATCAATACAGTATACTTACACATATATATGGAATTTAGAATGATGGTAATGATAAACCTGTACGCAAGACAGCAAAAGAGACACAGTTGTATAGAATGGCCTTTTGGACTCTGTGGGAGAGGGAGAGGGTGGGATGGGTTGGCAGAGTGGCAATGTAACATGTGTGATATCATAAGCGAAATGAATTGCCAGTCCAGGTTTGATGCAGGATGCAGGATGCTGGGGACTGATGCACGGGGATAATCCAGAGAGAGGGTGTGGGGCGGGAGGGTGGAGGTGGGGGTCGGGATTGGGAGTTCATGTACACTCATGGCTAATTCATGTCAATGTGTAACAAAACGAATACAGTATTGTAAAGCAAAACAAACTAAAAAATAAAAATTAATTAAAAAAAAAAAAGTTCAACATGAACTCCCAAGTTTATGTACACTCGTGGCTGATTCATGTTGATGTGTAGCAAAATGAATACAGTATTGTAAAGCAAAACAAACTAAAAAATAAAAATTAAAGAAAAAAAAAGTGAATGGAGACTAGTTTATAAATAGATTAAATAATGCAGCATCTTATTATCCAAAGTGACAATTTATTGCACCCTGAATGAGGCTGAGTGTGTACGAACTTAAGGTGGCATTCACCCTATTATCCTAGTAAAATTTAACATAGTACTAGTTGCTTGTTACTATAATAAAGCAACCTTAAGTCAAAACATGATAAAAGGGAATGCAGAAAAAAATACAATGAAATGGATTAAGAGACCTGATAAAGTAAGCCTGAAGCTCAACTTATCTATGGAATATTCAAATTTATTTTAAGTCAGAAAAAAATTGAATGACTTTTTGATATTTTGAAGTAATCTATCACATAGCTATAGTTAGCTAATACACTGACTCTTGCATGTATAAATAAAAATTTCAGAAAAGTATTTTATTGTACAACTTTTGATCATTGGTTAAAAGCAATGCCAATTTTTTTTGTGTGTGTTATCCTCTCTTTAGGCTAAGGTATAAGGTCTCATTATGAACCTTTTTGTGCAAAAGGAAATTGCTAATATGAACACACTGTGGAAGACAACTTTTATGTATCAAAATAAGCACATTTACAATAACAAAAGAATGTGAAGTAACCAAAGGGACTTAAGGCCACCCACTCTTCATAACAAGGTTTTATGTTGTTAGCTGCAGCTGCTAACAAAAATTAACTTTAGATTAAAAGGAAACAAGGAATGAGTTCATAAAATCTAAATTTAATTTCCAGTGCCTGCAGTTAACAATTGGATTAAATTTGAAATTTGTGGATCCTAATCTTTGAACATGTTTGCATAAAAATTGAGGAGAAAGACAAGAAAGATTCAATGAATTTTTAAAAAAGTATACATTGGTTTCTAGACTGCAATTATGTAGATAATGTGAGAGAACGTGAAATAGGAAGCTGAGGCAAATTTTCCTATCAATG
Organism: Aepyceros melampus; assembly: GCA_006408695.1. Lineage (NCBI taxonomy): Eukaryota > Metazoa > Chordata > Mammalia > Artiodactyla > Bovidae > Aepyceros > Aepyceros melampus. The sequence goes on along the minus strand of SJXQ01008365.1, from coordinate 163,880 downwards.
CACAAAACATGCAGTTGCTTTTGTTGTTGCTTAAACTGTGAACTCTGGAGACATCAGAACCTTTTGGAACTCATTAGATATATGAATAAATAAGCATCTTCCTGAATTTTACTCCTTTGGAAATAACATCATCTTGCAAACAATTAATAAAAAAGAGTCCCATTTTGGTATATTGATCAGGTACAATGAATTCTCGCATTTAATGAACAGAACAAGCAGAAATAGAATATTTTAGGTAAACTGGAAAATGCACAGTGATCACTGCTATGTGTAGTGAATGATGTAGTTGTTGGGTAATTAAGGTGGGCTGAGAAATGAAGACAAATAATATTCATGAACTTAACAAAATTTTATTAACCTAGTTCTATGTGTCAGGGAATTTACTAAGAATTTGGGAATACTCTAATAAACAAAGATAAAATAGACCTGATTCTTAGATTTGAGATGTTCACAATGTAGTATAGGTGAAAAATATTACAATAAAATATAAGTGGTATATTTAAAACTATGAGAATATAAGTGATGAACATTATTCTAAGGTCTACATAGAATATAGAAGATAAGGAGCTACAAAATATGCCTGAGAAGCTGAGAAAGATTTCAATGATGTTGTGACTTTTGAAATAATTCTTGAAAGAAAATAATTGTTTGTAAAGCAGCAAACAATGAGAAGAAATCTTTAAGAAATGAAAGAATTATAAAACTATTGAAAGGACATGATCTCTTGAGGGTCTGTGGCTAAAAGTGTGATACACATTTTTCAGAGGATTAAGCTGAGAGCAGACCAAATATTAAAAACAAAAGCCACATAACAACAGCACAATTCTGTAAAGCAATTATCCTCCAATTAAAAAAAAAAAAGCAAAGCCATAAGGAGGGAAAAAAGCCACATATGCCCTACATGAAGTTTATTTCTCCATCAGGATGTGTGTATGTATATGAGTGTGTGTGTGCATATGTGTATGCCCATGAGAGTAGTTCTTGATAGAATGATAATATAAATCAAATTCTTAAATACAACAATGCTTCTTGAATTTAATTTACATTAGAATCACATAGGTCACTGGTTCTCAAACATTAGTATGCATGAAAATCATCTAGAAGGCCTGATAAAACGCAAGACACTGGGCCGCAGTTTCTAATTCATGGAAGGCCCATGATATTTGGTCAAACATTATTCTGTGTGATTTTGTGAGGCTGTCTTTGTATAAGATTAGCATTTACATTGTCAGACTGAGTAAAGCAGATTTGTTCTCATTATGTGAGTGGGCTTTGTCTAATCAGTTGAAGACATGAATAGAACCAAAGGCTGACTTTCCCTCTAATAGGAGAGAATTATCTTGCCTGATGACTTTTGAGACATTGGTTCTGGTTCTGGCAAGAAACTTTGATGTAGAACAGGGAATCTGAGGATTTTAGACTTGCCAACCTCAATAACTGCATGAGCCAACATTAACCAATCCTCATAATAAATATGCTTTTTGGTTCTTATGGAGAAGGAAATGGCAATCCACTCCAATAGGCTTTCCTGGGAAATCCCATGGACAGAGGAGCCTGGTGGACTACAGTCCAAGAGGTCACAAGGGTCAGACATAACTTAGTGACTAAACAAGAACATGAAAACCCCAGAGTTCCCAAATATTAACTTTTATATTCAGCATCTTCATAGAATTACTTAACATACTTGGTTGCCTTATGGCCATCAGAATTCTTTCATGCTCACCTGTCTTTAGTTTGCTTCCTGAATTTGTGGCTTGCATCAACAATTCCCAACTTAATGTGACATTAGAACACTATTTCAGTAGGTTAATTCTATTTTATTAAAATTTAATGAAGGTAAATAGCATACTTACTTAATACATTATTGGGCTTCCCTTGTGGCTCAGCTGGTAAAGAATCTTCCTGCAATGCAGGTGACCTGGGTTCAATCCCTGGTTTGGGAAGATCACCTGGAGAAGGGCAAGGCTACCCACTCCAGTATTCTGGCCTGGAGAATTCCATGGAGTGCATAGTCCATGGGGTCACAAAGAGTCGGACACAACTGAGTGACTTTCACTTTGGTTCTAAATCCTATTTGTTCTGTTTTTCTGTGCTGTGCATAGTCACTCAGTTGTGTCCAACTCTGAGACCCCCTGAACTATAGCCTGCCAGACTCCTCTGTCCATGGCAGTTCTCCAGGCAAGAATAATGGAGTGGGTTGCCATATTCTCCTCCAGGGGATTTTCTCAAGCCAGGGATAGAACCCAGGTCTCCTGCATTGGAGGCAGATTCTTTACCATCTGAGCCACTATTTTGAGAGCAGAATGCAGGCTAACCTTTACTCATCCTTGACCTCAAGACTCAATCCAAGCATTGTACTCTCTATGAAATCTTCACTGATCCTCACAAAGAGATTAAGCCATCACGTTTTCATGCTTCTCTAGTCCCTAAAAAAACTTATCCTCATAGTAATTATCTATAATGCAATTATTCAGCTACCCTGTCTTTTGTATTAGGCTCTTAAATTCTTCAGAGACAAAATAATCCCTCTATATGATTAGCCCCTAAAATACTACACTCCCTAGCAGGTATCATTTATTACTGCATTCTGAGTGAGTCAGTTAATGTATTCTTGAGAACACAGATGATAAAGTACACCATTCCAAAGTACTAGAATGGCAGCCAAGGAAGTAGAACATTCTAAGAGGAAAGAGGATGATTAACATAGTCAGATATCACAAAGAAATCAGGGAGATAAGAAATGAAGACTACTCATTGAACTTAGCTATATGAACTGATGAACACAGAGGTGTTTCTGAAAAGCAGTTAGAATAAAAATATACATTATCCTGAACTGAGGCATTAACAAGGAAATGGAGGGAGACGAGAGCTAGTCATTTGAAAAAACATGTTAAGAACTACTTATTGAGTGCCTACTAGTGCCTTTATTTTACTGAGGAGTCATATAAAAGGAAAAGTAAGCCATGACATATAACTTAGAAAGAATATTTATTATCCTATAAAAAAATTCTCCCAAATTTTACAGACATTTTAGGGTCATGGGAAGCAGAATTCTAAAGATTCCAGCATACGATTCCTGTCCCTCAGTTATTCAACTAGATGTTAATTTGGGTCCTGTTGTGAAGGAATTCTGCAGATGTAACTGAAGTCTCAAGGAAGGTGACCTTAATGCACAAAGATTATTGGGGTGGGCCTGACTCAATCAGGTGAAAAACCACTGAAAGCAGAGACTTTCTCCAGATGGTAGCAGAAGAGACAATTAAAGAGATTCAAACATAAGAAGGACTTGACACATAATTGCTTGCTTGAAGAAGAAATTCAGGCAGCTTCTAAAAGGAGAAAGCTCTTCCAGCTAAGATTCAGGAAAAAAAAAAAAAAAATAGCCCTCCCACCTACATCCTCAATGAAGTGGATTCTGCCAATGAGGGAAATGACCATGAAATCAGATTCTTCCCTGGAGCCTTTAGATAACAGACCACCAGCCCAGCTGACACACAACTTCAGTCTTTCCAGATTTAAAGCAGAGAACTAAATTGAACCCTCCTGGACTTCTGACCTACAGAAATCATGTGACTATTTGTTACAGATCAACAGAAAAGTAACAGAAGTTACCAAATAGTTCTATTATGGATTACATTGTTAGCTGTAACAGAAATGTTCTGCAGGAATTTATCAAGAAAGTCCTCTTCCCTGAGAACTCTGACACGTGATAATGAGACGCAACTTTCTATTCCCCTGACCAAAGACATATATACTGAACTTATCCGATTCCTAGTGTATTCTTTCAGTCAGTTCAGTCGCTCAGTCGTGTCTGACTCTTTGCGACCCCATGAATCGCAGCACGCCAGGCCTCCCTGTCCATCACCAACTCCCAGAGTTCACCCAGACCCACGCCCATGGAGTCTGTGATGCCACCCAGCCATCTCATTCTCGGTCGTCCCGTTCTCCTCCTGCCCCCAATCCCTCCCAGCATCAGAGTCTTTTCCAATGAGTCAACTCTTCGCATGAGGTGGCCAAAGTACTGGAGCTTCAGCTTCAGTATCATTCCTTCCAAAGAAATCCCCATATTCTTACTATATGATCCAGGGATTGCAAAGTTTGGTATTTACCCAAAAAGCTGAAAATATCTGTCCACCCAAAAACCTACACATGTATATTCATAGCAGCATTACTTCATCATTGCCAAAACCTGGAGACAACCAAGATGTTTTTCAGTAGATGAATGGGTAAACAAACTGGTGCAGGCTGACAATTTCATATTACTGAGTGCAAAAACAAATGCATTATCAAAACTGGAACAGATATGGAAGATGTGAACAGACTTCAATCTATATTACTAAGTGAAAGAAGTCAACCTAAAAGTCCACATACCGTGTGATTCCAACTATATGATGTTCTAGAAAAGGCAACACTATGGAGTCAGTAAAAATATAGGTGGTTACCAGGGGTAGAGATGGGGAGAGATGAACAGATGGAGCACAGAACATTTTAGTGCAGTCAAAATACTCTATATGATATTATGTTAGTAGGTAAATGCCACTATGCATTAGTCCCAAACCATAGAATAATAAGAGTTAACCCTACAACAAACTACAGACATTGGTTGACTATGATGTGTCAGTGTAGGCTCCTCAGTTGTAACAAATGCATCACTCTGGTGGGGGATATTGATAGTGGAGGAAGCTAAGCATGTATGATGCAGAAGATACATAGGAAATCGTTGTCCATTTCTTTGAATTTTGCTAAACCTAAAATGCACTAAAAAGTACAGCCTTTTAAAAAGTCCTGTTGAAAAAGTATCCAAAATGAAAATACCAGAAAATACTTTTATGACACAGCTTCTGTTAATGCTTACAAACAATTGTATGTGGAAGAGCTCCCAGCTCTATTTAATAGGCACTTAGGCCAAGCCATCAGTAAGTGAATGTGCACTTTTCTAAACACAGTCTCCCAGTATAGCTATAAAATCTTAACTAGGGCCCATTCTTTCTACATACCTATTTATGATTAGGATTAAATTATATTTTAGTAATGCTTATTGAGGTGTCTCTAAGGCGTCTTTATTACCAACCGTAAAATTTATGATACTACGATTTACTGTACTGTTTTACTTAGTAGATGCATGTTAACTCATTTCCCATATGAAATCTACCAATTAGTAAAAAAAAAAAGAAAGAAAGAAAGAAAGTAAGTAAGTAAGTACATACCTAAGATGCTACTTTAGTAAAAATTAACATTTCCTTTGGTTTCCTTTGGTAATGATTGCAAATAATATATTTTTCATGATACCCTTGAACTCATGTATATTTACAAAGTAGCTTTGTCTTTATGCTGATATTATATGGGTTGAGATGAGATTTAAGGGAATGAAAGTAAAGTTTCTGATCAAAATACCTCTGGAGTTGAATTTGATATTATAAAATAAGTCCTTACTGTTTCTCAAGCAAGTATGCTCTCCAGGGATTTTTCCCTTCCATCTTCTATACATGGAGCCTGGTTGCAAGACTAACTATATAATACTTTTGGAAATTTTTTAATATCTCCATCGCATCTGCCTCAATTTATCAATCCATTTATTCCTTTATCTTAAAACTAATTTTAAATGAGGCTTTATCATATGGCAGTTATTTTATTGTTCTTAGTAAGTAAGCACATGCAATTCTAGAACTATTCTGGCCATTTTGAAAATGAAAATTAACCAGAATGATAACAAATGAATCCATTCATGTATTATTTATAATACTCATTTAAAAGTAATTAGCAAATCCTTATTTTGAAAGAGAAATATTATATTGGAAAAGTAATCTAAATGGAAACCACTCGAGTTGATTTTCAGGTGAACACATGAAAAATCCAGGTAGAATAGAAAAGGCTGGAGCAGTTTTATTGTTTTGTGATACAAGACATTATAAAAGTGCATAAACCACAATGAGCTATCACCTCACATCTAATGGAATGATCATGATCAAAAAAGTATGGAACATTAAATATTGGTAACAATATAGAATAACTAGGACACTCATATAGTGCTGCTGTGAATGTAAAATTTAGTCACTTTGGAAATCAGTCTGGCAATTCATCAAAGATTTAAACATAGTTTCTGTATGACTCTGCAATCCCACTCTTAGCGAAATACTCAAGAGAAATGAAAAGTCATTCACACAAAAACATCCATATCAATGCTTATGACAACATTCTTCAAATTAGGCAAAAAGTGGAGACAACCCAAATGTCTATCAAGTGGTGAATGGATACATAAAATACAGTATATTCAAATAAAGGAAAGCTTTTTAGCAGTAAGGAAGAATGAAACACAGATACAGGCTACAATGTAAATGAACTTTGAAAATAATGCACTAAGTGAAATAAGCCAGGCACAAAGAATGACATGCTATATGATGGTTTTATATAAGATGCCAATTAAAGGAAAAACTGTTGCTGTAGACTGAATGTTTTCTTCCTCCACCAAACTCAGAGTGAAACACTCATGAGGGAGGTTAGATCCCTTATAAAAGAGATCGTAGAGAGAGCCCTTGCTCTTGCACCATCTGAGTACACCACGAGGAGACAGAAACTGTTCTCACCAGACACCAAATCTGTTGGCCTCTTGATCTTGGCCTTCCAGCATCCAGAACTGTGAGAAATAAATGTTTGCTGTTTAAGAACTAGGTTTATGACCTACTGTTCCAGCAGCCTGAACAGAAAAGACATCTATAAAAACAGATCCTAGAGTGGTGGCTCCTTGGATTGAGGCATGGGTGAGATTACAGCATGAGGACTAAGGGACGCAGGACTTCTTTCAGAAGCAGTCAACACGTTCCACGATCCATTGTGGAAGCTGATGGGCTGAATATATGATAGTCATTAGACCACACACTATAAAAGGTAAATCATATGGTATGTGAATTATTTCTAAATGAAGCTTGAATACTTTGTAAAAATTTCTTATATCTTCTGAGGGCAGAAGAAAGAATATAATTTCATTCTATATAAGAGAGTTCCAGAAAAACATCTACTTCTGCTTTATTGACTATGCCAAAGCCTTTGACTGCGTGGATCACAATATACTGCGGAAAATTCTGAAAGAGATGGGAATACCAGACCACCTGGCCTACCTCTTGAGAAGTCTGGATGCAGGTCAGGAAGCAACACTTAGAACTGGACATGGAACAGCAAACTGGTTCCAAATAGGAAAAGGAGTATGTATATTGTCACTGTGCTTATTTAACTTATATACAGAGTACATCATGAGAAATGCTGTGCTGTATGAAGCACAAGCTGGAATCAAGATTGCCAGGAGAAATATCAATAACCACAGATACGCAGATGACACCACTCGTATGGCAGAAAACAAAGACCTAAAGAGCCTCTTGATGAAAGTGAAAGAAGAGAGTGCAAAAGTTGGCTTAAAACTCAACATTCAAAAAACTAAGATCATGGCATCTGGTCCCATTACTTCATGGTAAATAGTTGGGAAAACAGTGGCAGACTTTATTTTTTTAGGCTCCAGAATCAACAGACTGGCTCCAAATAGGAAAAGGAGTACGTCAAGGCTGTATATTGTCACCCTGCTTATTTAACTTATATGCAGAGTACATCATGAGAAACGCTGGACTGGAAGAAACACAAGCTGGAATCAAGATTGCCGGGAGAAATATCAATGACCTCAAATATGCAGATGACACGACCCTTATGGCAGAAAGTGAGGAGGAGCTAAAAAGCCTCTTGTTGAAAGTGAAAGAGGAGAGTGAAAAAGTTGGCTTAAAGCTCAACATTCAGAAAACGAAGATCATGGCATCTGGTCCCATCACTTGATGGGAAATAGATGGGGAAACAGTAGAAACAGTGTCAGACTTTATTTTGGGGGGCTCCAAAATTGAGTACATCATGAGAAACGCTGGACTGGAAGAAACACAAGCTGGAATCAAGATTGCCGGGAGAAATATCAATGACCTCAAATAAGCAGATGACACGACCCTTATGGCAGAAAGTGAGGAGGAGCTAAAAAGCCTCTTGTTGAAGTGAAAGAGGAGAGTGAAAAAGTTGGCTTAAAGCTCAACATTCAGAAAACGAAGATCATGGCATCTGGTCCCATCACTTGATGGGAAATAGATGGGGAAACAGTAGAAACAGTGTCAGACTTTATTTTGGGGGGCTCCAAAATCACTGAAGATGGTGACTGCAGCCATAAAATTAAAAGACGCTTACTCCTTGGAAGAAAAGTTATGACCAACCTAGACAGCATATTCAGAAGCAAAGACATTACTTTGCCGACTAAGGGCCGTCTAGTCAAGGCTATGGTTTTTCCTGTGGTGATGTATGGATATGAGAGTTGGACTGTGAAGAAGGCTGAGTGCCGAAGAATTGATGCTTTTGCACTGTGGTGTTGCAGAAGACTCTTGAGATTTCCTTGGATTGCAAGGAGATCCAACCAGTCCATCCTAAAGGACATCAGTCCTAAATGTTGATTGGAAGGACTGATGCTGAAGCTGAAATTCCAATATTTTGGCCACCTGATGCGAAGAGCTGACTCATTTGAAAAGACCCCAATGCTGGGAAAGATTGAAGGCAGGAGGAGAGGTGGACAACAGAGGATGAGATGGTTGCATGGCATCATTGACTCAATGGACATGAGTTTGTGTAAACTCTGGGAGTTGGTGATGGACTGGGAAGCCTGGCATGCTGCAATCCATGGGGTTGCAAAGAGTCAGACATAGCTGAGCGACTGAACTGAACTGTATACCATTTTCCAATATGAAGTATTCCTAAATTTTAATGTTTATAATTCTCTAATGAATGTATTGAAATCTTTTAAAAGGCATTGTAAGTTGGGCTTCCTAGGTGTCTCTAGTTGTGAAGAAAACCACCTGCCAATGCAGGATATGCAACAGACGCAGGTTTGATCTGTGTGTCAGGAAGATCCCCAGAGAAGGAAGTGACAACCCACTCCAGTAGTCTTGCCTGGGAAATCCCATGGAGAGGAACCTGGCAGGCTACAGTTCATGGGGTCACAAACAGTCAGACACAAATGAGTGCACACACAACATATGATATATACAATATGGGGCTTCCCTGGTGGCTCAGATGGTAAAGAATCTGCCTGAAATACAGGAGACTCTCTACAATTCAGGAGATGCAGTTTCAATCCCTGGGTCAGCAAGATCCCTGGAGAAGGGAATGACATCCCCTTCTCCAGTATTCTTGCTTGGAAATTCCTTGGACTATGGAGTCTGGGGAGCTATAGTCCATGGGGTCACAAAAAGTCAGACATGATGGATCAACTAATGTTTTCACTTTCATTTTTCATGTACAATAGTAAACTTAGGGCAGTTTATACCTTTGAGTTTTTTCTCAACAAAAACTAAGGTCCGTCTAGTCAAGGCTATGGTTTTTCCTGTGCTCCTGTATGGATGTGAGAGTTGAACTGTGAAGAAGGCTGAGTGCCAAAGAATTGATGCTTTTGAACTGTGGTGTTGGAGAAGACTCTTGAGAGTCCCTTGGACTGCAGGGAGATCAAACCAGTCCATTTTGAAGGAGATCAGCCCTGTGATTTCTTTGAAAGGAATGATGCTGAAGCTGAAGCTCCAGTACTTTGGCCACCTTATGTGAAGAGCTGACTCATTAAAAGACTCTGATGCAGGGAGGGATTGGGGGCAGGAGGAGAAGGGGACAACTGAGGATGAGATGGCTGGATGGCATCACTGACTTGATGGGCGTGAGTCTGAGTGAGCTCTGGGAGTTGGTAATGGACAGGGAGGCCTGGCATGCTGCGATTCATGGGGTCACAAAGAGTCAGACACGACTGAGCGACTGATCTGAACTGAACTGAGCTGAACTGAAATACATAGTTCAATTTCTTGATAGCAGATCCATTTTCCTAGAGCTTTATTCTAATTTCATCTGAAAACATTTATGCACATCTTTTTGAACTTTGAGGTGGTTGTTGATATTTATACTTTTTCTATAATGTGGTTATTTAGCACAATGCAATGTTCTGGATGAGGAACAAACAATGGCCTTCCTCAGCTGTATGGTGGTATACATTTGTTAAAAATGACTTAGACCGCCTGTTGAAATACCAAGGGTTATTCCTTTACTGTAAAATTTCTAAGAGTCAATTGAAGCTTGAAGAAAGGTGTTGTATTGATAAAATCATTCAAGTAAAATGTTAAATTTTCTTTTCTTCTCCTTATTTTCCTAACTGCTTCACTGTATATGACGCATTCTTCTTCTACTTAATTAAGGCATAAGCACATGACAAAGCAAGTCTTGTAATTAAAAGAATTAGATATTTTGACTAAGTGATGCAGAGTAAGTCTTCTGTGATATCAATTTTCTGCCACTATGCAGAGATTATAGTAAAGGAAAAGATAAAAGAGTTACTAATCACATCTGACAGTGCGTAATTTTGTCTAATATATTCTGTGCACTCTGCTAGATGCATTAAAAAAATAAAAATCATGAAAGCTCTGCTCTGGAGAAAATCTCAGCATAAGTCTTCATGTTTAAGTGATATCTTTTCTATGGTACATAAAATAAAGAAGTTTACCATTTTCTGAAGCAGCAACTGTGATGTTGTACCATGGAGTTTCTTCTCTATCAAGAACCTTGGTAGTCTTAATGGTTCCAGTGTTGGCATCAATGTTAAAAAATCTATCATCTTCAGCACTGTAGTCAATGAAGTATCTAAAGGAAAAAAAAAATAAAGGATAAATCTTCTTTTATCTGGTGCTATGATAAAGAAAACTGAACCAAGGGCGGTATTAAATCTATTATACTCAAATATTGAAATGTGCATTTTTACTTTCTGTATTTGGCCCTTCATTTTGCTCATTCATTTTATATTTGCATAGACTGATATTAATTATTTTCCTGTCTGTCCTTATTTAATATTCAATTTAATTACTAATTTAAAAAGTTAAAAAAGCAAAACTTTAAACTCCTTGAGTAGAATAGGAGGTAGTAGATGGCAAAACTGTAGCAATTAATAAGGGAAAGATTTAAAAAAACAAACTGTCTTTGTGAAGCTCACAGTACATTGGGAAAAAAATGAACCTTTAATAAACCTTCTAATTGCTGTGTGTACATTTTTTTTAGGATAACATGTCAGGGATTAATTTATCTTATAATTTCATCATAGCTGAAGTTTGAAGATATATACAAAATAAAAACCAAAACATTTTGATTAATAACCATCATGTCCACATCACCTAGCACTTTGTTTAGTTAAATAATGATGAAATAAATAAACAGGAAGTAGGTTGCATCATCAGCCACAAATCTTCTTCCCTCACTAATTCATGTGATTTTTTGGGGTTCTCTTCTCTTAGGTTTGGCCTCCAGCTAACTCGGGCAATAGAATGAGTTGAAAGTGATGGTGTCCAATTCCACATCTGGGCTAGGTTTCCTCTTATGCTCTGCCACTGCCATAAGAAGAACATGCCAGGACTAGTCTACTGGTCTCCAGAAGAAAGATGAACCTCACAGGCAGAGTTGTCAGGTTCCCTCTTAGAGCAGAGCTACCTAATAAATGAGCAGATGCAGGACTGAATGTCCTGGAGGTAGCACAGTTGGCAAACAGAAGCCAGCCAAGTTCAGCCAATCCTCAGTTAACTCACAGACACATACAATGTGGTTATACATGACATTTCTCTATAGGCTTGAATTTGGGGGTTGTACATTATTCAGAAATATTTAATTAACATAAATGTGTTACAAAATATAGTCAACAATCATCGTATATTCTCAGAATGTTCCAAACTATTCCTAAATAGATTTAAGGAAAGAATGTTTTCTTTTCGCCTTAAACCTCGAATACATCTTCCCTCTCATATCCATGTTAGCTTAAGTGACAGTTCATCAACACCTGAAGAGAAAAAAGATGAACTACTATGTGAAAATTACAAGAGGAAAAATACTTGGATATAACAGACTAAAGTCAAAGATCGAAATGAAAGAAAGTTTGACTTGGTTGAAAAACAAATAGATGCTTCAATGTAACTGGCAGAATGAATAAAGTGGATGGCTAGGGCATAAGACAAGCAAGCCCTGTAGCACATGATAAACATTGTCTTTAATTGTTTTTTTTAAATGAAAGAAATGGGAGAACGTCTAAACAAAGGACACAGATTTACTTAGATCCTGGAAAAATTATAGGTTACTTTGAATTGGACTGTAGAATATTTTAACAAAATTCAGAAAAGAAATGATGTCATCATGGACAAATGTGAAACAATAGAAGGAAATGGAACAATACATGAAATAGTGCTATAAGTTGGCTACAAACTATACAGCTTTCTGTTGGAGTGGTATCAGTATAAAGAAGAAATTACAAATGACTCAATTTTTGTATTTTTTCTTTGTATTTGACCCAGCATGTAATTGATAAGCCGGTTCATGGCACTGGATAAAGAGTTAGGGGAAAAAATTCCCTTTGAGAAAAAAAAGAGTGGGAGAAATCAATGATTTTGCAATATTATATCTGAGATGCCAAAAAAATAAATATGGAATAAAAACTAGAAAATTAGAAATGGTTGTAGAGTTCAAATATGCTTTCTGAATAAACAGAAAATATAAACTTGAGTTAGATCAGTCTAAATATAAGGTAATGCGAACAGTCTCATCTGGGAGAGAACCATAAGTAAAACAGGAAGTGAAAGACTGAGCAGTAAAATTCTGAGTCTTTTGAGTCTAAAGGACTCCAGTCTTTGAATAGGAGAAAGTGTCAGAGAAAGGAGAACAGCCCTGGAGAGGAGGAAAACTGGGAAACTAAGGATGCACTCTTAGAAAGGAGGGTTCTAAGTGGACAGCATCTGTCCACTTCTACAAGAAATTAAATTGGAATATAAAGGCTGAACTGAATTTGGCAGGATGGACATCCCTGATTAACTTGAAAAGAGTAATTTCAACAATATTTGAAAGCATGGAATTTTTACTGCAGTGGATTCAAAAGTCTATTGAATGTAAAAACATGAAGCCCATGAGTCTTGACAGTTTATTGGATATCATTACCTGAAATGAAGATATAAAAAATGGTGTCTTATGTCATCAGAGAAGAGGGTTCAAAAAATTAATTTTTTTCTGATACAGGAAATATTAAGTACCATCTCTTCTGAAAAGAATGACAAATTGAATGAGGGGAATATCTAAAAAGATGAAATTCATGAGAAGGTGAACAGAGTAGGTTTCAGGCCACAGAAATAGGGATTTCTATTGAAAGTAACAGAGAAACTCTTCATTTTAACATAAAGAAAATTTCAAAAGATAGGTGATTGTGGTAATGGAAATATTACAAACTTTGTCATACTTTCTAGAACAGAGTATAATTGAAATACAACCCATGCCTAGCATAGACATACTCTTTTAACAGGGTACCTAAAGCATATTGCTAAGGTATAAACATCATAAAAACCTATGGTCACACATGCACAAACATGGTAGAAGACAGTACCACAGAGACCCAGGCTATAGAACATCCCAAGAAATCTAGGAGCTCACTAAGTGAAAATAACATCAGAAAATAACAGAATAAATCACTTGAAACTGATCAAGGCAAGGAATTGGCCATTTAGGGCATCGATGGTTCTAATAGCAGTTCTGTTACTTAAAGGAAATTCAACATGCAAAATCAATTTAAACACCAAAAGATAAAGGTATAAAAGAAATCTGATAGTAAGAAACATTAGATCCAGACTCCATAGAAAAGTGGTTAAGAGAGATATCACTGGGTTTTCCCAAAGCATTAGGCCATGGCATGTTGACACTGATTTACCTTCTTTGACTTAAGTTCATATCACAAAAATATCTTCTCATAATATCCTTCCCCAGAGGCCTAATGTCAAGGATGAGTGAGGATGAAGGCTGGATTGCTAAGGAAATGTGAGCAATCTTGTCACATGAAAAGAATAACATCCTTAAAATGTAATCAGTTGGCAATCTGGTTATTACATCATCTAAAGTAACCTGTCTTTAAGAAATTTTCCATTTTGTGTTACTTTAAGAACAACAGCTACTGGATTTGAAAGTTGGACCTGAAATTGAAAATATTATTCAACCTCAATGTTTCTTGCAGCAACTATCAGCAAAGTTCAGATTGCATTGTTATCAATACACCTCTATGAAATATAGCAGGACAAGCCCCATTTTAGAAATCTATCATTTTACAGCTGCCAGTCTGGAAGAATATGGGTTTTCTTCTGCTCATAAGCTGAACTAAGACTCTGAAAATACGTAGTCCCTTTATCAGAACAATCTCCTCTCTTTTAGGCTCTTCACACAGAGCTTACTAATAATACGTGCTAGAAATAGTGGTTAAACACTTAGAATAAATACATTTTTATCTGAAATTAAAAAAAAATAGCTAACCTACGTTTAAATGCTAGGTATAATACGAGGCATGAGTCCTAGACTTATGGTATTTACTTCTTGGTTTTCTATGTGACCTAATTCTCTTGGAAATCTACAACATACAGGCTAGAACTCAGACAGGTGCTTGGAGCCAAAGAATCTTATTCATTGGGTTGCAGTTGAATTTTGACTCAAGTAGAACTAAATAGTTCTGCTTAACTACCCTTATATTTCTACCCAGCCATAGTGATAAAAAGTCAGAAAAGGGAAAACAGAAATGTGACAGAAAAGAACTATGCAAAATTATTTTGGAGTGTTATAAGTGGAATCATTCAATGTTAATCATTTAAAATTAAGAAATGACTTGGGTCCCTAAGACAGTCGGATGTGACTGAGTGACTAACACTTTCACTTTCATAAAACCTGAGGGATTAGAATTTTATTTTTTCGCTTCCCTGATAGCTCAGTTGGTAAAGAATCTGCCTGCAGTCCAGGAGATCCTGGTTTGATTCCTCGGAAAGGAAGATTATCTGGAGAAGGAATAGCTACCCACTCCAGTATTCTTGGAGTTCCCTTGTATCTCAGCTGATAAAGAATCCACCTGCTATGCAGGAGACCTAGGTTCGATCCCTGGGTTGAGAAGATAGGGAAAGGTTACCCAATCCAGTATTCTGGCCTAGAGAATTCGAAAGTCCCTGGGGTTACAAAGAGTCAGACATAACTAAGTGACTTTCACTTTCACTTTACACAGTGTTACATTAGAAGTAAGAACTTACTTTAAAAACAAAATATTCTTTGGTAAGGATTGAATATTTATTCAATAGTATCACTAATAAACTAATGAGAGAATGCTTAAGAGAGAGATTAGAGGCGGTTGGTGGGGAAAATTCAACTCAGTGCATTTCTGCATAGGTTGGTTCTTGAAGATAAATAAAGAGTTGAGAAAAATGATAAAGGGATTTACCCAAAACAAATTTCCCAATTTTCAGATATAGTGGTGGTTTAGTCATTTAGTCATGTCCCAGTCTTTTGACCCCATATACTGTAGCCCACCAGGCTCTTTTGTCCCATAGTATTTTCCAGGCAAGAATACTGGAGTAGTTGCCACTCTTGCCTGGAGAATCCCACCGGCAGAGGAGCCTGGTGGGCTGCAGTCCATGGGGTCGCTAAAAGTCGGACAAGACTGAGTGACTACACTTTCACTTTTCACTTGCATGCATTGGAGAAGGAAATGGCAACCCACCCCAGTGTTCTTGCCTGGAGAATCTCAGGACGGGGGAGCCTGGTGGGCTGCCGTCTATGGGGTCGCACAGAGTCAGACACGACTGAAGTGACTTAGCAGTAGCAGTAGCAGTATCCAGGGGATCTTCCTGACCCATGGATCAAATCCACATCTTCTGTGTTTCCCACATTGGCAGGCAGATTCTTGACCCGCTAGGGCCACCTGGGAGGCCCATTTTCAGATATCACAGAGGTACATCTTCTACATTCTTTTCCTCAGTGCTTAACAAGCTGCAGATTCTGGCCTCGATTCATGCACAATGTAAATATGAATTTTATGGAAATTTGTTCCTAAAGTAAATCTAGCATATGTGTTAAGATGGCACTGAGTAGTGCTAAGAGAATGAACAAGCTTCCCAGGTGGCTCAGTGGTCAAGAATCTGCTTGCCAGTGCCTGCCAATGTCAGAGTCACAGATTCCTAATATTGCCCTTTATACATATTCCCAATATTATGTTTGAAATTTGTCAGAATGATTCCAGAATAGACTTTATTTTTCACAGCTTGTGCTTAGTTTACACCTCTCTTTCATTGAGGGATATCTAAACACTGTCGAAAAGGACAAATGTACCTTTTTATACTATTTTATTTAGCTTATAGATCTGGAACTAATTTTAAGGTGTAATACAATTATGATTTTTTTTATCACTCACTTTTTTTAGACTTCAGTTTGAATCTAAGAAAAATGAAGTTCGTGGTACATCTAGCTGACACTTTGGGCAAATCCACAGGTATATGTAGCAAAAACAGTTAGCTTGGCTGTTCATTTAGAAGTTAGTTAGGGAGGGAATGTTTAGGCAGTTTCAAGGGCTACTCTGATATGATGATTGCACGTGTGCATGCTAAGTCACTTCAGTCCTGTCGACTTTTTGCAACTCTGTAGACTGTAGCCCTCCAGTCTTCTCTGCCAAGGGGATTCTCCAGGCAAGAATAATCAAGTGGGTTGCAATTCCCTCCTTCAGGGGATCTTTCTGACCCAGGGACTGAACCTGTGTTTCTTATGTCTCCTGCATTGGCAGGAGAGTTCTTTACCATTAGCGCCATCTGGGAAGCTTGATATGATGATTGCATGTGTGTGCATAGTCACTCAGTCATGTCCAACTCTTGCGACGCCATAGACTATAGTCTCCCAGGCTCCTCTGTCCATGGGATTCTCCAGGCAAGAATACTGGAGTGGGTTACCATTTCCTTCTCCAAATCACATTATAACTCAACCACCACTATAAGTTCACTGTATCCTTCATGAACTAGGTATCAGAATGATCTTTATGCTAAGTGGAAGTTATATGATCAATGATCAACTAGATGTTGCCTCTGAGGGATTGGGGATCCCCTGGCTATAGACCAGAGGAAGTGCAATTAAGTTTGTGCTATGTCAGATTTGTCCAGTAGTTCCTTAGATTGCTTTAACTGTTCAATTCCATATCAATTCATGTCTGATTTCATGTTGGCTGAGAAATGGGTTCATTTAACCCTTGCAAAGTTGTATGTGTTTATAAACCTAGGTTATCATTTTTATTCCTACAGCTACTCTCTGTTCTGTCATTCAATATATCCACCTTCATATTTGTAGTAAATACATTTTAATGTGATAGTGAAGTGGAAAGAAAGTGCATTGCATTGAAATATGATAAAATTTTATTGTTAGAATTCCTGGGCAAACAAATAGGCAAACAAGTTTTGGCCATAGGAAGCAGTCAATCTCAATAATGATTACCTTTGTTCAAGAATTTTCTTCAACAGAAGCTACCTATAGGCATAGATTCAAAATAATTATTAATCATGTTAAAGTACATTAGAAAAGTTATTTTTCACTTCAGTAACAAAATTTCAGTCCTCAGAGGCACTTATTATTTTTATTACAGTCTATCCATTTCACCATAAAAATTAATCTAAAACTTGTATAATGGAAATCTATTTTTACAGAGATATATTTGAAGAAACATTAGTTGGATAAAATAATAGAAGATGCCTTTCCATTGTCATACTTCTGATACTTGTACATACAGAATGTGAGTGGTGAAGCTAATATACTTGAGATCTTGTCTCCCAAACAGCTGTTTTCATAAGTTTTACTGACCATGATCAATAGATGGGATAAAGTGTAATCAATATACACCCTGTAGGATATTACAGCAGCTTCACCTCATCTTTAATTTAACAAAAAGTCACACATCTGCAGTATAGCTCAGATTCATTAAAAAAAAGTGAAGATTCCCTTAGCTCACTTTGGGGATGCAATTTATTCCACAAGTTATGCATCCAGAAAATAATCTTTCCAGAAGAAAAAAAATAGAACATAGGGATCATTTATCACTTGATAATGTACTGTGCTTAATAAAATGGGCAGCACATATAGCACATAGATATTTTATAAAGCTTTTTTTTGAAAGGTTTTTAACTTCCTGTACTGAAACCTTGATCCAGCACAACAACAGCACCTAAAGAAGTGAAATCTCTGCACAAAAAAATAAGTTTCCATCTGTTATTTATGCCTTTAATTAACTAAGATTTTTAAAATTCTGTAATCTTGAGTTCTGGAAATGCTCTGGCACCATTTTAAGCATTGTCTTCTTTCGTTGTAAAATTCACATGAAAGCTGTTTCAGTGTTTTATCTCCAGTCAGTAGACTAATAGACATCACTAAGCAAGGATTTAGGTATTCATTCCAGAACTAAATTAATTGTACATGCCCAACGGGAACTTAGATTCTCCTTCTGATGTCAGGACTCTGATCGGGTGTGGGTAACACCACATGCTAAACTCTTTGGTAAATCTGAGCCCCAAGTTTAAAAATGTTCAGAGATCTTCTGTGTCTTTATTGAAGCATGGTAGAAGAGATCACATTTTATCCAGTCTCTATGAGTTGTCAGTTGTGTGACCGGGCGCTGATTTCTCAGCCATATGAGTCTACGATCTCTTTATCTCTATCAGAACAGATTTCTCTTGAACATCTTTAGGTTCCTTTACATTTGCAAATAAATGCCATAGTCACATGTCATTTAATAGTAAAGTTATTGGTCTCTCTAAATGTACCAACTTGGTTATACGTAATGTGTTGAATCACAAAACAAGTCAAAGACAAACACTTGCAGTCTTAATGGAAGCATGCTTTTTATCTGCACTCAGTTTGCATGAAATATCCTTAATGAGTTATCTCCTTTGTACCAGAAAACTATGACTGCTTTTATGAGGGTATATTAAGACTTTCTATTAAAGGCTTAATTATAATATGGACTTTCACTAAATTTTTATAAATAGATTTGATCTACAGAATAAAAACTCACTTTAATATGAGTACATTTTGAAACACATTTTCTGAGTATTCTTGCCTTCTTTTCAGAAGCTTGAGTCCTATATTCAAATTTTTTAATCAAATTTTTACTTTCTTTTTTCTTTTTCAAGTTTGCTATATGACTTTGTTGTCATTTTGAAATCTCTCTCTCTTTTTTTCTTTTTTGTTAATTTAAAGAGGTATTTCTAACATCTCATCATAAGCTATATGAAAATTTCAAGAATGTGTAAGAAATTCAGCACTCTAGTAAGGACGCAGTGAACATACTTGAAGCATTTGTTCTCTGAGGCTACAATTAAACTCAAAATCAACTAAGTAAACACTCCTAATGCTCTCAACTATCTTTTCCTAAAGATATTTTAGAAAGATTTTTTTTTTAATTTGGCAGCTATTTCCAAACCTGATCACAATTTTATTTCTTATTTTAGCATATAAATTGGCTATTGTTTCCTAAATAATGTTATGCTAAGCATTTAAAACAATTACACAAGATATTTAACATTTCCTTCTGATAGCTTAAAGTTATTATACAAAGAAAATATTAAAATATTACCAATAAGTAAATATATAGATAAATTCAGATTATAAATCAGAGTAGAAAAGGGCAGATTTACTCATATAAATTTACACTAAAGCTCTTCACTGGATAAGAATCACTGAGTGAGAACTTTAGTAATTTTCGTTACATTGCAGTAAATCAAATTATATGTCTTTGATTTTACAATATGGAGAAACTCTAAAATTAAAAAGTTTTTTTTCATGAGATGCTAGAGTTAGAAATGGAACTCTTTTCAGCATATCTTTTCTCCAGATATGAAACACACCTGAACATAAAACATTCATTTCGAACTACATGACATTTGACTTCTGTAATGCAGTTTACACTGTTATTATTTGAAATACATGAGAAGCAGTTTGAGGCTTTAAAAAAACAGGGGTTTTTTAGTGAAGCAAAACTGAATTTAAATTCTGGATCTGCCACTTTATAACTGTGTAAAATTGGCCAAATTTCCTGTCTGCACCTTGACTATAGAATGGGACTAATACTGCAGCCTCATTAGGTTTGTTACAAAAATTTGGGGCATGTTATTACCACCCCCTGGCCCACAGATCAGTTCAGTTCAGTTCAGTGACTCAGTTGTGTCTGACTCTTTGCGATCCCATGAATCGCAGCACGCCAGGCCTCACTGTCCATCACCAACTGCCAGAGTTCACTCAGGCCCATGTCCATTGAGTCAGTGATGCCATCCAGCCATCTCATCCTCTGTTGTCCCCTTCTCCTCCTGCCCCCAATCCCTCCCAGCATCAGAGTCTTTTCCAATGAGTCAACTCTTCGCATGAGGTGGCCAAAGTACTGGAGCTTCGCTTTAACATCATTCCTTCCAAAGAAACCCCAGGGCTGATCTCCTTCAGAATGGACTGGTTGGATCTCCTTGCAGTCCAAGGGACTCTCAAGAGTCTTCTCCATCACCACAGTTCAAAAGCATCAATTCTTTGGCATTCAGCTTTCTTCACAGTCCAACTCTCACATTACATGACCACAGGAAAAACCATAGCCTTGACTAGACAGACCTTTATTGGCAAAGTAATGTCTCTGCTTTTCAATATGCTATCTAGGTTGCTCATAACTTTTCTTCCAAGGAGTAAGCGTCTTTTAATTTCATGGTTGCAGTCACAATCAGCAGTGATTTTGGGGCCCCAAAAAATGTTTCCACTGTTTCCCCATCTATTTCCCATCAAGTGATGGGACCAGATGCCATGATCTTTGTTTTCTGAGTGTTGAGCTTTAAGCCAACGTTTTCACTCTCCTCTTTCACTTTCATCAAGAGGCTTTTTAGTTCCTCTTTACTTTCTGCCATAAGAGTGGTGTCATCTGCATATTTGAGATTATTGATCTTTCTCCAGGCAATCTTGATTCCAGCTTGTGCTTCTTCCAGCCCAGCATTTCTCATGATGAACTCTGCATAGAAGTTAAATAAGCAGGATGACAATATACAGCCTTGATGTACTCCTTTTCCTGTTTGGAACCAGTCTGCTGTTCCATGTCCAGTTCTAACTGTTGCTTCTTGACCTGCATATAGGTTTCTCAAGAGACAGGTCAAGGGCTCTGGTATTCCCATCGCTTTCAGAATTTTCCACAGTTTATTGTGATCCACACAATCAAAGGCTTTGGCATAGTCAATAAAGCAGAAATAGATGTTCTTCTGAAACTCTCTTGCTTTTTCCATAATCCACTGGATGTTGGCAATTTGATCTCTGGTTCCTCTGGCCCACAAATAGCAAGCAATAAATAGTCACATGATGCAGGATCACATTTCCAGAAAGCTCTCTAGCTTCTCTTGTGCATCATAGGAGTGCTCTTATGTCAGCAGCTACTGAGGAAATTCTGAATTCCTTTTGCAAAATACCAGCAAGTGAGCACAGCCTTTTTAAACAAAGGTTTCTTCATTTTTGGTAAATAGCCCAGTTCTGATTTTTATTTTAAAGAGAGTTGATGGTGATATTGCTGCAAATTGCACATCTTTGTTTTGAGTTAAAAGAGACAAAAGCAGGACATGGTCTGCTCTTAAAAATCTGAAGAATCTTACTAATAGTTTAGAAAATTGAAAATACAAAAGACAAGTCAGGAAGCTTTTCACAAATGCCTGTAAGGCTAAAACTCCCTTTCATTATCAATGCTACAGACTTGGAGTTAATTGCATTTCAGGGCACAAGGCAAGGTACATCTTTTCAGTGTGCACTTCCTTAATTAGTACAAACATTTGGTCCCTGGGAAAGCTAGAAGAATAAGGATTCCTTTTGTATTTGTTAATGTTTTCTGTTTTTTATTCCCTGTTATCACCTAGAGGCCCATGTGAATGACACATTTTTATTAAAATCAAGAACAAATATTATGTAAATTATGCCCCCAAACACCAGCTATGCAGTCTGATTATTTTAAGACAGCTTCGAAGGATTCATTTTAGTTGTCTAACCAAAACAAAGCTGAAAGAAAAATGTACATTCTAATGTATCTGTGCTTCTCAATATCTGCATTTAGAGACATATACCCATCAGTTTTGCATAGCAACAACTAGGCATATGTGTGTAACATACCTGGTGTTCAACTAAATGCCCTCAATAATATAGAGCAACTACAGAGGCAAATAGCACTATAAATGGAACAATTATATAGAAATACTTTTTGCTAAATAAAATGCATATGTTGAAACATTCATATGAATATGCATATATGTGAAACACATATGCTGATATGCATTGCCCCAAAATATTTTTCAACATTTGCCATGAGTATAATTAGCACCCCAATTTTACCAGCATACTACCCAGTTTGGTTTATTCTGTGTGAAGGTTTTTCAATCTCAGCACTATTGATATTCTGGACCAGAAAATTCTTTGTTGTGGGGATCACTTGTGAGTTGTAAAATGTTCAGGACCACCCCTGACCTCTGCCTGCAAATGAGAATAATATTCCTCCCTCAGCTGTGACAACCAAACACTTCTTCAGACATTGTCAAATGTCCCCAGGTAGGGGGTACTTTGGGGCTTCCCAGGTGGCTCAGTGGTAAAGACTCCGCCTGCCAATGCAGGAGACACAGATTCCATCCCTGGGTCAGGAAGATCCGCTGGAGAAGGAAATGGTACACACTCCTGTATTCTTGCCTGGGAAATCCCATTGGCAGAGGAGCCCAGTGGGCTATAGTCCATGGGGTTTCAAAGGAACTGGATTTGACATAACTTAGTAACTAAATAAAAAAAGCAGAGATTTTGCCCTTGGATGACTATTGTTTTATGTGGAATCAGTGTTTTTGTTTGTTTGTTTGTTTGTTTATTGGGATATATAGAAGCAACACTGAGAGAAAGTCTGTCACTGACCTCAATGTTTCCTCCTTTGGCCTATCTTTTGGGAACATAGGTTCCTCCCTTCACAGCATTTTGACATTTTGAAAATCCATTATTATTTATTTTGAAATGTACATCTTCCTATCACTGTGTTTATTAAACTCACTCATGCGTTTCTGATTTCTCTTTTCCCCCCACTGACATTGCTGTCAGGATGAATTTCCAAGATGTTGGCTTAGTGCAAAGCCTTTGTACAATCTCTCTTGAGCTTCTTTTTACAACCTCATTATTTGCCATTCCCACACAGGTAACCTAAGCTCCTTGTGTACACAACAAACTGCAGTTATTTTCCCTATTCTTCGTCTGTCTAATCCTTAACCTGGGTTTTGAACCTCAATTCAGTCTTCCTCAACTCATTCCCTCTAGAAGATATCAGTCACACTTGTTCCCTGCATTTGTATTAGATCTTTATTCTCTCTCTCCACTAGATTTCAAGCTGCTCTGTGTGTGTGTGTGTTTAGTTTCTTTATCATGAAGAATATTGTAATATTTGCATATGATACAGTGCTTTAGATATCACTTTAAATCTACGTACCTCCTGCTGCTTTTAACTACAAATGTAGAATGTATCATTGATATCAAGCTTTAGTTTTAAAAAGAAAGTCTTACCCATCTTTATCAAATATTTTTACATCAAACTCACAGCATGAAATATTTTTATTCTCAAAAGATGTTGGCTCCTTTAGGTAAATGACCACTGATTTGTAAGTATCCTTTATAACGTTTGGAGAAGGAAATGGCAACCCAGTCCAGTAGCTTTGCCTGGAGAATCTGATGGACAGAAGAGTATGGTGGGCTACAGTGCATGGGGTCGCAAAGAGTCAAGCACGACCAAGCAAGTAACACTTCCACACTTTATGATGTTAGGTTTTAATGTAGTTAGTTTTAAAGACACATTTTCCTTATGAAATGCATATAGACTTCTATGGAATGATGAAGCATAGTGGGTTTTCCTGTGGTTGAACAAATAAGCACATCAACTTCTGCTTGCAACCCTTAATTAAAGATCAATGTTCACAATTGAGTTCATTATTTTGTTTTGTATACTTTGCCTATCCTACTTCTAGCAATGTTGAGTTCTTGTTCTCAGTGTGATGGAAGGGTTATCAATTAACAGGGTGATTTTTCTACATTCACAGATGAAACAGAATTATTAAATACTTAACTTTGTGCTCTGAACATTGTTTCTCTCCATACGTGAGTGTTCTGGTCATTTCTTTTAAATTTAAAAAGAATCATTCCTATATAACAGGAAATTGAAACCCTTTACATAGA
The DNA here is from genome assembly GCA_006408695.1 of Aepyceros melampus. Lineage (NCBI taxonomy): Eukaryota > Metazoa > Chordata > Mammalia > Artiodactyla > Bovidae > Aepyceros > Aepyceros melampus. Next base: position 139,781 of record SJXQ01008365.1, on the reverse strand, counting down.
TTTCATAGATTCTGAGGAGACTATTTATCATACTAGCTTTTGTTAAAATGGATAAGAACTAAAGAGATTGAGAATATAACCTTGAGGGGAAAAAGCAGAGAGATTTGTTAAGGATTTCAGACCTTCTAGGGCCTTAGAATTATCGAAGGGTATATATACAAGGTAACTAAAGAGTTTTATATATTTACATAGTTCTTTGATTTTTATCATCATTAAGACACAAATCTTTCTGATTATACAAGGAATTATTATTATTTATTATCTCTATGCATGAATGCCATGCCACAATAATGTTAGTAAGCACTTACTGTGTTAAGTACTTTCTGTCAATGTAACTTAATTCTGTCAAAATATTCATGCAACATTATTATTTCTTATTCATTTACTTGATATTGAGAGTTAGCGAGGTTAAATGACTGTATAAGATTACACAACTAGTAAATCAGGTCACCAGAATTCTCATATTGGTCTTCCTATCATTAGAGGTGAGTCTCTAACCTGCCTTAAGTTCCAGGAGCTGATGATGGGCAGGGAAGCCTGGTGTGCTGCAGTCCATGGGATCGCACAGAGTCGGGCATGGCTGAGTGACTGAACTGAACTGAATTGAACCTGCCTTGGACGAGTTAGCATTTATTGAGTGGCTATTAGGTGCAGGCCACTTGTCTTGGAAGTTAGAGCACATTGCTTGATAAATAATCATAATAACTCTGAGAGAGATACATTAGTGTTCTTCTTTTAGAAATAAGGGTAGATAATTTCCCAAAGGTTTTACCACATTATGACAGAACAAGGACTCAGAAATGAATGCTATTCCCAAACACTCACCTTTTTTTCACTTTATTTATATTCCCTATTACTAAGGTACCAAAGAGTTTCTAATCTGTACTGAAACATTTCTCTATAAATTCTTCCAGTCAATAACGCCCCCATCTATTATCAAATGAAAAAAAAAATCATCTGTTCGGTCACCACTATATTCATAAACATAGTTTATGAACATGTCTGCTAAATTGGATAGAAACCCATCTGTTATTTACTCAGTTAATGAAACAGATAATACTATCATTGAATTGCATTAATGGAAAATAACATAGAAAATAAATGTTGTAAATATTATTTATCCATTTAAAATTATTATCAGAGACAATAAAATCTTTATATGTCTAAAAGGAGAAAGTATACTGTACCTTACTAAGCTATTAGCACTGTCAGGATCTTGGGCCAAAACTGTGCCAACAACTGTCCCGATCTTGGCATTTTCATAGACTTCCATGACATAGGAAGGCATGGAAAACATGGCGGTTCGTCTACATCCCCAACAATGATCTTCAGCATAGTAGCATCTTTAAAAGGACCCAAGTGAGAAAAGCGAAAATCAAGGTGTGTATTGGCTCCTTCTATGTTGAGGGTATATGACTTCTTTTTCTCATAGTTCAGTGGCTGTGGAAAAAAAAATAAGATTTCCAATATTATGACTCATCACTTTTCAAACAAATATTTCCTTTTCCATTTTTGAAACAAACAAACATGGATATGTTTAGATCGATCTATCCACTCATAAACAAACTATGAAGTTTGTCTTAGCAGTAATGTCTACAGCAGAATTCATGGAAACTCAAGTCTGAAACAACAGTGATTTTTCACATTTTTCATGATAATTAGGGACAAAAGAATATTTCCCCAAGTCAAGCTAATATTGCTCTTTGGGGAATCTCTTCAAGCAACTTTTTTCTATCTCCTCTTTGACTTAAGTCATTAACTTTTTAAAATATTTGCTGTGTGGATGTTCAGTCTCTTAGTTGTGTCCAACTCTTTGTGACCCCATGGACTGGAACCCACCAGGCTCCTCTGTCCATGGGATTGTCCCAGTAAGCATACTGAAGTGTGTTGCCATTTCCATCTACAGGGGATCTCCCCAGCCCAGTGAGGGAACTTTCATCTTTTGCACTGCAGGTGGATTCTTTGCTCCTGAACTAATGGGGAAATATTTTCTACCAATCTGCTAAATTGAAAAAGTACTTTTTTTGTTTGTTTGCTTTGTACTTAATTTATCTTGTACCATTGATTTTTATCTATCATCATCTTATTTTTATCTTGCTGGTCTTAAACTTGATATCTTATTTTAAAATCTGACAAATGTTTAAGCTTTCAATTAACATTATCTTGAAATTTTAGCAAAAGGTTTTATACAGACTTATAAAGTTCATTTTTATAGTTTTAATTGTAATTATTTACTTTTTTTGTTTGTAATACCATTTCATATATGTATTTTGGTTTACATTTCCTTTATTATGGTAGTTTTATCCACTTTCTTTTTTTAATTATAGTATTCTGCTTGTTTATACCATTTATCTTTTTAGCTTTGAATCAGCATTAGTAGTTTCTCTGTATCTTTCTAGTTATTTTTCTTATTTAAAAAATCATCCAGGTAATATTTATATATCTTCTATTAATATATTTATCAGGAGCCATGAATTTGACTTCACATACAATAATGAAGAACTAGATCAATCTTGGCATTTTGTCCAAGAGAATATATGGTTTATTATAGGATACAAAATAGTAAACACACATTTATAGCACTGGACACTTAGTGATATATGACGTTGTAGGCATTATGAATAGCAACCTACTCCAGTATTCTTGTCTGGAAAAACCCATGGACACAGGATCCTCATGGGCTACAGTCCATGGGGTTGCAAAGAGTAGGACATGACTTAGCAACTAAACATCAATATCAAGTATTATGAAAATAATAAGGATGCAGACTTAGAAACAAGAGTGTGTGAGTCAGCAGGTAGTATTTCCAAGAGGAAATACCTTTATAGGTAATGACCAAAACATTTGAAAGTGTTAAACATGAGGGACATAACAGGTTCTGTGATCCAAAATGTGTTTAGTTATAGGATTAATCACGCTGAAAGTCTCCATGGTGATGTTATTGCAGGCAATGCAGAAATCAACCTTCTATTTTGAGCCTGCAGAAGTACCTATATTAACATCTATGAGAAAAAACTATGGATATTTTTCCACCCCTATTTCTGCAACTGATTTTGCAGCACTCTGCTTCAATCTTGCAGTCTTCTTTCCTGGCAGGATCAGAGAATGATCATTCCCTAGGGTGGACATCAGATATTTTCATTTACCCTAAAGCCCAAGGAGAAGCTATAGAGCACATTTAGTGGGATTTTATAAACAGAAAGTCAGTCCTACTGATGATTATTTCCCTTATCTCTTCTGAGTTACCTTGAAAAATTGACCTACCCAGGGTTGGAAATTGTATAGGAGGAAAACAACCATTTAAAAAGACACTTGATTCTTGGAAGAAAAGCTATGAAAAAACTACACAGCATATTAAAAAGCAGAGACTTTGCTTTGCTGACAAAGATCCAAATAGTCAAAGCTATGGTTTTTCTACTAGTCATGTATGGTGAGCGTTGGACCATAAGAAGGCTGAGTGCCAGAGAATGGATGCTTTTGAACTGTGGTGTTGGAAAAGACTCTTGAGAGTCCCTTGGACTGCAAAGAGATCCAACCAATCCATCTTAAAGGAAATCAGTCCTGAGTATTCACTGAAAGGACTGATGCTGAAGCTCCCATAGTTTGGCCACCTGATGCGAAGAATTGACTCATTTGAAAAGATGCTGATGCTGGGAAAGATTTAAGGCAGGTGGAGAGGGGGACAAGAGAGGATCAGATGGCTGGATGACATCACTGACTTGAGTAAACTCTAAGAGTTTGAGTAAACTCCAGGAGTTGGTGATGGACAGGGAAGACTGACATGCTGCAGTCCATGGGGTCACAAAGAGGTGGACGTGACTGAGTGACTGAACTGAACTGACTGAACTTCCAAACAAAATAATAACAACCTAGAACAAATAATACTTCTCAGGGAGATAGATAAAACATTGTCATTACATTATTTTACAAGTGTTTATAAGACAAAATAAAATATTAAAAATGTTAAAAACTCAAATTCTTAAATATGAACCAAATATACAATACATATACATTTATATATGGCAAAATATTATGCATTTTAGATTTATATGTTTTAAAGAAGAGAAACCAAAGTATCACTGGAAGGACTGATGCTGAAGCTCTAATACATTGGCCACTTGGTGCAAAGTGCCAGCTCATTGGAAAAGACCCTGATGCTGGGAAAGATAGAAGGCAGGAGGAGAAGGGGAGAACAGAGAACAAGATGGCAGTTTGGCATCATAGATTCAATGGACATAAATGAGATAGTGAAGGACATAGTGAAGGACAGGGAAGCCTGGCATGCTGCAGCCCATGGGGGTTGCAAAGAATCGGACATGAATGAGTGACAGAACAAGAATTTTTAAAAAAGGCTAATTGATCTGCAGTTTATGACCCACCAAGTGGGAGTCTGGCAGAAAGTGAAGAGGAACTAAAGAGCCTGTTGATGAAAGTGAAAGAGGAGAGTGAAAAAGTTGGCTTAAAGCTCAACATTCAGAAAACGAAGATCATGGCATCTGGTCCCATCACTTCATGGGAAATAGATGGGGAAACAGTGGGAACAGTATCAGACTTTATTTTTCTGGGCTCTAAAATCACTGCAGATGGTGACTGCAGCTATGAAATTAAAAGACACTTACTCCTTGGAAGAAAAGTCATGATAGCATATTCAAAAGCAGAGACATTACTTTGCTGAATAAGGTCCGTCTAGTCAAGGCTATGGTTTTTCCAGTGGTCATGTATGGATGTGAGACGTGGACTGTGAAGACAGCTGAGTGCCGAAGAATTGATGCTTTTGAGCTGTGGTGTTGGAGAAGACTCTTGAGAGTCCCTTGGACTGCAAGGAGATCCAACCAGTCCATTCTGAAGGAGATCAGCCCTGGGATTTCTTTGGAAGGAATGATGTTAAAGCTGAAACTCCAGTACTTTGGCCACCTCATGCGAAGAGTTGACTCATTTGAAAAGACTCTGATGCTGGAGGGGATTGGGGGCAGGAGGAGAAGGGGGACGGCAGAGGATGAGATGGCTGGATGGCATCACTGACTTGATGGACGTGACTCTGAGTGAACTCCGGGAGTTGGTCTTGGACAGGGAGGCCTGGCATGCTGCAATTCATGGGGTCACAAAGAGTCGGACACAACTGAGCGACTGAACTGAACTGAACTGAAGTGGGAGTCATTTCCTTCTCAGAGAATTAAAGCTAGAAATGAATTACCAGTGTATCTAACATCCATCTTGTTTGGGGACTTGCATGACTTTTAGTTGGACCCACAGACTCACTGCACTTTTCTTTCCTTGACTCCTTTCTCCTTAACATTAGTAAGTAAGAATCTGTTTTGGAGTATCGATAAGTTTCATCCAAATTTAAATGACCTCTCCTAAAAATGGTACACAATTGCTGCCTATCAAGAATTAGGTGCATGGATATGATCCCCTTGGCACAGAGGAGCAGAGACCGTCAGAATCTAGATATTTGGCTCATGGAAGGCAACACTCTTGGCAAGTTTACTACTTGTTGAAAATAGATGTAATTTTTTAGACTTAACCCACTGCATCTGGTAGACTTTGTAATGACTAAGTTTCACTGATAGAAAGACTTTCAATGCAACTTGTGGAAATAATTTTAGCCACCTCTATCCCATCAGATATTATTATCAAGCTGTGCATCTAATACAACAGGCATCTCTCTTTCCATTTTTAGCAGATCCCCTGGCAAGTTAGATGTCATTTATCTTAACACTGGCCTACCTACTGCTAAGGTATAGATTTTTATGTGAACACATGGTTTCATGTTTATGATTAACTCATATATATTTAAGTACCCCAAGAAAGAGATAATCATTTTAAAGGAGTTGTTTGTCAAGTCTGGCAGATGGCTGAATAGGACCCTTCTCAAGTCACAATGAAAGAGAGGATATTTTGGATCAAGACAAAATTTCAGAAGCAGATGAGTTAATAACACACATGAAAATAGTTTTAGTAACTTCATTTATAAACAAAACACTGCAGTGCTAAATTGCAAATTAGAGAAACCGGAAACAAATTACAATTTTGGAGGATTTTTTTTCAGGGTTATGTATACAAAATAAAGTATGTTAATTCTTGGTTTTATATTAAAACAAAGAATATACAATAGTATATAGAGAAAGAATTAGGATTATAATTTTTTTCCATTTACTGTAAATCCTGGTAATACCATCCACATATGTATTATTCACACACTGTAAGCAGATCACTCAGTAATTTCTTAATAATCTTTTGTTCCCAGGAAATTAGTTAGAACTCTGTCTAAGGGTATCATTTTTCATAGTTATAAAATTTTTATTTTTATTATGTGAAAGTAGTCTATCAAAAACAATATTCATCTAGGTATTCATCTAATACCTAGTTTTGAGTAAAGGATGAAGGAAAAAATTTTAAAAACATTCTCAGTTTATAAAAATACCAAAGAAAGCAAAAAAAGGACATGTTTAACTGAGAGTATATAAAAAACATACTTTACCTATCTTAAAACAGCAACCAAAAAAGAAAAAGGATACAGAACAAATTCATATGTGTGAGGCATAGTAGGAAGTTGATTAGAGCAATTATAGAACCAGAGATTGTTTATGAGCATGATAAATAACCTTTTCTAGCTATACAATGTTAAAATTTCAACCGCCCATGCCTGCAGTTTTTTGGGGCAGGATTCTGACATCTGATTTGGACAGAAGAGTTAAAAAATCAACCCTTTTGAGCCACTTGACAACTCTTAGAAAGATGAGCCTCCAGTCTTTGATAATGTTCACCATTATTTACTCCTAGATTTTGCCTCACCAAGATATTGGTGTGGGGGATGGGGGGGTCTATAATTTGCATACAGTTTATCCCATTTGACAAAATATCAGACCCATGCCAAGGTTCTTTTTTCTTTCTTTCTTTTCAAATTGTAAGTCTGGATTACCAGTTCAATGTTTAAGATGAGAAGCAGGTGAGTCTAAGGGAAAGGTGTTCTACTGGAGTTTACTAGCATAATGTTTAAGGAGAAATATTCCAGGAACTCTATCAGACTCTGTTTTCATTTTCTTTTTTTGCCTTGGCCTTATTTCCCTGGATTGGTCTCAGTTGCAGTACAAGTTCTTAGAGTCAGGAATGAAAACTACGTCATCATCGATGCTCACAGTTAACAAAAGTATTCACTGGAAGGACTGATGCTGAAGCTGAAGTTTCAATACTTTGGCCACCTGATGCGAAGAACTGACTCATTGAAAAAGACCCTGGTGCTGGAAAAGATTGAAGGCAGAAGGAGAAGGGGACAACAGAGGATGAGATGATTGGATGGCATCACTGACTCAATGGACATGAGTTTGAGCAAGCTCCGGGAGTTGGTGAAGGACAAGTAAAGCTGGCATGCTGCAGTCCATGGAGTTGCAAAGAGTCGGACCCAACTGAGTGACTGAATTGAGCTGAACTGATGACTATTGTTGACAAATTTAGTAAATTAAAATAATTTTAATATCATATGTATCAATTACCAAATAGGATATACTTATGCCAGGAAACTGTCATTTATGAAATGAGAAATTAACTAGCTAAATTTAATGTTTTAAATTTTATTATTTTATCTAGCTATGCTAAATATCATGCAATCATGATAATCATAATTAGTAATCAAATATACTAGCAATATATAATTACTAGGAACTATAACAAGGATATATATTGGCATATCCTTGATATTTATTAATATCGTCACTGCTGCTGCTGCTAAGTCACTTCAGTCGTGTCTGACTCTGTGTGACCTCATGGACAGCAGCCCACCAGGCTCCTCTGTCCACACGGTTCTCTAGATAAGAATACTGGAGTGGTTTGCCATTTCCTCTCCATAATACCCTTGATATCCTAATATAATTGATTTTCTGACACTGAACCATTTCTGGAATAATTCAACTTGTGATGTGCTTTGTTTTACTAGAATGGTTCTACAGGTGACAGTCAGTTCACATTCTACATTCTACACATTCCATTCTACAGTTCAGTCAGACAGTCAGTTCAGTCACTCAGTCATGTCTGACTCTTTGCGATCCCATGAATTGTAGCATGCCAGGCCTCCCTGTCCATCACCAACTCCTGGAGTTCACTCAAGCTCACGTCCATGGAGTCGGTGATGCCATCCAGCCATCTCATCCTCTGTCATCCCCTTCTCCTCCTCCCCTAAATCCCTCCCAGCATCACAGTCTTTTCCAATGAGTCAACTCTTCACATGAGGTGGCCAAAGTACTGGAGTTTCAGCTTTAACATCATTCCTTCCAAAGAACACCCAGGACTGATCTCCTTTAGGATGGACTGGTTGGATCTGTTGTAGTCCAAGGGACTCTCAAAAGTATTCTCCAGTACCACAGTTCAAAATCATCAATTCTTCGGCATTCAGCTTTCTTCACAGTCTAACTCTCACATCCGTACATGACCACAGGAAAAACCATAGCCTTGACTAGACATCTTTGTTGGCTAAGTCATGTCTCTGCTTTTGAATATGCTATCTAGGTTGGTTATAATTTTCCTTCTAAGGAGTAAGCATCTTTTAACAGGTGACAAGAGGTTGCTTAATATTTGTATTAGTTTATTAGTTTTTGTACAAATGCCACTGCATTAGTTGCTGTGGGCTGCCATAACGGTAAACACTGGGTGGTTTAAAACAGCAAAAAATGTATTCTCTTGCAGTTCTGGGAATGTGGGAGTCTGAAATTTGGCAGTGCTGGGGTTTATAGGGCCTATAAATTATCCCTCACAAATTGTTTTCCAGTTTCTGTGACTGCCCTGGCACACCTAGGAAAGAAGACACCCCAGAACAGTTGGGAATCCAGTTTGCATTCTAAGTTTGGTATTACAAACTCTTAGTTGTATAGCTATTGGGTCATAAAGCTGTATTTCAGAGAAAACATAGAAAACTTCAGGTGACTCATGTAACAACTATTGCGGTCCGATCATTTTATGTATTCATAATATTTCCTCATTTTTAAAGCTCAAAACTGTCTGTGATCTCCATATATGAAGAGCACTTCAATTGGATATAAAGACTGGGACTCAGATTTACTTTCCTGAGTATATGGGAAGTATTCACACATGCTTAAAACAAATCTCCCATGAAAATGTTTCCAGACTGTCCTCCACCTTTGAAAAATTGGCCCTCTTTTTTCTGAGTGCTTAAGACAACTTAAATAAACCTATACCATTAACATTTGCCATCTTATATTATGACAATGTATCATGGCTACTCAGTTTCCTGTAAGAGAGAGAATATTATCTAACTCCATCTTCTCATTTTAGTTATCTGGCATAATTCCTGGTACATGGTGAGTGATTAATAGCCTCCCTCAATTTCAAATATAGCTTTGTTTAGAGTATGGAAAAGTGCTATTTTATAGTTTACATTTGAAGGATGAAAAGTTCTGTTATTTTTAAAATATGAAGTTAATTCCTATGTGTGAACTAAACAACTAACATATATTAACTAATTTAATGATCACAACTCTTGTGAGGTACAATTGTTTCCATTTACAAATGAAGAAAACAAAGTACATAAAAGTCAAAAAACTTATTCAGGGTCAACAGCCTATAAGTGATATACTTGGGATTTGAACTCAGGCAGTGGGAACTATACAGGCTTTGCTCTTAAGCACTGTGATAGTCTGCCTGAAATCTAATTAGCATATAAAGGGTGTAATATAACATTCCAATTTGATGACTAACAAGGAACAGATTTTTCAGTTCAGTTCAGTCACTCAGTTGTGTCTGACTCTTTGTGACCCCATGGACTGCAGCACGCTAGGCCTCCCTGTCTGTTACCAACTCCTGGAGTTTACTCAAACTCATGTCCTTTGAGTTGGTTATGCCATCCAACCATCTCATCCTCTGTTGTCCCCTTCTCTTGCTTTTAGTCTTTCCCAGAAACAGGGTCTTTTCAAATGAGTCAGTTCTTCACATCAGGTGGCCAAAGTATTGGAGTTTTAGTTTCAGCTTAAGCATCAGTCCTTCCAATGAATATTCAGGACTGATCTCCTTTAGAATGGACTGGTTGGATCTCCCCGCAGTTCAAGGGACTCTCAAGAGTCTTCTCCAACACCACAGATCAAAAGCATCAATTCTTAGGCACTCAGCTTTCTTTATAGTCCAACTCTCACATCCATACATAACTACTGAAGAGACCATAGCTTTGACTAGATGGACCTTTGTTGGCAAAGTAACGTCTCTGTTTTTTAATATGCTATCTAGTTTGGTCAAGCTTTCTTTCCAAGGAGCAAGTGTCTTTTAATTTCATGGCTGCAGTGACCATCTGCAGTGATTTTGGAGCCCCCCCAAAATAAATTCTGTCACTGTTTCCACTTTTCCCATTCTTTTTGCCATGAAGTGATGGGAAAATATGACATGATCTTAATTTTCTGAATGTTGAGCTTTAAGCCGACTTTTTCACTCTCCTCTTTCACTTTCATTAAGAGGCTCTTTAGCTCTTCATTTTCTGTCAGATTTTTAGTGGAATAAAATTTCCTCACTATTAAAGGATACATTCTTGCCTCTTGCCAGGTGTTTATAATTACATTGAACATTAATTATTAACTTCATTAATTATAACTTCATTAATTCTGGCTAACAAAACTCTTAGTAGTTTTATAATTTCTTAATACAGACTCACAAAGCTGAAAAACTGAAACACTTGAAACTCTTTTCTTGCAAAATCTTCTCTCACCTCTGTAACAGTTAGAGCTGTTTATTCTGGTGTAATTCTAACTTCCCCAGGCAGTGGGGCTCTTCTTACTTTTCTTTAGTTACTTTTCAGTGTTCTAATGCAGTTCACTGTCACTGATTGGTTCCAATTTTAATCTTAAGTTTTCATTTCTTAATTTTATCATATTACTCCTAGTAATTACTTTCACATATCATTGCTCTTTCTTACTTATAAAATTAAACTTTTCCCTCCTTAATAAGAACACATTTCATATTCCTGTAGATAAGTTATCATCTTTCCCATCAATCATTTTCTAGGCAGCTTTACATATTTGGAACATTTTAATTGTTTCTCATTAATCACTCTACTATTCATTAAATCACACTAATATATTCCTTCTCTGGAACTATGTAACCATCATAAATAGACAGATACCAAGCAGCATTTAGCCAAGTTGTTCTAAGACTCACTTCATGGAGTCCAAGAAGATCCTAAAATTCTGTTTTCTTCTTCTTCTTTTTTTTTTTTTGAATTATTTGGATAACTTTTATTTTTTAATATAAATTTATTTATTTTAATTAGAGGTTAATTACTTTATAATATTGTATTGGGTGTTTTCCTACATAATAAAAATGACTCAGAGGACATCTCCTTGATCCAGTTATTATATTGCATCATGATCCCTGTGTTCCATCATCGAAATGGGATTGTAATAATGATATTGATACCAATATTTTAATAAACAATGGAACTGCAATTGTGCAAAATATGGCCAAATCCTGGAATTTTCTGAAGAAAAGCATATTCTATTATTTAGTTATTTTGAAATTTTTCTTCTGTATTGGGGTATAGTCAATTTGTAATGGTTTCAGGTGAACAGCAAAAATAAATCAGTCATACTTATACATGTATCCATTCTCTTGCAATACCCCTCCTACCCAAGTTGTCACCGAACATTGAGTGGAGTTCCTTGTGTTATACAGTAGGACCTTGTTGGTCATCCATTGTAAACATAGCAGTGTGTATTGTACATAACCTTGCCAAACTCCCTAATTATCCCTTCCCCCTTGGACACCATGTTTGTTCTCTAACTCTATGAGTCTCTCTCTGTTTTGTAAGTTGATTTGTACCATTTCATTTTAGATTCCACATATAAAGTATGTCATACAATGTTTCTTCTTCCCTGTCTGAGTTACTTCACTCAGTATGAGACTCTTTAGGTCCATCCATGCTTCTGTAAATGACATCATTTCATTCTTTTCAACAGCTGGGTAATATTCCATTGTATATAAGTACTACATCTTCTTTATCCTTTCCTCTATCAGTGGATATTTAGGTTGCTTCTATGTCTTGACTATTATAAACAGTGTTGCAATGAAAATTGGGTGCATATATCTTTTTAGATCATGTTTTCCTCCACATATATGCCTAGAAGTGGGATTGAAGGGTCTTATGGTAGCTCTACTTTTACTTTTTTTAAATTGTGGATAGCTCAACTCATCAGGCTGTTTCAACAAATCATTAATTTCCAACTAGTATACTAAATATTACCGTGCTGAGTGCTCAGACTTTGCAGTTGTGTCTGACTGTTTGTGACCCCATGGACTGTAGCCCCCAGGATCCTCTCTCCATAGGATTTCCCAGGCAAGAATATTGGAGTGGGTTGCCACACCCTATTCTAGGGGATCTTCCAGGACCCAGGGATCGAACCTGAATCTCCTGCATTGCAGGCAGATTCTTTACCACTGAGCCACTGGGGAAGCCCAAATAATATTACTGGAATAGGTATTAAAAAGGGTTAATTAATGTCAAAGTAGTTTCAATGAATCTATCACTCCATAGCCATGCCTATGAATGAAGAATCAGAACTAAAGTTGCCACAAAGCAGTCCTCTGTCAAAGGTATTATAAATACAGTGGTAGATTTCACTGAATTGAAGTTTCTGGTTGAACAAGAGGAGCACTTTCAAGATACTTAAAACTTATAATAATAAAAATAATAGTTTGGCTGATTTTTAAATATAATATCTAATGAATGTTTTATTTAAATAGTTCATTGGTATTAGAAACCTATTTCTTCTTATATATGAAGTGTGTGGATTTGTAATAAGTTGGTATACCACATTTTTATTGCACTTTGTGGCTCACAGCCTCAAAACTTTATAGTAAGATGGCAAAAAAAAAATCCTGATTCTTATTCTGTCACTCAACCCAAGACAAAGAAATGATACAGAAAAATTCAGTAAATACAATCCACTAACAATTTAAAAATGTGATTATTTTGAATGAGTGTAGTATGGTTTTAGTTGGAAACATTTCCTATTTTTTCTCAGGGTTAATTTAAACTTAAACAAATAGTTTTATAACCTTTTATGTTTACTGTCACTATCCACCTCTGATCCTTTATTAATAAAATGTTATAAATGATATAGAGTACAAAATTTAAAAAAAATACAAGGTATGCAGTTGCAAAAAAAAAAAAAAGTGCACCAACTACTGTGGATAGAGATACACATCCGCAGAGCACACATTAGATACACGTTCCTGGAAATTTATCAGTATGCTGGTGCTGTGCTCAGTTGCTCATTCATGTCCAACCCTTTGTGACCCCAAGAACTATAGCCCACCAGGTTTCTCTGTCCATGGGATTTCTCAGTATATTTATAATGAATTAATTAGAATAAGTTCTTTCTACTCTACTACATCTAGAAGATTTAAGAAGGGTATAGAATTGCTGGAGTTTCCTTGGCGGCTCAGATGATGAAGAATTTGACTGCAGTGCTGGAGCATGGCACGCATGCTAAGTCGCTTCACTCCTGTCGGACTCTGTGCAACGCTATGGACTGTAGTCTGCCAGCCTTCTCTGTCCATGGGATTCTCCAGACAGGAATACTGGAATGGATCACTGTGCCCTTCTCCAGGGGATCTTCCTGACCTAGGGATCGAACCTTCATCTCTTAGATCTCCTGCATTTGCAGGCAGGTTCTTTCCCACTAGCAATGCAGGAGATCTGGGTTCCTCTCTGGGTAAGGAAGATCCCCTGGAGAGGGAAACAGCAACCTACTGCCATATTCTTGCCTGTGAAATCCCATGAACAGAGTAGCCTGGTTGGTTACAGTCCATGGGATCGCAAAGAGTCTGACACGACTGAGCGACTAACACTTGCACAGTGAAAAACTAGAGAGATGCTTACCTTGATTTGTAAAACAGAGACGATAAATCAAAGAAAGATATGTGTGAGTGAAACCTACCTAGAAATGTTACACTACAAAGACAAAACTAGAATTTTGATAAAAAATCCTTACAGAAGACAGAAGGGGATGTAGATTGTCAAAAGCCATGAATGACAGTTCCTGCTGTGCTACACTTAGTGGCTCAGTCGTGTCCAACTCTGCCACCCCATGGACTGTAGCCTGCCAGGCTCCTCTATCATAGAATTTCCCGGGCAGGAATACTGGAGTGGGTTGCCATCTCCTCCTCCAGGAGATCTTCCCAACTCAGAGATCCAACCCAGGTCTCCCACATTGCAGGAAGACTCTGCCATCTGAGCCACCAATGTGTTTATGCATGTGATACCAAAAGGGAAGAGGGATGAGGAGGGATAAATTAGGAAGATGGCATTAATACATACACACTACAATGTATAACTAGGTACAACTATACTCAATAATTTGTAATATCCTCTGAGGGAAAAATCTGCAGAAGATATATAGACATAGATAGATAGATATGTCATATCTATCTATATATATGTATATAGACAGTTACATATATATATATGTGTAACTGTCTATAGAAATCACTGTGCTGTACAAATGAAACTAATCTGACATTGTAAATGATCTATGCTTCAATGAGAAAATATTGATATCATTCACAGAAGTATACATGCTGCTGCTGCTGCTAAGTCGCTTCAGTCGTGTCTGACTGTGCGACCCCATAGACGGCAGCCCACCAGGCTGCCCCGTACCTGGGATTCTCTAGGCAAGAATACTGGATTGGGTTACCATTTCCTTCTCCAATGCATGAAAGTGAAAAGTGAAAGTGAAGTCACTCAGTCATGTCTGACTCTTAGCGACCCCATGGACTGCAGCCCACCAGGCTCCTCTGTCCATGAGGTGCCACTGCCTTCTCCAAAAAGTATACATGGGATGTGCTATTCTTTATGTGATTATAGGTGTTATAGATAATGTGAAATAAAGGAAAGCAGTAAGATAAGCTCATGGAGTTTTCTGGAAAGTGTAGTCAACACTTGGAGAAGGCAATGGCACCCCACTCCTGTACTCTTGCCTGGAAAATCCTATGGATGGAGGAGCCTGGTAGGCTGCAGTCCCTGGGATTGCAAAGAGTCGGACATGACTGAGCGACTTCACTTTCACTTTTCACTTTCATGCATTGGAGAAGGAAATGGCAACCCACTCCAGTGTTCTTGCCTGGAGAATCCCAGGGATGGGGAGCCTGGTGGGTTGCCGTCTATGGAGTCGCACTGAGTCGGACACGACTGAAGCAATTTAGCAGCAGCAGCAGTAGTTAACACTCAGTTTAAATAGAGGACAAAAGAAAGAAAAGAAGAAATGCAGATATTGAAGTATCACTGTGCTTATTAGCCAGGCACAACTTAGAGCACTATTTTATTTCATTTATCTCTCTGTAACAATCAATTCGTAGCACATTAAAATTAAGAAAACTGAAGATTAGAGATTTGTGATAATGCCATACATCTCTTACATGGCAAGACCAAAATTTATTTTTCATCCAACAGTAAATATGGTATTTTCCACCATCCTTCACTGACTTAAAAACCAAGTTTAAGATTTTAGTCTTAAAATAATAGGCATTGTTTTTGCAATTAAGTATACTTGAAGAAGAAAAGTGGTACTACAGATACTGTTTGCCAAAAGTCATAAAAGAAAATTGGGCTGGAGCCTTGAATTGAAACAAACAAACCAAAAAATGGAATAACTTCTATAAAGAAAGCAAATTGACATAGGGACCACAAGAACTGAATCTTAGAGAGGCTACTACAAAGCATATCCTTGGCTACAGAGGCTTATGTCACAGGAAAGAATGCATCAACTTGCATTCATCCCTATCTTTTTCCCCTTTCCACCCAGTCAGGGTCCATTAAACAAGGAATGAAAGTTATCAAAGTGTATTTACAACGTACTGCACCATGGACCAGTGAATTCAACTTGGCAATTTTCTGATGAAGGCACGATATAGAAAGAATGTGCGGATGCTCCTGCAAACTGATTTATAGAACAGGGCTGATTTTGATCTTTGGGAAGATTAGCTGTTCTGCCTTGCTGGCTCAAGTGAGCTGCCTTAGAGATTAAATAAGGAACAAGTTCGAAAGGACTGTTTTATCTATTTCCTGCCATCTGTATGAGTGCCTCTTGAAGGTTAAAATCCAGAGTTATATAGCTTAATTTTCAAATTGCAATAGTTTGTAACATTTTACAATAGAGTTTTGGATAACTCTAAAATGGATAATCCTAATCTGAAGGATTAAGAAATTAGATAAATGCACACATTGGATTTTAGAGGAAGTATAGTCTATATTAAAAAAATAAATTCAGGAAAAAAGTGAAAGATAATTTGGACTCATTAAATATCAACATTATTTTTAGTATTATTACCACTTAACACAATTACAACACTTACCTTGAAAATACCTTTTGTGTATGTGCATGTGTGTATGCAATATAGAATAGAGAATGTTAATTACATACAGGTGCACACACGTGCACATATTATTTTGGCTTCATTTTTCACAAGCAACTTAAAATTAATTGAGGCCATGAAGGGTGATAAGATCCCCATTGTTCTTAACCGCACAATATATACTTATGTGTGTATTCACACCATCCACCACTTCCCTCACATTTTGTAAAGATAGTAAAACTTCCTACTTTATACAGACAATAGTTCTCAATTGGCAAGGATCCTCTGTTTCCGATTCCCCCACATATATTCCAGTTGCTGCTGCTGCTTCTAAGACATTTCAGTCGTGTCCAACTCTGTGTGACCCCATAGATGGCAGCTCACCAGGCTCCCCTGTCCCAGGGATTCTCCAGGAAAGAACACTGAAGTGGGTTGCCATTTCCTTCTCCAATGCGTGAAAGTGAAGTCACTCAGTCATGTCTGACTCTTCGCGACCCCATGGACTGCAGCCTACCAGGCTCCTCCATCCATGGGATTTTCCAGGCAAGAGTACTGGAGTGGGGTGCCATCGCCTTCTCCAATATTCCAGCTAGATCACGGCAAATGTATCTGTAAGCATTAAATTCTCCCTCCTATTTGATTCTGTCAAAGAAGGAGACATATTATAAATTCTTTCTTTCCATCTTCAATCAGTATCTCAAACAGGGTTATCTCTACCTCAGAGCATCTTTTTAATTAAATTACCCTTTCTTTAGTATCCTCAGTTTCTTGTCTCTTGAATTTTTATCCATCTGCTATCAACACACTTTCCATCTCCCAACTTACAATTAAAAATTTGTTTTATGATGTTCTCATTTATTTGCCTCCCTGGCTTTACTACAAAGCTTCTCAAAGAGCATGGTGTTTAAACTTTTTTCTCCCATTTCTTTGCCTCCCATACATAGTCTCTACACTACAGTAAATTTGTTCTCTTCATTGTAGCAGATGTTTCCTTCATGTTTCCTTTCAAGTAGGTAATACAAGTAACTTTTGAGATTCTAAACAGACAAACTCCTGAGCCAAATTTTCTGTCATCAATTTCTGTTGTTTTAGTCAGTAAGTCATGTCTGACTTTTTCGCAACCCATGGATGGCAGCCTGCCAAGCTTCTCTGTTCATTGGATTTTCCAAGCAAGAAAGCTGGAGTGGGTTGCCATTTCCTTCAACAGGGAAACTTCCTGACACATGCATCAAACCACATCTCCTGCATTGGCAGGTGGATTCTTTACCACTGAGCCATCAGGAAGGCCCACACAACATTCTAGTTAGGTTTAAAGGAATGGTAAAGGTGTGCCTGTGTGCTCAGCTGCTCAGTCGTGTCCAACTCTGAATCTTTACCACCCATGGACTGTAGCCCACCAGACTCCTCTGTCCATGGAATTTTCCAGGCAAGAATACTGGAGTGGGTTGTTATTTTCTACTGCAGGGGATCTTCCCCACCTGAGGATCATACCTGAGTCTCCTGAGACTCCTGCATTGACAAGTAGATTGTTTACCACTCAATCACCAGGGAGGCTCCATGATGTGTACAAGCTCAATAAAGATTTGGGAATAAGCTCTCATAACCCTTCTTGACACAGAGGAAACACTCAATAAATGTGATCTTACTCTATATTATGATGAAAATGACATGCTGATGGTGAGCTGAATTAACTTTTATAATCCTAAATGGTTTCATAGATCTAGAATCCTTCATATTTTTAACGACTATATTCCTCCTATTCAGTCTCCTTTGGAAATTTTCACTGAAAAAATTCTCTTTTTATTTTGATATTTTCTTCAAAGACTCTCTTTCTTTCCTGCCTCCTGCTTATTTCTAAATGCTAGTGTTTCCTAGGGTTTAGGATTCATCTTTCAGAAAGAATTATTCATCCACTTACCTGGATTTATTTGAGTGAAGAAGCCATTCAAGGAATGAAAAGTAAACATCCCTTGTTTCATTTTTCAGTCTATAGTATTGTGTTGGCAAAAGAGTCCATTTGAGTTTTTCTTAACATTTTATAGAAAGCCCCAAACAAACTTTTTGGCCAATTCAATATATCAATTCATTATGCCAGTGCTTATTGAATGCCTATTCAGTGTCAGAAAACATGCTAGACATTGGGAATGCAACAACAAATTAAAAAAATAATCTCATTCTCTTGTAGTTTAAAAATTCATTAGAAATAGAGACATCAAATGAGACCTTGTCACTTCCTGCTTAGATAGCTTCAGTGGCTTTCCATTGGGTAAAATATCACAAAATTCTGTGTGTTTTCCTATGCACTAGCTCCTTCACTCTCTACTCCAGAATCACTGATGTTATTTAGGTTCTCACTGTGCCACATTCCACCCCGCTCAGGTTCTCCTTGTGTTTTCTTTCCTCTTCCTTTAATTCTCTCACCTAATTACCTCAAATTGCCAACATCCTCTGGATCATGGAAAAAGGAAGAGAGTTCCAAAAAAAAATCTATTTCTGTTTTATTGACTCTGCTAAAGCCTTTGTGTGGATCCCAATGAACTGTGGAAAATTCTTAAAGAGATGGGAATACCAGACCACCTGACCTGCCTCTTGAGAAACTTGTATGCAGGTCAGGAAGCAACAGTTAGAACTGGACATGGAACAGCAGACTGGTTCCAAATAGGAAAAGAAGCATGTCAAGGCTGTATATTGTCACCCTGCTTATTTAACTTCTATAAAGAGTACATCATGAGAAATGCTGCGCTGGAAGAAGCACAAGCTGGAATCAAGATGGCCTGGAGAAAGATCAATAACCTCAGATATGCAGATGACACCACCCTTATGGCAGAAAGTGAAGAGGAACTAAAGAGCCTCTTGATGAAAGTGAAAGAGGAGAGTAAAAAGTTGACTTAAAACTCAACATTCAGAAAACGAAGATCATGGCATCTGGTCCCATCACTTCATGGGAAATAGATGGGGAAACAGCGGAAACAGTGTCAGACTTTATTTTTGGAGGCTCCAAAATCACTGCAGATGGTGACTGCAGCCATGAAATTAAAAGACGCTTACTCCTTGGAAGGAAAGTTATGAGCAACCTAGATAGCATATTCAAAAGCAGAGACATTACTTTGCCGACTAAGGTCCATCTAGTCAAGGCTATGGGTTTGCCAGTAGTCATGTATGGATGTGAGAGTTGGACTGTGAAGACAGCTGAGTGCCGAAGAATTGATGCTTTTGAACTGTGGTGTTGGAGAAGACTCTTGAGAGTTCCTTGGACCACAAGGAGATCTAACAAGTCCATCTTAAAGGAGATCAGTTCTGGATGTTCTTTGGAAGGACTGATGATAAAGCTGAAACTCCAATACTTTGGCCACCTCATGTGAAGAGTTGACTCATTGGGGAAGACTCTGATGCTGGGAGGGATTGGGGGCAGTAGAGAAAGGGTCAACAGAGGATGAGATGGCTGGATGGCATCACCGACTCAATGGACATGAGTTTGTGTGAACTCCAGAAGTTGGTGATGGACAGGGAGGCCTAGTGTGCTGGAATTCATGGGATCACAAAGAGTTGGATACGACTGGGCAACTGAACTGAAATGAACTGATCTGAAGTATGTTTTATTTCTCTGTTCAACCACTGCTAACTAATCAGAGAGGATTAAACATCCTATATTTTGCCTTCCCAATAGCACTTTTTAACTCTGTCATGCTGCTGCTGCTAAGTCACTTCAGTCGTGACGGACTCTGTGAGACCCCATAGATGGAAGCCCACCAGGCTCCACCGTCCCTGGGATTCTCTAGGCAAGAACACTGAAGTGGGTGGCCATTTCCTTCTCCAATGAATGAAAGTGAAAAGTGAAAGTGAAGTCGCTCAGTCGTGTCCGACTCTTCGCGACCCCATGGACTGCAGCCCACCAGGCTCCTCGGTCCATGGGACTTTCCAGGCAAGAGTACTGGAGTGGGTTGCCATTGCCTTCTATGAACTCTCTGTCATAGATCACTTTTATTATCCATCTAAGAATGCATGTGATACTCGATTGGTGTCTCTCTACTTCCATAGGTGGGAAGCTCTAAGCTAGCTGAGACTGACTTTTGCTCTGCTCAGGCTTTCATGGCTCATGTAGAACACAATTACTGACACGTAAGAGACACTTAAAACTCAATATTTGTTAAAATAAAGATATGAAAATTAACTTTTTATCAACACATTTTTTATCCAATTTCGACAATTTCAGAAGGATTAAAATGAGAAGATATTTAGGTGAAGAATCAATATCATATATAGATCAGTGAGGACTATTTCAGAAGTATTTGCACACTTTAAACTCTGCTTCTCAGGCCCCTTTTGTGACATACAAAAGACATATGAATCTTCAATTTTAAATCAATATAAAATTATGATTACTAGAAAATAAATGAGATTTTATATAGGGTAAAGATAAGTATATATACAAAAACACACAGATATCTAGACAGATAGCTAGATAATATAATAAATGACAACTAGATTCAAACAGATAAATAGATGATTGATAGACTGACATATTGATAGCTTCATTTCACTATTACAGTGTGTGTGCTTAGTTGTTCAGCCATGTCTGACTCTTTGTGACCCCATGGACTATGACCTACCAGGCTCCTTTGTCCATGAGGATTCTCCAGGCAAGAATACTGGAATGGATTGCCATGCCCTCTTCCAGGGGATCTTCCCAATTCAGGGATAGAAGCCAAGTATCCCACACTGAAGGCAGATTCTTTACCATTTGAGCCATCAGAATATAATTTTTCAGCCTTTGTTCTCAGCATACTATACAGTAGAATCATCCAGAGTACTTGTGAAAAAGACTAATTCCCCACTCCCACTCCAGCCTTTCTGAATCAAAATATAATGAAGGTAAGGCCTAGGGACTTGCATGTTACTAGATTTTCAAGCCGAAATTGTTAAACATTTAAACACTGAGGCATACTGCTTTAGAAGTTACATTTAAATTCTCCTTTGCTAATTGCCTGTGTTCTACTTCATTCTTACAGAGGCATGAGCATAGTGTTCTCTTAAAAGCAAAAGGCAATAGATTTAGTCTGGTGACAAATTCTCAGGAATAAAACAGAATGAGGGTAATGAGAAGTAAATGACTTCACTAAAAGGTCCATGATCATCAAGCAGGAAAGTCTTCTAATGCTACTTTGATTAGCATAACATAAAATAATGATATTAATAGAACTGGAATTCATGATAACTGCGTTATTTGAAAATAAAATCAAGGGAATACATTCATAGTGTATTCTACATCTGATCTTCCCAACATACTAAAACACATAGGACTTCCCTGGTGGTGCAGATAGTAAAGAATCTGCCTGCAGGAAGATACACTGGAGGAGGAAATGGCAACCCACTCCAGTATTCTTGACTGAGGAATCCCGTGGATGGAGAAGCCCTTGGTGGGCTATAGTCCATGGAGTCATGGAGTCGGACACAACTCAGCAACTAACACTTAAGAAATGATTTAAACAGTTATACATAATCATAATTAAAATGTAATTACACATTAAAGAGGAATACTTTGTCATTTTAATGACTTGAAAATATACATTATTAATATCTTGCCAAATTTGCTTTCATAGAAAAATGAGTGAATTGCCTAGCTCACTAACTGTACTATTTTTACCTTTTTTAAGGAAAGGATCCCTTCTCTTGTCTCTTTGTCGGTGGAGATGGAGAATATGCCAACACCATCACCATCAATGATGGAGTACGTCATGTCTGCATTCGAGCCAGTGTCTGCATCATTTGCCTTGATTTTCCCAACAGCTGAATATAATATAATAAATGACAACTAGATTCAAACAGATAAATAGATGATTGATAGACTGACATATTGATAGCTTCATTTCACTATTACAGTGTGTGTGCTTAGTTGTTCAGCCATGTCTGACTCTTTGTGACCCCATGGACTATGACCTACCAGGCTCCTTTGTCCATGAGGATTCTCCAGGCAAGAATACTGGAATGGGTTGCCATGCCCTCTTCCAGGGGATCTTCCCAATTCAGGGATAGAAGCCAAGTATCCCACACTGAAGGCAGATTCTTTACCATTTGAGCCATCAGAATATAATTTTTCAGCCTTTGTTCTCAGCATACTATACAGTAGAATCATCCAGAGTACTTGTGAAAAAGACTAATTCCCCACTCCCACTCCAGCCTTTCTGAATCAAAATATAATGAAGGTAAGGCCTAGGGACTTGCATGTTACTAGATTTTCAAGCCGAAATTGTTAAACATTTAAACACTGAGGCATACTGCTTTAGAAGTTACATTTAAATTCTCCTTTGCTAATTGCCTGTGTTCTACTTCATTCTTACAGAGGCATGAGCATAGTGTTCTCTTAAAAGCAAAAGGCAATAGATTTAGTCTGGTGACAAATTCTCAGGAATAAAACAGAATGAGGGTAATGAGAAGTAAATGACTTCACTAAAAGGTCCATGATCATCAAGCAGGAAAGTCTTCTAATGCTACTTTGATTAGCATAACATAAAATAATGATATTAATAGAACTGGAATTCATGATAACTGCGTTATTTGAAAATAAAATCAAGGGAATACATTCATAGTGTATTCTACATCTGATCTTCCCAACATACTAAAACACATAGGACTTCCCTGGTGGTGCAGATAGTAAAGAATCTGCCTGCAGGAAGATACACTGGAGGAGGAAATGGCAACCCACTCCAGTATTCTTGACTGAGGAATCCCGTGGATGAGAAGCCCTTGGTGGGCTATAGTCCATGGAGTCATGGAGTCGGACACAACTCAGCAACTAACACTTAAGAAATGATTTAAACAGTTATACATAATCATAATTAAAATGTAATTACACATTAAAGAGGAATACTTTGTCATTTTAATGACTTGAAAATATACATTATTAATATCTTGCCAAATTTGCTTTCATAGAAAAATGAGTGAATTGCCTAGCTCACTAACTGTACTATTTTTACCTTTTTTAAGGAAAGGATCCCTTCTCTTGTCTCTTTGTCGGTGGAGATGGAGAATATGCCAACACCATCACCATCAATGATGGAGTACGTCATGTCTGCATTCGAGCCAGTGTCTGCATCATTTGCCTTGATTTTCCCAACAGCTGAACCGACTTGAGCTGACTCAGGAACATACAGCTGATAGTGTTCTGAAAAAATATTTGATATTAAAAATATTCAGTATAATAATGGTCATAAAACAACAATCATTTCATAAAAAGACACTGAAATATTTAGGCCACACATCTATTTATGTTTACATCTATTTCATCAATGTTCACATTTCCCTATAGGCACTCATAATAGATATTAAGCATAATGTCCATGTTATCACCAATTGTTTTATTGAGAAGTTAGAAACATCTATTACAGTGATTCATTCATTATATAAAGCTTCAAATAACTATCTAAATAACAGAAACCTTTAATTAAAATGTAATTTTATTAAAAATTTCAACCAAGGTTAAATTAATGAGATTTAATGCTATCAGTTCAGTTCAGTTCAGTCTCTCGGTTGTGTTTGACTCTTCGAGACCCCATGAATCACAGTACGCCAGGACTCCCTGTCCATCACCAACTCCCGGAGTTCATTCAGACTCACATCCATTGAGTCAGTGATGTCATCCAGCCATCTCATCCTCGGTCGTCCCCTTCTCCTCCTGCCCCCTAACCCTCCCAGCATCACTATACATAAATACAATTAGGCCATATAGATAGGCGAATGTAAAACATCTATAAAAATAACTCTGAGTTAATAATTTTTTTAAGTTTTGGTATGATATTTCATTTTTTTTGGTTAGTGAATCTGTAAGTGTATGGAGTATTCTAATTTTCTTCTAAAGGTAAAATTGCATGTTTTAAAGTGCTATATGTTGCTGTTTTTCAGTTGTTAAGTCATGTTCAATTCTTTACAACTCCATGGACTACAGCATGCCAGGCTTCCCTGTCCTTCAGTATCTCCCAGAGATTGCTCAAGTTCATGTCCATTGAATTGGTAATGCCTTCCAACCATCTCATTCTCTGTCAATTGTTCTCCTCCTGACCTCAATCTTTCCCACCATCAGGCTCTAATCCAATGTGTTGGTTCATTGCATCATTTGGCCAAAGTATTGGTCCTCAGCTTCAGCATCAGTCTTTCCAATGAATATTCAGAGTTGATTTCATTTAGATTGACTGGTTTGATCCCCTTCTGTGCAACAGGCTCTCAAGAGTCTTTTCCAGCACCTACATGAAGATACTGAAAACTGATTTTATATGTGTGTCTGTATCTATCTGCTTGTTATGCAACAAAAATTTTTCACAGTACTATAAATTTTTTTACACTATACTTGACTTCAAATATTATTTTTTTAGTTCAACAGCCCTCACCAACATAACAGTTCATGAGTAGAGCACCTTCTGTGAAACATGATCCCCTGATCTTAATCATGTGCTTTGACCAGGGTCTGTCAGATTACTAAAGGTACCATATTCCTCTTAACAAAGTTATTTGACCTGGGAAAATTATGAGACCCACAGTTTTATAGGACTCCACCATTCTTCTCACAGTTGATGGATGCAAGGATAGGCAGTTGATTCACAATGATTCACCAGGAGATTCCATTCTCCAAAATATTCAAACAGGAGCTCATTTCTCTTTGCTGTGATACACTGAGAAAAGCTTCTGACAATGGGTGTGCTTCCAAAATTCATGTTGGAATAACTAATCTAAGGTCTCTAATAATTTTTTTTAATTTTTACTTTTACTTTATTTTACTTTACAATACTTATTGGTTTTGCCATACATTGACATGAATCCGTCTCGGGTGTACATGAGTTCCTAATCCTGACCACCCCCCCACCCCATATCAACTCTCTGGATCATAGCCATGCACCAGTCCCAAGTATCCTGTATCCTGTATCGAACATAGACTGACGATTCATTTCTTACATGATAGTATACATTTTTCAGTGCCCTTCTCCCAAATCCTCCCACCCTCTCCCTCTCCCTCAGAGTCCGAAAGTCTGTTCTATACATCTGTGTCTCTTTTGCTGTCTCGCATACAGGGTTATCATTACCATGTTTCTAAATTCCATATATATGTGTTGAGGTGAGGTGAAGTCGCTCAGTCGTGTCCGGCTCTTTGCGACCCCGTGGACTGTAGCCTACTAGGCTTCTCAGTCCATGGGATTCTCCAGGCAAGAATACTGGAGTGGATTGCCATTTCCTTCTCCAGAGGATCTTCCCAACCCAGGGATCAAACCCAGGTCTCCCGCATTGGAGGCAGTCGCTTTAACCTCTGAGCCATTACATCCCTTTATATATATGTGTTAGTATACTGTATTGGTGTTTTTCTTTCTGGCTTACTTCACTCTGTATAATCAGCTCCAGCTTCATCCACCTCATTAGAACTGATTCAAATGTATTCTTTTTAATGGCTGAGTAACACTCCATTGTGTATATGTACCACAGCTTTCTTATCCATTCATCTGCTGATGGACATCTAGGTTGTTTCCATGTCCTGGCTATTATAAACAGTGCTGCAATGAACACTGGGGTACATATGTCTCTTTCAATTCTGGTTTCCTCAGTGTGTATGTCCAGCAGTGGGATTGCTGGGTCATATGGTATTTCTATTTGCAATTTTTTAAGGAATCTCCACACTGTTTTCCATAGTGGCTGTACTAATTTGCATTCCCACCAACAGTGTAAGAGGGTTCCCTTCTCTCCACAACCTCTCCAACATTTATTGCTTGCAGACTTTTGGATTGCAGCCATTCTAACTGGTGTGAAATGGGACCTCATTGTGGTTTTGATTTGCATTTCTCTGATATAAGTGATGTTGAGCATCTTTTCATGTGTTTGTTAGCCATCCGTATGTCTCCTTTGGAGAAATGTCTATTTAGTTCTTTGGCCTATTTTTTGATTGGGTCATTTATTTTTCTGGAATTGAGCTGCATAAGCTGCTTGTATATTTTTGAGATGAGTTGTTTGTCAGTTGCTTCATTTGCTATTATTTTCTTCCATTCAGAAGGCTGTCTTTTCACCTTGCTTATAGTTTCCTTTGTTGTGCAGAAGCTTTTAATTTTAATTAGATCCCATTTGTTTGTTTTTGCTTTTATTTCCAGTATTCTGGCAGGTGGAGCATAGAGGATCCTGCTGTGATTCATGTCGGAGAGTGTTAGAATGAAACTAGATCACTTTCTAACACCACACACAAAAATAAACTCAAAATGGATTAAAGACCTAAACGTAACAACAGAAACTGTAATACATTTTTTGAATCCTTAAAAATGTTACAATATTCCTGAAAGTGAAAGCTTTAGTCATTCGGTCATATCTGACTCTTTGCAACCCCGTGGACTGCAGCCTGCCAGGCTCCTCCGTCCATGGGATTTTCCAGGCAAGAATACTGAAATGGGAGCCATTCCCTTCTCCAGGAGATCTTCCTTTCCCAGGGATTGAACCTGAGTCTCCTGTTTTACATACAGATTTTCTTTACCATCTGAGCTACCAGGGAAGCTCCAGGAAGTTACATATAAAATAGAACACTGTTCTGATGAAAAACACATAGAAAAGTTGCAAAATAAATTAGAATCTATTGCCCAAAACTTTTTGTGATAGGCTAGGAAGTCAACTTACTGGTTGTGAAAGACTGTAAGTTCTAGCTATACTATAACTTTCTATAATTCAATAAGCCACCTAAAGGACTTTTGGCTAGTGAAAATTAGGGTGGTGACACTTGTTAAAAAAAGAGTCTTTGTATACAGAGATAAATAAGTAAATCACAGAATTATTATGATGGTATTATTACAAAGCACATTGTTTTAACAAAGGAAGTTGAAAAAATAGTACCAGTGGGTCATAAAAGAGGCATGGCTCAGAAAACTTTTAGGAAGAGTCTTTCAAGAGGAAGCCTATTCTGGAAGAAGATTCAGTGCAAAGGAAGAATGGATATTTGTTGCTAGACAGACCTTTGTTGAAAAAGTAATGTCTCTGCTTTTGAATATGCTATCTAGATTGGTCATAACTTTTCTTCCAAGGAGCAAGTGTCTTTTAATTTCATGGCTACAGTCACCATCTGCAGTGATATTAATGCCCTTAAGTAATTCCTTTTCCTCAAATGTTGGCTAAATATGGGGGCTCACTTCCAATAAATGGAACATGCAAAACTAATGAGGTATCACTTCCAAGGGCTCTTCCCTGGTGGCTCAGATGGTAAAGCATCTGCCTACAATGTGGGAGATCTGGGTTCGACCCTGGGTTGGGAAGATCTCCTGGAGAAGGAAATGGCAACCCACTCCAGTACTCTTGCCTGGAAAATCCTATGGATAGAGGAGCCTGGTAGGCTACCGTCCATGGGGTCACAAAGAGTCGGACACGACTGAGTGACTTCACTCATCACCAAGATAAGGTTATGAAAGCACTGTGGTTTCTTTCATGAGTATTAGTTTTCAATTTCCCTTAGATTGCTTCCCTGGGGAAAACTATCTATGATGTTGCACTGAAGCCCTATGGAGTGTACCATATGACAAGTGACTGCAAACTGGCAACAATGATGTAAGTAAGCTGGAAGCGAAAACCATCCCTGCCTCCCCCAGGAAAGTTTCTGATTAAGATCACAGCTTCTGCTGCCAAACATACTGGGATCTAATAAACCTGAACCTGAAGTACCCAGCTAAGTCAAACATAGATTCCTGATCTCCAGAAATCGTGAGGTAATAAATATTGGTTGTTTAAGCACCTCAATTGGATGATTTGCAACACAGCAATAGATCATTCATATACAGCAGCCATGTAGTTGTCAGTGATTTGACAGATACAAGGGACCCTGTTTAGTTCTTTCCTTTCTGTGTTGCTTTGTTTATTGTTTGGGGAAATTAAAAGCAAAAATGAAACAAAAATCCAAACAAGCAAACAAAACATGATAAGCAGTTATTCTTGGAGCAAAGTTTTCAAATGTCTTTTAATCTCTCAATTTTATTTCGTAAAGAAATAAATTATTGCTGTTATAGCCAGTGCTCAAGGTGAAATACTTCTAATCAAATTCTCAGCTCATCCTCCTAGACAATTGTCCCCAACCTTTTTAGCACCAGGCACCCATTTCATGGAAAACAATTTTTCCATGGACTGGTGGTGGAGGTTGGTTTGGGGATGATTCAAGCAGATTACATTTATTGAGCATTTGGTTCTAATGCTGCTCTAATCTGACAGGAGGTACTGGTCCTCTGGCTAGAGGTTGGGGACCTCTGGGTTAGAGGATACCACGAAGTAGGTGCATGCTTAGTCATGTCTAACTCTTTGAAACCCCATGGACTGTATTCTGCCAAGGTCTTCTTTCCATGGAATTCCTAGGCAAGAATACTGGAGTGGGTTGCCATTTCCTTCTCCAGAGGATCTTCCCAATCCAGGGATTGAACATATGCTGCCAGCTGCTCCTGCATTGCAGACAAATTCTTTACCACTGAACCACCTTGGAAGCCCCTAGAAGACACCATACATTCAGTAATTACACTCTGCACTTTTTTTTTTTTTTACCAAACAGGGTTGAAAATTTCTTTCCACATAAAAACCTACACATAGACTTTATCTTTATTCATCACAGATAAAACCTGGAAGTCATCATTTATTTTTCTTTTATTGCCTATGTTTTGTGCCATATTCACGAAATTTTTGCCAAGACTGACGTCAAGAATCCTTTTCCCTCTGTGCTCAAAGGATGTAAAATTTCAATCATACTCTCTCTTGTGTGTGTCAGTCATGTACGATTCTTTGGGAACAGATGAATTGTATCCCATGATGCTCCTCTGTCCATAGGATTATCCCAGCAAGAATACTGGAGTGGGTTGTCATTTCCCACTTCAGGGGATCTTCCTGAGGATTGAACCTGTGTCTCCTGAATTTTCTGGTGGATTTTTTCTTTACCACTGAGCCACCTGGGAAGTTGACTCAATTATATCAGATGATTTAATAATTCTAGAGACCTGCTGTATGACATGGTGCCTACAGTTATCAATGTAGTTTGTGATTTTCAAAATATGGGACTACAGCAAACTAAAAGAATTCTGCACAGCAAAGCAGATAATCAACCAAAAAAAAAAAAAAAAAAGGCAGTGCAGAGGAGTCATGGAAATATTTGCAAACTTACAAAATATATAAATAACTCCTACAACTCAAGCAAAACAAAACAGAAACAATAACAATTTTAAAAAGCACAAATGATTTGAGCAGACATTTCTCAAAAAAAAAGACATAAAAATAGGCAACAGTTACATGAAAATATGCTCAACATCATTAATTATCAGGAAAATGCAAATTAACACTTTAATGAGAGATAACCTCAAACCTGTTAGGTTGGCTTTTGTTGGCAACACAGAAAATAAAAAGTATTGGGACAGTTTTGGAGAAATTGAAATCCTTGGACACTCTTGGTGGGAAAGTAAAATGGTGTAGCAGCTATATAAAAGAGTATGGAGTTCCTTGAAAAGAGTAAAAATAGAACTACAACATGGTCCAGAAATCCTACTTCAGGGTACATATTCCAAGGAATTGAAATTACAATCTCAAAGAGATGTCTGTGTCCTTATGGTATCTGTAGCACTATTCACAATGGCCAAGATAACAGAAATAACCCATGTCTATTTTATTCATAAATGAATAAAAATAATGAATACATAAACTGTCCAATAAGGTAAAAATATCAGCAATTTGGGAAACAGAACTATTGAATGTATAGTGGGTATGTGTGTATATATGCTATTCTAGTGAGATAATTATAGAATTAATAGAAGAGAAAATTTAAAATAAAACAGAGATATTATGATAAATGGATATGAACTCAATGAACTTTTGAAGTCTCTGACAACAAAGATCACTAAGAATATAAAAATAAAGTTACTAGGATTTAAATGAGTTCAAGGAAACCAAGGTCTTTGGGATCCAGATGCTTTTAGAGTAGAAAGCATATTCTAAAAAGAGCCCAGGACAGTTAATGCTCAAATATTTTGTTAATATTTATGTTAAACATAAATATTCACACATTCCTTTGAAATTTTAATTATAAATATATTTATGTTTTATCACATTTTAAGATATTATGATTAACCTTGGGAGGAAATATCTAAAATTATCCTAAAATAACAAAAGATTTTAGAGAAAACTTTACACACTAGTTATAACAAAATCATGCAATGATCAGTTATGAAGACATATAGCATGTAGAGTCACCTTTAGAATTCTGACAACTGAGGGTCAACAGTCCAAAAATAATTAGGATATTATTATCTTTGAATAATAATGATAATACATGAATTTTCATTTGCCTGTTATTTTATGAAAATTAGAATTCCCTTTAGGAGTAAAAACACTTGGGAGAATCTTTACAGGATATAGTGCAAACATATTTAGATATCTTTGACCTGTGGTCTAAAGTTTTGGCTTTTCTATTCATGATATAATTCAATCACATGGAAAGAGTCAGTTTATGATTTAGAAAGAAATGCACTCTTATTTAAATAAGATTAGCAAAGGTCAACATTCTCAGAATCTTGGTACACAAGGTAAATGATCTCTTGCCATTCTGTGTTATTTTTACTCGGTAATTGCTCTCTCTGGGAAAAAGAAAAAAGATTTCATCTTGGATAATTTTACAGTACAGTCTAATAAGCATTTCCATAGTTGCCAAAAAACTCCCTCAGTGTACTCTGCTTGAGTTCACAAAAAGGTTATATATTGTAGGAGTGTTATTCAACTTTCAAGAAGAGTAAGGAGGACTAAAAAAATTACATTGAGATTTTATTTCTCACAGACACATATAAAAACACACACACAAACATATCATATGGATTGTGTTTTTTTACTATCATTATATATATATATTAGCTTGAGAGAGAGATCATGTATTCATTTTACAGAAATAAATTTTATAATTGGGTTCATAAGGACAAATACAAATTTAAAACAATAGACTTGGTTCTTAATTTTCCCTGTTAAAATTAAGAGGAGAGGTTTCTTTTTCCCCCAGTTTCCTTTCTTTTCTTGGAGCATTTACAAGAGAAAACTTGTCATGTGTATCACTATATATGTGAACTATTTATATATGTATTGCAAGGTTAGAAAATATTTACTTTAAAATCTCATAATGTCATAGATACAATCATCATAGATCTAGTTGATATAACAAATGAATTGATTAAAAATATCTTTTATAGAATAGGTTATGCATTAAAAAATAAAATCCCAATCATTTAACATATTTTTTTAATGAAACTCATTTTACATATTATTTGGTATATAAAATGGTCAACTTGTTCTTTACCTGTAGCTTGGCTTTTGTAAAAAATAGTCATATTTAATAATTGTGCTGTTCCAGTACACTCATAATTAATAACTTGGTTGTCATATACACAAGCTACAAGAGAATAGCCCTGGTTATTGTTTTGATAGTCATCAGCTATGGAGGGATATGCTGCCTGAATTATGTAGCAATAAAGAATCACTAAAAAAAAAAAACCTTTCATAGCAAAGCAAATTTTTTTTTTGTTTAAGGCTATTTAATGACTTGCAAAACTGTGATGCAAAAACTGTCCCAAACTAACCAGAGTGTCCATATTTGCACCACTACATGTTGTGAGGAGATGAGCTATAGTTGATGAAAATTACAACCAGCCAGCCTACTTAATGCTGTGAGGTAAGCTCTTTTCCTGCATCCCTAATTTTTGGATATATTTTGGTCTTTATAATACACAAATATCCCCAGGATATGTTTAAATCTGAGTGGTGTTTTAATATTAAAACATGTTGAGTTGCTTTAATCTGAGTTTCTTTTTTCCCACTCATAAAAATTTTCATTCCAAACATTTATATTTTGTTGTTGTTTTTGAAGGGATGTTTACATTCATAAATTTTTCTCTCTGTCCTCTCCTGCATATAAAATACTATTGTGCTTATTGTATAAAGATTTTTCTCTTGTTTCTTATTTTTATATAATTGTTTTCATATGATCATTGATTCTTTTGATTTGTATTACTTTCAAGACTTATCTTCATTAAGCATTTTCAATTTTCTAGAACTCCTAATTTATTTCCTACATCTTCTTTTACACATCGCCAGGGTGCTGAACAAAAATGTATTTATATCTGAAACTTCAAGCCTTCCTTACTTATTATGCTGAAACTGTTTCTGTTTTTATGTTATTAAAAATGATGATTAGCTTTCAAACAAGAAAATTTGTTGCCTATAGTTGGTTTATCTTCAGATCTCTGGATGTCTGTAATACACCTCTTTTATTATAGTAATTGCATATACTCCTAGCTTTTATGATTTTGTAATACAAAAAGCTTCTTAAAATCTTCTAATATCATTAATTATGTATAATTATTATGAGTATTATGTTTTAAAACATACAAATCAATTTATATTTTCCCTATGTTTATATCTTTTGCATAAAGAAATGTAATGCTTAGGCAGTAGTATTGATCAATCACTTTATTTTTAATGTGTTTTTTAATCTTCCCCTTTTCTAATGCCATAAAATAACCTGATATTTTCCTTTAAAGTATAAATAACATGTGTCTTTAATCACTAGTAAACCTTTAGCATGTTGAGTTATCTACTTTTACAAGGATGACCACTGGTGCCTGTGTCCTTCATAATCTGATGTGTATTTCATCTGTAACTCCACCTTGGACATACACCAAGTCCTGGGTACACATTGTACGGCTTCCAAAGGGCTTCACAAAGTCCACTAGATCTACTTTTCAAACCAAACAGATGCTGTTATCTGTTTTATCAACTCCCCTTCAATTATTTTCCTTTAAAAATTCTTGATTATTTATGAATATGTACCCTTTCACTTGACGTTTTGGATCAGTCTAGATTATTGATTCATTCACTAAATGTCACTTACCTTGTGTCAGCATAATTTCAGGTACTGTGCATATGTGCTAAGTCACTTCAGTTGTGTCTTACTCTTTGTGACACCATGGCCTGTACTCTGCCAGGCTCCTCTGTCCATGGGTACTCCAGACAAGAAAACTGGAGTGGGTTGTCATACTCTCCTCCAGGGATCTTCCTGACCCAGGGACGGAACTCATATTCCTTAAATCTCAGTTCTTTACCACTAGTACCACCTGGGAAGTCCCAGTTTCAAGAACTAAGTACACAGTAAACAAAACAGACCAAAATCCTCATCCTTTTGGAGTGTACATTTTTATGGGCAAGATATATGATAAAACTTTATAGTATATTATGAAGTGATAATGCTAAAGATAACAGATTTTTATTATCTGTTTATATGTGATTAATCACCAAAATATCTCAGACAACAGCAAATATTTAATTCTGTCTTACATAGTATAAGAACTATGACTAAGTTATAACTGCTGGGTTAGGCTCAGTTCAAAGTGAATTTTCATTCCAGAATATGAGCTGAAAATGTAGTCATTAGGAAGACCAAGATAAGGAACAAAGGATGAAACCACTGAAAGGCATTTAAGTGTCATGTGGCATGTGTATTCATATTTGGTTGGCAAAACAGTCTTTGACACAAAGTTAAGTAGCAGGAGCATATAACACCATGTATAGGAAAACATGATAAGGGAGGGAAAGAAATAAATATTGTGAAAAAATAATATAACCTGTACACAGTCTACTCTCTGGACTCAAATAACTCTTTAGTTTACTCTCTAGACTCTAAGGAACTATGTGTTGCTTAGAGTTCAAAAATACTTACCAGTTCCCTGACATTCCCAAATCTCTTTAAATGAAAGATCTTTCAATATGATCCTATACACCATAGCTTTTCTTGTTCCAGAGACCACTGAATTAGGACATATTATTTGCCCACCACAAATGCAATATATAATTGGGGATAAAATAAGGACAAAATTATTGAAATAAAAATCCCATTTAGATGAAAAAAAAAATGTTAGTGGCTCATAGCAATTAAAAAATGATTCTATGCAATCATTACAAGGACTTTCTGTCCTTAAGACTTTGAGGCTAATTTATTTGTTGAACTCTTTACACTTACATTTTAGCCATAAAAGTCATGAAATTTTGGTTTCTTCCTCTTCTTTTTCATGCCTGTTACAAAATATATTGGTATTTTTTTTTCTCCTGAGCTTATCTCTTTTTTTGTAGTATCTTATCAAATACAGCCAATAGCAAGCAACTCATAGGCATTCTCATTTAAAATCTCTTCTCCTAAAGCCATGGGTACATTAGGTACATTTTCTGCCCTCAAAGTTATTCTAGGAAAATATTTATCAAAGCCAAATACAGTCACCTTATAGCAGCCTATAAGCATTACTTAGTGCTTGCTCTTCTTCAAACACAAATCCACATATTTTGTTGTTGTTGCCTTAGTCAAATTAATTGATGAATCCTAAATTCAATGGGAGAATAACTTTCATTAATAGGAAAGTACGGCAGAGACAGGAAGAGAATATTTATTTCTACCATGCCAGGTATGGAGAAGGCAGTGGCACCCGACTCCAGTACTCTTGCCTGGAAAATCCCATGGACAGAGGAGCCTGGTAGGCTGCAGTCCATGGGGTCGGGAAGAGTCGGACACGACTGAGCGACTTCACTTCCACTTTTCACTGTCATGTATTGGAGAAGGAAATGGCAACCCACTCCAGTGTTCTTGCCTGGAGAATCCCAGGGATGGAGGAGCCTGGTGGGCTGCCGTCTATGGAGTTGCACAGAGTCGGACACGACTGAGGTGACTTAGCAGCAGCAGCAGCAGCAGTGCAGGTAAGAGAGATACCAAGTATGTGAGGATAGGAAGTCAGTAAAATGCTATTATAAACATAATTCTCTGAGGAAGTGAGACAAATGAGAATAAATGTTGTATAATGATTGCAGTCCCTGACCCAAACATCTTAAGTATTTTGTCAATGAGTTTGAATAATGAACTCACCAAATGCACTTTTTGTTTTAATGCATCTTCATATCATCTTTTTAAAATGCAATTTAGCATGTTAATGGTTCTCTGAGAAACAGATTTTTGTCTTTCTCCTCAATTTTGAAGCCACTTCTCTATTGTTCTTTGTACTCTACTTTTGCTGACAAATTCATGGTAAGTTAATTGCTTTCTTTTTGGTTTTGGAATTTTAAACTTCACCATAACACATCTAGGTGATAATAATTTTGACCCTGTTTGGAGCTTCCTATAATTTTTTATCTAAGGATTCATGTCTCTATTTATTCTTGAAAAATCTTAGTCTAGTTTGTTTGTTTGTTATTTTTAATACTGCCTCACCATTTTCTTTGGTGTCTTCATATGAAAGTCCTTTGAATGTACATTTGAAACTTTATTTTTCTTTGGCACATAATTATTCTCTCTCTTTAATCTTGAGCCTCTCAGATACATTCTGGTTAATTTTCTTCAAATATGTCTTCCAGTTTACTTTCTCTGTGTTCAGTTGTATCTAACTCTTTTCCTTAATTTGCTTGAGTTCTTAACATCAAAGCCTGTGCTGGGTCTTCTGTTGATTGACAGATGCAGTTTTTTCCTTTTTTTTTTTTTTTTTGTAGTTTCAGAGTAAACCCTGGTTTCATGCCATACACCTAGCTCTAGTAACATCTTGTTGAATTCCTGGGATCTTATACTCCCTCTTTCCTCAATGGCTCACAAGCTAAGATGCCAAGCCAGATCCTGCCTTATAGTTGCTCTGAGCTCCCATAACATCAACTTGAAAATTTCTCACTTGAAGTACCAATGCACTGACACTACTATGACCACATGAAAATATGAAGTCTACTGAGGGAAAATTTATATCAGTGGCAGAATGCTCATAAACCCCTAAGTTCTTATATTCCAGAGTATCACACTTAGGCTGTACAGAACTCTACAACAGATCTCTGGTAGAAAGGAACTCCCATATGTTCTTTATATTTCCAAGGTCAGAAGACAGCACTACAATACCTTTGCAAATATGCAAGAGTATATTCTCCCTAGCAGAAGATATGGCTGTACTGGGACAAAAAGGAATCTCTGAGTTCTATAGCTAATGCCAGCTTATAGATTCTAGGACTAACTGACATCTGTTGAATTGTGTGTGTGTGTGTGTGTGTGTGTGTGTGTGTGTATGTGTGTGTGTGTGTGTGTTAACAATGAAATCAATGTTCAGATTGTCTGCAACTTTTTTTCCCTCATTCCTGTAAACTTAAGTTCCTTCTTATAGGAGCTACATAACTGCTGTAAAAGCAAAATATTAATAATTTATACACTACATTTATTTTCCTATAAAGATCATGAAAGTTGGTTCACTCTTAGCAGTTATATGATATAGCTCATCAGTTGGCATAGAACTGGGAAAGGTAAGTTTTCATTCCAACCCCAAAGAAGAGCAATGCCAAGAATGTTCAAACTACCATATGATTACACTTATTTCATATGCTAGCAAGGTATGCTCAAAATCCTTCAAGCTAGGCTCCAACAGGACGTGAATGGAAAGTATCCAGATGTATAAGCAGGACTGAAGAAAAGGCAGAGAAACCAGAGATCAAATTGTCAACATCTGTTGGACTGTTGAAAAAGCAAGACAAATCCAGAAAAAACTCTACTTCTGCTTCATTAACTATGTTGAAACCTTTGACAAGTGGATTGCAACAAACAGTGAAACATTCTTAAGTGATGGGAATATCTGACCACCATAGCTGCCTCCTAAAACACCTGTTTGCAGGTCAAGAAGCAACAGTTAGAACCAGACATGAAACAACAAACTGTTTCAATATTGGGAAAGAGTACGCCAAGGCTGCATATTGTCACCTTGTGTATTTACTTTACATGCAGAGTTCAGTTCAGTTCAGTCGCTCAGCCATGTCCAACTCTTTGCGACCCCATGAATCACAGCATGCCAGGCCTCTCTGTCCATCACCAACTTCCAGAGTTCACTCAGACTCATGTCCATCGAGTCAGTGATGCCATCCAGCCATCTCATCCTCTGTCGTCCCCTTCTTCTCCTGCCTCCAATCCTTCCCAGCATCAAAGTCTTTTCCAATAAGTCAACTCTTCGCATGAGGTGGCCAAAGTACTGGAGTTTCAGCTTTAGCATCATTCCTTCAAAAGAAATCCCAGGGCTGATCTCCTTCAGAATAGACTGGTTGGATCTCCTCGCAGTCCAAGGGACTCTCAAGAGTCATCTCCAACACCACAGTTCAAAAGCATCAATTCTTCAGTGCTCAGCCTTCTTCACAGTCCAACACTCACATCCATACATGACCACAGGAAAAACCATAGCCTTGACTAGACGGACCTTAGTCGGTAAAGTAATATCTCTGCTTTTGAATATGCTATCTAGGTTGCTCATAACTCTTCTTCCAAGGAGTAAGCGTCTTTTAATTTCATGGCTGCAATCACCATCTGCAGTGATTTCATCAAAACGTGGGGCTGAAAGAATCACAAGTTGGAATCAAAATTGCCAGGAGAAATATCAACAGACTCAGAAATGCAAACGATGCTATTCTAATGGCAGAAAGTTAAGAAGAACTAAAGAGCTTCTTGATGAGGGAGAAATAGGAGAGTGAAAAAGCTGGCTTAAAACCCAACATTTGAAAAACTAAGATTATGGCATCCAGTCTCATCTCTTCATTGCAAACAGATGGGGGAAAAATGGAAACAGTGACAAACTTTATTTTTGTGGGCTCCAAGATCACTGTGGATGGTAATTCCAAAAAAAGATGATAGCTCCTTGGAAGAAAAGCAATGACAAACCTAGACAGCATGTTAAAAAGCAGAGACATCAGTTTGCCAATAAAGACTGGTATAGCTAGAGCTATGGATTCTCCAGTAATCATGTATGGGAGTATGAGTTGGACCCTAAGGAAGGCTGAGCACCAAAGAATTGATGCTTTCGCATTGTGGTGTTGGAGAAGACTCTTGAGAGTCCCTTGTATTGAAAGGAGGTCAAACCAGTCAATTCCAAAGGAAATCAACCCTGATGGACTGATATTGAAGCTGGAGTTCCAATACTTTGGTCACCTGATGTAAAAAGACAACTCACTGAGAAGTACCATGCCTGATGCTGGGAAAGACTAAGGGTATGATGAGAAGAGAGCAACAGAGAATGAGATGGTTGGATGGCATCCCCTTATCAATGGATAAGACTCTGAAATTTTTCTCTTAATGAAATGTCTGTTACACCAAACATCTACTATACAATCTATAGCATTTTTGATGCCTTAAATTATTTTAAGGTAGAGTTTATTCTTTTTTAGGAAAGTTAAATATATTAGAACATTTAGGATTCATCCTGGATATGAAGCTTAGACTGGCTGAACTATGAGGTAACAGAAGGTGCATTATTGAATTTTAGGTACCATATTATTTATAGCACATTAGTAATGTCCTTTTCTCTTAGTTTGAATATATGTGTATTATTTCTAAGTAATGATCTGCCTATTAGCAAGTTTTAAAGATAACTTTAAATAATATTACCTATTTTGGTATTGACTACATAATTTTACATGGCATAGAGATATAGATATAATTTCATATTTTATTTCTGAATGTGCCATAATCTCATATGTCATATGTGATCTTTTTCAAATAATTTCTTAGAGTCTATCATAAAATGCTAATGATTAGCTGAAGCACATTTAAGAAAGGAAGAGTTGATGGGAATAACAAAAGAGCATTTGATTCACTCAAGCTTGTCCCTTTTAATACACTTTTTTCCCAGGATAGTCTTGATTCTAATTGCTTTTTAAAACACTTTGTGTCTATGCTTCAGTAAATTTGCAAGGTGAGCAAATAAGTCATTCCCTAAGATTAACCCCATGCCCTAGCCTATAAGAACTGCAATCGACTAATCATTACATTTACACAAACTAATTAATATTTTATTACATGAATAACATTTACTTGGGAAAGTGACTATCTTTAATAACATATATATATATATTTATTTATAGAAGATTTTGAGAGATAGAAAGTTGATTGAAATGTAAGTGGCATAGATATTGTGATATATGACTTACCAGGATATCAGACATCATAAATTAACCAGAGAGTTTTAAAATCTCTATATTAACTTGTTTAATGCATATACAGTATACATTAGAAATGCTAATTTCAAATTAAAAACAGAAAAAAGACTTTCCTGAATCTAAGACACTTTTATTGAATACTAATCATTAAACATTATGTTAAGCTCTGCCTAAAATATTTTTAATACATGAATAAAATAAATTACTAATCCTATGGCTATTTGAATTGCATACATTAGAAGGACAATTGGCTTACATCAAATATTCACTGTAATCAGGAATAATGTCTTTAAAATTGCTTAAAAAAAAAAATGGCTCAGTCTACTTCTGCATTATCATGTGTCAACATGCATTATAGAAAAACTCTTTCTCCTGTACAAAATGTGCTTTTCTTCAAAGCAATGATACAATGGGGCCACTTTTCTTTTTAACATCCCTCATTTATAATCATAAACATGATTCATAAAAAACTGAAAGAAAGTTTAGAATTTCCCTGGTGGTCCAAAGGTAAAGAATCTGCCTTCCATTGCAGGGGATATGAGTTTGACCCCTGGTTGGGGAGCTAAGACCCAGATGCCAAAGGGCAACTAAGCCAGTGAGTTACAACTACAGAACACTACACACAACACAGTGGAAAAAGAAAAGTGAAATTATAAATACTAACTGAAAATTTTCTTACTTTTTTCCAGTGTTCAATGCAGAATTAGAAATTGATTTGTAAAGACTAGTAATAATCAAATCATCTCTAAAAAATATATGCCTGTGACCATAAACACATATATCTCTATAAGATAAACAGAACAAGTAAAAATGAGTAAATAAATAAATCAGTCTACAACTCTGCCATAGTATGCAGCCAAACAGACCAAAAACAAATCATAAAATAAGTGACATATTATAACTGATCATTTTCCACCTAAGTAATTTCAAATTATTATAAAATAGACAACTTCAAAATTAAAATAATTCTGCTGCTGCTGCTAAGTGGCTTCAGTCGTGTCCAACTCTGTGCGACCCCATAGATGGCAGCTCACCAGGCTCCCCCACCCCTGGGATTCTCCAGGCAAGAACACTGGAGTGGGTTGCCATTTCCTTCTCCAGTGCATGAAAGTGAAACGTGAAAGTAAAGTCACTCAGTCATGCCTGACTCTTCATGACACCATGGACTGCAGCCTACCAGGCTCCTCTGTCCATGGGATTTTCCAGGCAAGAGTACTGGAGTGGGTTGCCATTGCCTTCTCCAAATAATTCTACAAACTTATTAAATTTAGCTGTTACCTTGTCTGAGAGACTATTCTCTTCAGGTATATGTATCTTGTTTAATAGAATAAATATAAAATACCTTTTCAATTTTTTTATTTTATATAATAAACCATAATATAGATAAATATATTTTGTCTTTAATAGGGTTGAATAAAAAAAATTAATAGATTTCCAACTCTCTTTCAAAATATATCTTTCAATTTAGCTAGGTTAAATATCAAATTGATATACTGTTTTTCCAAGTACTCTCCATGACCTTTCAACTTAAATAAGTGGAGTGGTCTTTCCAATCTGGAGTTGATGGGATGGTATATATCTAACTCTGCTGTGGGCTTAGTTGCTCAGTCATGTGTCTGACCCTTTTCAACCCCATGGACAATAGCTCACCAGGCTCCTTTGTCCATGTAGATTTTCCAGGCAAGAATACTGGAGTGGGTTGCCATGCCCTCTTCCAGGGGATCTTCCCAACTCAGGGATCAAACCCAGGTCTCCCACATTGCAGGTGGATTCTTTTCCATCAGAGTCACCAGGGAAGCCCATATCTGACAATCTCTCCCATCAAAAATACAAGTATACAACCTGCACAATATACATAAAATTACTGTCATTGAAAAGCATTCAATGCAGGAAGATCTGAATGAGGTATAGTCCTTGAGGGGAAGGAAGCACATGAGATGAGTTTTATATTCTCAGGGACTCAGGGCATTTTTCAATATAATGTGCTAAAGAGAAGACTCTAACAGAAATTATGTACTTTGTGAGACCAATGTTGGGATTAAAGGGCTACCTTAGTAGCTGAAAGGAGAATGAAGGCACAAATAAGAAACTGTAGAGAAATGAACCCCAAAGACTGAATGTCTTTCCTTATGGTAATGATAGATATATGCACTACATTTGCACATGTAGAGACTCAAATAAACTGAAATAAAACAAAGCTGAAAGACATAAAGAGCTACACAGATATTTCAGAAGGTAAGAGGCACAAGGAATCAGAATTAGTAAATGCTTTTGACTCCAGCTTATATTAGAGAAAAATTAGTTCTTAGAAGTATGAGTTTATTTCTCAGGAGTAAGGGAAAAGATGAAATATACCAGTTTTAACAGAGTTTAATTGTGCTGCTGCTGCTGCTGCTGCTGTCACTTCAGTCGTGTCCGACTCTTAGTGACCCAATGGACTGCAACCTACCAGTCTCCTCTGCCCATGGGATTTTCCAGCAAGAGCACTGGAGTGGGGTGCCATTGCCTTCTCCGTAACTGTGCTAGCATGGGGTATTAACTCCATATTATATAAAACTCTATATGAATTACCTAAATTTGTAAATTTGAGCAAATTCAGGGAGATAGTAACAGACAGGGAAGACTGGCAGGTTGCAGCCTGTGGAAGTTGCAATGAATCAGATATGACTGAGCAACTGAATGACAACAATATACTCTAAATTTAACCTACAAGAAAACAGCAAATCTCTGTGGATAAAGGTGACATAATCAGGAACTTCTACAGTTGCTTAGATACAATGTTCAACCACCAATGATAAGATACACTTGAAAATGAAATATGACTAAAATAAGAAACGAACCAGTTAGTAAAATGACCCTTAGATGATATTGATTTGAGAATTATTAGGAAAGGATTTTTAAATACCTAAAAGGTCCCTCTAGTCAAGGCTATGCTTTTTCCAGTGGTCATGTATGGATATGAGAGTTGGACTGTGAAGAAAGCTGAGTGCCAAAGAATTGATGCTTTTGAACTGTGGTGTTGGAGAAGACACTTGAGAGTCCCTTGGACTGCAAGGAGATCCAACCAGTCCATCCTAAAGGAGATCAGTCCTGGGTGTTCTTTGGAAGGACTGACGCTAAAGCTGAAACTCCAATGCTTTGGCCACCTCATGCGAAAAACTGACTCATTGGAAAAGACTCTGATGCTGGGAGGGATTGGGGGCAGGAAGAGAAGGGGACGACAGAGAATGAGATGGCTGGATGGCATCACTGACTCAATGGACATGAGTTTGGGTAAACTTCAGGAGTTGGTGATGGACAGGGAGGCCTGGCGTGCTGAGATTCATCGGGTCGCAAACAGTCAGACACGGCTGAGTGAATGAACTGAACTGAACTGAACTGAAGATCAATGCTTAAAAACATATAGAAAACTATTAATGGCTATAGAAGTAAAGTAGAAAATAAAGAATGAATAGCACCATAAAGATAAATTATAATTGACTTAAAGCACAAATCTTTAAAAGAAAATGGCAATTCCATATAATGCTAAATATGAGACAAAAGTAGTAAAACTCAAAGAGGCTGAAAGAGTTTAAAGTTTTTCCATTATTTCAAGTGATAAATTATATCTTAAAGTGGAATGAAATAAACTGTAATATCTAAAGCAATCATTCAAGAAAATAGAAGAAAGTAAAATAAAACATTGATGGAGGATAAAATGAACAAAATTAAATATATGAATAATTCATAGTAAGGAAGGAGAGAATAGGAAAAAAAAAAAGCAAGTACCAAGATAATGACTTAAATAGAAATGTATCAGTAATTATTTATGAATGTATCAGTAAACTATTTAGGCAGTTAGAACAGGAAAAAAGAGTCCAAAATAGTGGTGGCTAAAAGACAGAAGGGAAAAGCCCATGAAAATAGAACAAAGGAAGGTCCAAGGACCAGAGTGAGAACCTCGAGTGAAACAAACAGCCCTCCCGGCTAGCCCAATTTACAGAGACAGGCTCAGAAGGAAGAGGGGGAAAAAAAAAAAAAAAACATATAAAAAGAGGAGTCAGAATTGAGCTACTTGCCTCTTTTGGGTTGGCCCACCCTCATGCCTTGAGGATGTATTTTTCCTTTGCTTGCCAAATAAAACTGAGCTGTAGCCGAGCAGTAATGCTAGTCTGCCATTTCAAATTTTTGCTGTAGTGAGACAGAACTGAGGAAATTACACACTCCCCCAACAGTTAAAAATAAACAACAAAATGTGAAGCCAGATTAAAACAAATGAACAAAAATTTAGTTTAGTGGCTTACATAAAACATTTTAAAAATAAGAAAATATAGTGAATAAGGAAAATAATGAAAAATATTGTTCCAGCCAACTGATAAATTTAAAAAAAAGGAAAAGAAAAATCTTGAATGATTATATTAATATCAGATAAACTGGACTTTAAGTTATAAATCATTGTTAAAGAGAGATGCTTCAAAAGGAAATATTTCCAAACTAAGAGAAAGACTTTATGCCTTACATCCGGGTAAATCCAGCAACATGATTCAAACTATATTTAACAAAAAAATAAAAATAAAAAATTTAAAAATAAATAGAAAAATCCAGTATCTTAATGGCATACATTAACATACATCTCTCAGTAGCTGACAAATAAAACTTCTGTTTGGCTATAGAAAATTGGAATGACATATTGAATAAAGCTACAACCCTGGGGAGTTCATCTTTTACCCAAAAAACATGTCATTTTCATTACTGGGGAATGGAATACAAAAGTACAAAGTCAAGACATACCTGGAGTAACAGGTAAATTTGGTCTTGGAGTACAGAAGGAAGCAGGGCAAAGCGTAACAGAGTTTTGTGAAGAGAACGTATTGATCATAGCAAAAACCCTCTTCCAACAACACAAGAGAAGACTCTACACATGGACATCACCAGATGGTCATTACTGAAACCAGATTAATTATAATGTCTGCAGCCAAAGATGGATAAGCTATCAGTTCAGTTCAGTTCAGTCACTCAGTCGTGTCCGACTCTTTGTGACCCCATGAATCGCAGCACGCCAGGCTTTCCTGTCCATCACCAACTCCCAGAGTTCACTCAAACTCACGTCCATCCAGTTGGTGATGCCATCCAGCCATCTCATCCTCTGTCGCCCCTTCTCCTCCTGCCCCCAATCCCTCCCAGCATCAAGGATAAGCTATACAGTCAGCAAAAACAAGACAAAGAGCTGACTGTGGCTCAGATCATTAACTCCTTATTGCCAAATTCAGATTAACTTGAAGAAAGTAGGAAAACCACCAGACCATTCAGGTATGACCTAAATCAAACTGCTTACGACTATACAGTGGAAGTGACAAATAGATTCAAGAGATTGGATCTGATAGACAAAGTGCCTAAAGCATTATGGATGGAGATTTGTGACATTGTACGGGAGGCAGTGATCAAGAAAAAGAATTGCAAAAAGGCCAAATGACTGTCTGAGAGACCTTACAAACAGCTATGAAC
The DNA here is from genome assembly GCA_006408695.1 of Aepyceros melampus. Lineage (NCBI taxonomy): Eukaryota > Metazoa > Chordata > Mammalia > Artiodactyla > Bovidae > Aepyceros > Aepyceros melampus. The sequence continues at coordinate 94,964 of SJXQ01008365.1, read as the reverse complement.
AGAAGAGAAGCAAAAGGCAAAGGGGAAAAGGAAAATACACTCATTTAATGCAGAGTTCCAAGAATAGCAAGGAGAGATAAGAAAGCCTTCCTCAGTGATCAGAGAAATAGAGGAAAACAATAGAATGGGAAAGACTAGAGATCTCTTCAAGAAAAATAGAGATACCAACGGAAAATTTCATGGAAAGATGGGCACAATAAAGGACAGAAATGATATGGTCCTGACAGAAGAAGATATTTAGAAGAGGTGGAAAGAATATGGAAAACAATTCTCCAAAAAAGATCTTCACAACCCAGATGATCACGATGGTGTGATCACTCACCTGGAGCCAGACATATTGCAATGTGAAGTCAAGTGGTCCTTAGGAAGTATCACTGGAAACAAAGCTAGTGGAGGTGATGGAATTCCAGCTGAGCTATTTCAAATCCTAAAAGATGATGCTGTGATAGTGCTGCACTCGATATGCCAGCAAATTTGGAAAACTCAGCAGTGGCCACAGGATTGGAAAAGGTCAGTTTTCATTCCAATCCCCAAGAAAGGCAATGCCAAAGACTGCTCAAACTACTGCCGAATTGTACTCATCTCACAAAATAGCAAGTAGTGCTCAAAATTCTCCAAGCCAGGCTTCAATAGGACATGAACTGTGAAATTCCAGATGTTCAATCTGGATTTAGAAAAGGGAGAGGAAGCACAGATAAAATTGCCAACATCTGTCGGATCATGAAAAAAGGAAAGAGTTCCAGGATACATCTACTTCTCTTTTATTGATTATGCCAAAGCCACTGACTGTGTGGATCACCACAAACTATGAAAATTCTTCAAGAGATGGGAATACCAGACCATCAGATCTACCTCCTGAGAAACCTGTATGCAGGTCAAGAATAAATCTTCAATAGGACATGAACTGTGAAATTCCAGATGTTCAATCTGGATTTAGAAAAGGGAGAGGAAGCACAGATAAAATTGCCAACATCTGTCGGATCATGAAAAAAGGAAAGAGTTCCAGGATACATCTACTTCTCTTTTATTGATTATGCCAAAGCCACTGACTGTGTGGATCACCACAAACTATGAAAATTCTTCAAGAGATGGGAATACCAGACCATCAGATCTACCTCCTGAGAAACCTGTATGCAGGTCAAGAATAAACTGTTAGAAATGAAAAGGGAAAAACAGACTGGTTTAAAATTGAGAAAAGAGTACGACAAGGCTGTATTTTGTCACCCTGTTTATTTAACTTATATGCAAAGTACATCATGAGAAATGCTGGACTGGATGAAGCACAAACTGGAATCAAGTTTTTGGGGAGAAATATCAATAGCCTCACATATGCAGATGATACCACATTAAGGCAGAAAGCAAAGAACTAAAGTGCCTCCTGATGAAAGAAGAGAGTGAAAAAGTTGCTTTATAAGTCAACCTTCAGAAAACTAAGATCANGGGATTGCTGGGTCATAAGGCAGTTCTATTTGCAATTTTTTAAGGAATCTCCACACTGTTCTCCATAGTGGCTCTACGAGTTTGCATTCCCATCAACAGTGTAAGAGGGTTCCCTTTTCTCCACACCCTCTCCAGCACTTATTGCTTGTTGACTTTTGGATCACAGCCATTCTGACTGGCATGAAAAAGTACCTCATTGTGATTTGCATTTCCCTGATAATGAGTGATGTGAGCATCTTTTCATGTGTTTGTTAGCCATCTGTATGTCTTCTCTGGAGAAATGTCTGTTTAGTTCTTTGGCCAAACTTTTTGATTGGGTCATTTATTTTTCTGGAATTGAGCTCCAGGAGTCGCTTGTGTATTTTTGAAATTAGTTCTTTGTCAGTTGCTTCATTTGCTGTTATTTTCTCCCATTCTGAAGGCAGTCTTCTCACCTTGCTTATAGTTTCCTTTGTTGTGCAGAAGCTTTTAACTTTAATTAGGTCCCATTTATTTATTTTTGCTTTTATTTCCAATATTCTGGTAGGTAGGTCATAGAGGATCCTGCTGTGATTTATGTCAGAGAGTATTTTGCCTATGTTCTCCTCTAGGAGGTTTATAGTTTCTGGTCTTACGTTTAGATCTTTAATCCATTTTGAGTTTATTTTTGTTTATCCTGTTAGAAAGTGTTCCAGTTTCATTTTTTTACAAGTGGTTGACCAATTTTCCCAGCACCACTGTTAAAGAGATTGTCTTTTCTCCATTGTATATTCTTGCCTCCTTTGTCAAAGATAAGGTGTCCATAGATGCATGGAGTTATCTCTGGGCTTTCTATTTTGTTCCATTGATCTATATTTCTGTCTTTGTGCCAGTAGCATGTTGTCTTGATGACTGTGGCTCTGTAGTAGAGCCTGAAGTCAGGCAGGTTGATTCCTATAGGTCCATTCTTCTTTCTCAAGATTGCTTTGGCTATTCAAGGTTTGTTGTATTTCCATACAAATTGTGAAATTATTTGTTCTAGCTCTGTGAAGGAGAAGGCGATGACACCCCACTCTAGTACTCTAGCCTGGAAAATCCCATGGATGGAGGAGTCTGGTGGGATGCAGTCCACAGGGTTGCTGAGAGTTGGAGATGACTCAGTGGTAC
>SJXQ01008365.1:11844-91257 GCA_006408695.1 Aepyceros melampus | reverse complement strand
ACACACACACACACACACACACACACACACATATATATATACATATATATATATATATATATATGTCTTTAGTTTCTTTAGGTCGGAGAAGGCAATGGCACCCCACTCCAGTACTCCTGCCTGGAAAATCCCATGCACAGAGGAGCCTGGTAGGCTGCAGTCCATGGGGTCGCGAAAAGTTGAACACGACTAAGCAACTTCATTTTCACTTTTCACTTTCATGCATTGGAGAAGGAAATATCAACCCACTCCAGTGTTCTTGCCTGGAGAATCTCAGGGACAGGGGAACATGGTGGGCTGCCATCTATGGGGTTGCACAGAGTCGGACACAACTGAAGTGACTTAGCAGCAGCAGCAGTAGTAGTTTCTTTTAGGTAGATATATTCCTTAATATTTTATTCTTTTCATTGCAATGGTGAATGGATAACTTTTTAAAATGCAGAAACATTGCTTTTCCAACAAAGATCCATCTAGTTAAAGCTAGGTTTTTCCAGTATTCATGTATGTATGTGATATTTGGACTATAAAGAAAGCTGAGTAGTGAAGAATTGACGCTTTTCAAGTGTGGTGTTGGAGAAGACCTTGCGTATCCATTGGAGTGCAACAAGATTCAACCAATCCATCCTAATGGAAATCCATCCTGAATATCCATTGGAAGGTCTGATCCTGAAGCTGAAATCCAATCCTTTGGCCACCTGATGTGAAGAACTGACCCATTTGAAAAGACTCAGATGCTGGGAAAGACTGAAGGCGGGAGAAGAAGGGAATAAATGACAGAGGATGAGATGGTTGGATGACATCACTGACTCTATGGACATGAATCTTAGTAAATTCTGAGAGCTGGTGATGGACAGGGGGGCCTAATGTAGAGTCAGACTGGACTGAGGACTGAACTGACTGAACTGATTGAATAAACCTGAACTAATTTATATATGTAGAAAACAAACCATGAAGTTGATTCACCTTCTTTTAAATCAAGTAAATGCTGACATTTAAGGAAAGTCTCAAGAAGTTTCAAAATATATGTCTTAACCATAATAAACTAGGTATCTTTTCTAAAATATTGAGAAAAACTTCCAGTTGCTAGTAATTAAAACATACAGTTCATATTCTGATGTATCGAGGAGAAGAGTGGTTGCTTGTTTCACAATTATTTCAAATAAAATATTAATATTGAATTTCTTATGTCATTTATATTTGTTTTCATAAAACTACACTAATAAAAACAATGATCCTTCACTGAAATATTTTCATTTCAATATTAACGTATTCATCAGTGATATTTCCTTTTTCACTAACATTAAAATTTATCATATCAGTTACAGTTTTACAATCAGAATTATGGGAAATACTTCCATCTATTGAACTTTTAGCACTTGATGCTCCCAACATTACATTTCACTATATCAACTGGACTCACAAGTGGATCACTTAACAATTTTGCAATCATTGCAAGTTATTATGGGAGTTTTGTTAAATAATCAAATTTTTACTCTTTTATTGTGATTATTTTACATGCATTATTCTTCTTTCCCTAGATTAGTTACTTACTCTACAAGTTCAGTTCAGTTCAGTCACTCAGTTGGGTCTGACTCTTTGCAACCCCATAAACCACAGCAGGCCAGGCCTCCCTGTCCATCATCAACTCCCAGAGTTCACCCAAACTCATGTCAATTGTGTTGGAGATGCCATCCAAACATCTCATCCCCTGTCATCCACTTCTCCTGCCCTCAATCTTTCCCAGCATCAGGGTCTTTTCAAATGAGTCAGCTCTTCACATCAGGTGGCCAAAATATTGGAGTTTCAGCTCAACACCAGTCCCTCCAATGAACACCCACGACTAATTCCTTTAGCATGGACTGGCTGAATCTCCTTGCAGTCCAAGGGACTTTCAAGAGTCTTCTCCAACAACACAGTTAGAAAGCATCAGTTCTTCTGCACTCAACTTTCTTTATAGTCCAATTCTCACATCCATACATGACTACTGGAAAAACCATAGCCTTGACTAGATGGACATTTGTTGACAAAGTAATGTCTTTGTTTTTTAAAGTGCTGTCTAGGTTGGTCATAACTTTCCTTCCATGAATAAATGTCTTTTAATTTCATGGCTACAATCACCATCTGCAGTGATTTTGGACCCCCCCCCAAAAAAAAAAAAAGTCAGCCACTATTTCCACTGTTTCCCCATCTATTTACCATGAAATGATGGGACAGGATGCCATGATCTTAGTTTTCTGAATTTTGAGCATTAAGCCAACATGTTCACTCTCCTCTTTTACTTTCATCAAGAGGCTCTTTAATTTGTCTTCACTTTCTGCCATGAGGGTGGTGTCATCTGCATATCTGAGATTACTGATATTTCTCCCGGCAACCTTGCTTCCAGCTTGTGCTTCAGAGTGGCAGCTGTGCAGCGCAAGATTGGCCAAGAGGAGATACCCCATGTCCAAGGTAAGAAGCGGCAACTGCACTTTGCTCTAGCAGCCATTAAGAGACACCCCAAGTCCAAAGTAGAAACCCAAGTAAAATGGTAGACCTAAAGAGAGGGCATCAGAGAGCAGAAAGACTGAAACCACAATCACAGAAAAGTAACCAATCTGATCAGATGGACCACAGCCTTGTCTAAAACAATGAAAAAGAGCCATGCCATGTGGGGCCATCCAAGATACATGGGTCATGGCAGAGAGGTCTGACAGAATACGGTCAACTTGGAGAAAGGAATGGCAAGCCAGTTAAGTATTCTTGCCTTGAAAACCCCATGAACAGTATGAAAAGGCAAAAAGATAGGACACTGAAAGATGGACTCCCCAGGTCAGTGCAGTTCAGTTCAGTCGCTCAGTCGTGCCCGACTCTTTACGACCCCGTGAATCGCTGCACGCCAGGCCTCCGTGTCCATCACCAACTCCTGGAGTTCACTCAGACTCAAGTCCATCGAGTCCATGATGCCATCCAGCCATCTCATCCTCAGTTGTCCCCTTCTCCTCCTGTCCCCAATGCCTCCCAGCTTTAGAGCCTTTTCCAATGAGTCAACTCTTCACATGAGGTGGCCAAAGTACTGGAGCTTCCGTTTTAGCATCAGTCCTTCCAAAGAAATCCCAGGGTTGATCTCCTCAGAATGGACTGGTTGGATCTCCTTGCAGTCCAAGGGACTCTCAAGAGTCTTCTCCAACACCACAGTTCAAAAGCATCAATTCTTTGGCGCTCAGCCTTCTTCACAGTCCAACTCTCACATCCATACATGACCACAGGAAAAACCATAGCCTTGACTAGACGGACCTTAGTCGGCAAAGTAATGTCTCTGCTTTTGAATATACTATCTAGGTTGGTCATAACTTTTCTTCCAAGGAGTAAGCGCCTTTTAATTTCATGGCTGCAGTCACCATCTGCAGTGATTTTGGAGCCCAAAAAAACAAAGTCTGACACTGTTTCTACTGTTTCCCCATCTATTTCCCATGAAGTGATGGGGCCAGATGCCATGATCTTCGTTTTCTGAATGTTGAGCTTAGAGTCTTCTCCAACACCACAGTTCAAAAGCATCAATTCTTCTGCGCTCAGCCTTCTTCACAGTCCAACTCTCACATCCATACATGACCACAGGAAAAACCATAGCCTTGACTAGACGGACCTTAGTCGGCAAAGTAATGTCTCTGCTTTTGAATATACTATCTAGGTTGGTCATAACTTTTCTTCCAAGGAGTAAGCGCCTTTTAATTTCATGGCTGCAGTCACCATCTGCAGTGATTTTGGAGCCCAAAAAAACAAAGTCTGACACTGTTTCTACTGTTTCCCCATCTATTTCCCATCAAGTGATGGAACCAGATGCCATGATCTTCATTTTCTGAAAAGTTGCAGTGCAACTTTTTCACTCTCCTCTTTCATTTTCATCAAGAGGCTTTATAGCTCCTCTTCACTTTCTACCATAAGGGTGGTGTCATCTGCTTATCTGAGGTTATTGATATTTCACCCGACAATCTTGATTCCAGCTTGTGTTTCTTCCAGTCCAGCGTTTCTCATGATGTACTCTGCATAGAAGTTAAATAAGCAGGGTGACAATATACAGCCTTGACGTACTCCTTTTCCTATTTGGAACCAGTCTGTTGTTCCATGTCCAGTTCTAACTGTTGCTTCCTGACCTGCATACAGATTTCTCAAGAGGCAGGTCAGGTGGTCTGGTATTCCCATCTCTTTCAGAATTTTCCACAGTTTACTGTGATCCACACAGTCAAAGGCTTTGGCATAGTCAATAAAGCAGAAATAGATGTTTTTCTGGAACTCTCTTGCTTTTTCCATGATCCAGCGGATGTTGGCAATTTGATCTCTGGTTCCTCTGCCTTTTCTAAAACCAGCTTGAACATCAGGGAGTTCACGGTTCACGTATTGCTGAAGTCTGGCTTGGAGAATTTTGAGCATTACTTTACTAGCATGTGAGATGAGTGCAATTGTGCGGTAGTTTGAGCATTCTTTGGCATTGCCTTTCTTTGGAATTGGAATGAAAACTGACCTTTTCCAGTCCTGTGGCCACTGCTGAGTTTTCCAGATTTGCTGGCATATTGAGTGCAGCACTTTCACAGCATCATCTTTCAGGATTTGAAACAGCTCAACTGGAATTCCATCACCTCCACTAGCTTTGTTCATAGTGATGCTTTCTAAGGCCCACTTGACTTCACATTCCAAGATGTCTGGCTCTAGATTAGTCATCACATCATCATGATTATCTGGGTCGTGAAGATCTTTTTTGTACAGTTCTTCTGTGTATTCTTGCCACCTCTTCTTAATATCTTCTGCTTCTGTTAGGTCCAGACCATTTCTGTCCTTTATCAAGCCCATCCTTGCATGAAATGTTCTCTTGGTATCTCTAATTTTCTTGAAGAGATCTCTAGTCTTTCCCATTCTGTTGTTTTCCTCTATTTCTTTGCATTGATCGCTGAAGAAGGCTTTCTTATCTCTTCTTGCTATTCTTTGGAACTCTGCATTCAGATGCTTATATCTTTCCTTTCCTCCTTTGCTTTTCGCCTCTCTTCTTTTCACAGCTATTTGTAAGGCCTCCTCAAACAGCCATTTTGCTTTTTTGCATTTCTTTCCCATGGGGATGGTCTTGATCCCTGTTTCCTGTACAATGTCACGAACCTCTGTCCATAGTCAATCAGACTATCTCTCAGCTCTAGACCCTTAAATCTATTTCTCACTTCCACTGTATAATCATAAGGGATTTGATTTAGGTCATACCTGAATGGTCTAGTGGTGTTGCCCACTTTCTTCAATTTAAGTCTGAATTTGGCAATAAGGAGTTCAGGATCTGAGCCACGGTCAGCTCCCGGTCTTGTTTTTTTTTTTTTTAATTTTATTTTTACTTTATTTTACTTTACAATAATGTATTCATTTTGCCATACATTGACAGGAATCCATCTCAGGTGTACATGAGTTCCCAATCCTGAAACCCCCCCACAACCACCTCCCACCTGATATCAACTCTCTGGATCATCCCCGTGCACCAGTCCCAAGTATCCTGTATCCTGTATTGAACACAGACTGGCGATTCATTTCTTACATGATAGAATACATGTTTCAGTGCCATTCTCCCAAATCCTCCCACCCTCTCCCTCTCCCTCAGAGCCCAAAAGTCCATTCTGTATAGAGCTTCTCCATCTTTGGCTGCAAAGAATATAATCAATCTGATTTCAGTGTTGACCATCTGGTGATGTCCATGTGTCAGTAGGTGCCCAATATGCTATTGGAGATCAGTGAAGAAATAACTCCAGAAAGAATGAAGGCATGGAGTCAAAGCAAAAACTCTACAAGGGCAACTCTCAAAATACAGCTCCCTTTAGGATTCAAGTTTACTTTATAAACTTTTGTCTTCATAAATGATATTTATATGCATGTTTTTATACAGAATAACAGACTTCAGTGATTTTTACCTGCCTGAAAATAATTATTTATTTATTTATTTATTTGTGAATAAATTTTAAAATGGCTAGAATACAGTTAAAGCCAGAGAAGGAAATAGCAAAAATCTTAAAAAGTAGAATAAATTCCTTTCAATAGAAGGGATAATATTGAAGAATTTCTACCTTGAGGTATTTATTTCTGAAGAAGAACTGGGAAACTTTTGTGTCCTTGGAGTAAAGATTCAAGCCACAGATATATTGATTTGTTCTCTTACACTACAAGTCTTGCAAGTAGCTCCCATTCCTAATACTTTCCTGCCCACATACAGGCATTACGAGAATTGAGCAGTGGCTGTCCTCTTAGCTGTATATGTACCGTCCAGTCTCTGTTCTCCCCTATAACCTCCATGACACTCACAGGCAGCCTGCTTTCACCTGGACCTTTGTTTGTCTTGTATTCCAGGCCACCGAGTTTGTATCTCCCTAGTGCAGAGTCTTTGTAAAGCAAATTATTAGTCTAGTCCCCTCTCTTACTCTCAAATGCTTACTCAAAACCTATGCAGCTTAAATTAACATAAAGTAGATAGACCTAGAGTCTGTCATACAGAGTGAAGTAAGCCAGAAAAATAAAAACAAATATATTAACACACACATGTGGAATCTAGAAAAATGGTACACATGAACATGTCTGCAGGGCAGGAATAGATAAGCAGATTTAGAGATCAGACGTATGGACATGGGATGTGGGGGTGAATTGGGAGAGAAGGATTGACATATATACACTACCATGTGTAAAATAAATAGCTAGTGGGAACCTGATGTATAGCACAAGGAGCTCAGCTCAGTGCTCTGTGATATCCTAGTGAGGTGGGATGGGGTGGAGGATGGTAGGAAGTCTCAAATGGGAGGGCAGAGCAGAAGCCAACAGAACATTGTAAAGTGATTATACTATAATTTAGAAAAGATACAGTGATAGCTTTAAATTGAGATATGAAAGGTAAGAAACTGAGGCCATGTAAATTAACAGAAGAAAGAAAAATGCAATGTTAAAAATATGTGCCAGATGTTTACACTAGAGTCAATCACAGTCTTGCTGTAACATGGCTTTCACAGCTAAAGAGAAAAAAAGAAAAATAAATGTCAGAAGAAATGTAAAACAAACAAACAAGAACATCTTAAGAGAAACAATTAGATTACTGGGTCTATTTAATCATTGGATAAGATCTTTATAGGATTTGAACTGTGTTTATATTTGTGCATTTCATGGTGCTTTATGTGTGCAAGTCTTCATAATATATATCATTGTTTTTTCTTCAAGCAATTTGCAAAGTTTCCCAAGATATAGTTTGTCATTTTTTTTTAATTGATGAGTTGTAATGCTTTGGGGAAAATTAAGGAATACTGCAAGGTACTCTTACTGTGGTGACACCAAATCATTCTGAGAGCAGCAATGTGTTTAGAGCAGTATGGGTGCAAAACAAAATATCTTCTAAACAAATCAGAGTGTGAACTTCTGGGTGTGTCCTGCCTTTGTTTCAACACACTAAGAGCATATCACCATGGGGCAGGATTGACAGTTGTCAGTCATTCTGGGGAGACTGAAGATATGTAGATCCCATTAGTGATTAATGTAATGAGTTCACTCAAAGAGTATTCATTTATTCTTTGTTAAGTTAAACAATTGTTTCACTATGAACTGATGCTTCAGCAACAATCGTAGATCTTGATAAAATTAGGGATACATTTTTCTTTATTCATCACCATTTTCTGATTTTCTGTTGATTTCTAAAATAAGTTTTAATGGGCTTGTCAGGTTAAAATCAGTTTATTGAGCCCCCTGAATAAGTTTTTCACTCTATTATAATAAGGGTTATAATATTAATATATATCTTAAAAATAGTGGTGGTAGAATCTACCTAAATAACATAGGTTGAAAATGAGGTTGGTGTTGTAATTATAATAAAGTTTATATTCAGCCTAATTCAGCACTATCACTCATTACCTCTTTAAAAAAAATTAAAAAAAAAAAAAAAAAAATTTGAACTTTAGTCTCTGGTGGCTCAGTAGTAAAGATTCTGCCTGCAATGCAGGAGACCTGGGAGATGCGAGTTCAATCCCTGGATCAGGAAGAGCCTCTGGAGAAGGAAATGAAACCCACTCTAGTAATTTTGCCTTGGAAATCCCATGGGCAGAGGAACGAGGTACTCTACAGTCCATGGTGTTGCAAAAGAGTTGGACATGACTTAGTGACTAATTCAACTAATCAACTCCTTATTCTATAGAAGGGTTGTTGTTTAGTGCAACACTTTGCCACCCTGTTGACTGCAGCACACCTGGCTCCCCTGTCCTTCACTATCTCCCAGAGTCTGATCAACTCATGTCCATTGAATTGATGATGCCATCCAGCAATCTCATCCTCATCCTCCTCCTCCAGCCTTCAATCTTTCCCAGCATCAGGGTCTTTTACAATGAGTTTCCCCTTCACATATAGTTGGCCAAAGTTTCTGAGTTTCAGCATCAGTCTTTATAATGAATATTCAAGGTTAATTTCCTTTAGGATTGACCTGTTTCAGCTCCTTGCAGTCCATGGGATTCTCAAGAGTCTTCTCCAGCACCACAAGTTCAAAAGCATCAATTCTTTGGCACTCAGGCTTCTTTATGGTCCCACTTTCAGATCCGTACATGACTACTGGAAAATCATACCTTTGACAATATGGACCTTTGTCAGTAAAGTAATGTCTCTGCTTTTTAATATGCTAAGTTTGTCATAGCTTTTCTTCCAAGGAGCAATCATCTTTTAATTTCACAGCTGCAGTCACCATCCGATATGCATATTGTGTGGAATAAGGGGTTAAATGAATACACAAATACACTACAATTTTGTAAAATGACTTGGAATTTAATTATATTTCATAGTTTAATAATATGGACTTATCTATGACTTATAATTTTCTTTTCAACATGTTTTCTTCATAGAGCAAAAGCAACTTGAAAGAACCAAGTCACATAATCTTGTCCTTAGAATTGAAAATTTAAAGGAGCTTTGCCTAACCATGAATCAACTTGCCTGTCTTTATCCATGGTCTTTTAACAATAGTAGTTTGACAGAGTATTTAAATTCAACTCATTTACTCATTCATATCATAACCATTTATCCAGGGCTGGGCACGAATCTAAACACTTAATGTTACAAAGACAAATCAAGCATCATTCTTACTTAGAGGGACCCACAGTGTAGGGGAGATGTGCACCTATGTAGATAAATATAGCATAAAAGCACATGGGAAAGGCCATGTTACAGAAACCAAGGGTTAATTAACTGTATGCTAATTCTGTGATGGAGTACAGAGAAACTTTTAAGAGGGATTTTAAACAAAGGAATGTGGCAGTCCTGGTGCCTCAGATGGTAAAGTATCTGTCTTCAATACAGGAGACCCAGGTTTGATCTCTGGTTTAGGAAGATCCCCTGGAAAAGTGAATGACAATCCAATCCAGTATTCTTTCCTGGAGAATTCCATGGACAGAGGAGCCTGGAGGGCTATAGTTCATGGGGTCACAAAGAGTCGGACACAACTGAGTGTCTATCACAAACAAAGGAATGTGAGTGAAAAATTCTAGACTGATTTAAGGATATGCATATTCTCGCTGTGTTTTCAGAACAGGCAGAATTCCATTGAGTACTGAGAGCAATACTGAAAGATAAGGCTGGGTAAGCCTTTCACACTGACTTGTAGAGAGCAGCTGTTGACTTGCCACACTGTCTACTTTGTTACAGAGTTTATTTTCTTCCTCACTCCAGATTTATTGAAGTTGAATTGTATTCCTTGGACTATAAACACAAATAGACAAAATACTTTACCTCTGAAATTTCTTTTGTCCTTAAAACTCATCATTATTTGTAGACTTTTGGATCGCAGACATTCTGACTGGTGTGAAATGATACCGCATTGTGGTTTTGATTTGCATTTCTCTTATAATGAGTGATATCGAGCATCTTTTCATGTGTTTGTTAGCCATCCGTATGTCCATTACTTTTTTTTATTTCAAATATGCCTCTGCAAATTTTTCTAAAAATCACTGCGCAGCTACTTGTCTCTAACATTTTGATGATATTTGCTAAGTTGTGTTTTCAAAGAACAACCTAGCAGATCCTTTTTAAAAAATAATTGGAGTAAAGTTGCTTTAAAATATTATGCTATTTTCTGCTTTACAGTAAAGTGAATCATCCATAAACATACTTATATCCCTCTTTTTTGTATTTCCTTTCTATTTAGGTCACCACAAAGCATTGAGTAGAGTTCCTTGTGCTATACAATAGGTTCTCATCAGCTTTCTATTTTATACACAATATAAACAGTGCATATATGACAATTCCAATCTCCCAACTCACCTGCCCCCTCTTTTCCCTTTGGTGTCCATTTGTTTTTTCTCTACATCTGGGTCTCTATTTCTGTTTTGCAAACAGGTTAATTTGTACTGAAAAAGACCCTGAGGCTGGGAGGAATTGGGGGCAGGAAGAGAAGGGGACGACAGAGGATGAGATGGCTGGATGGCATCACCGACTGGATGGATATGAGTTTGAGTGAACTCTGGGAGTTGGTTATGGACAGGGAGGCCTGGCATGCTGTGATTCATTGGGTCACAAAGAGTCGGACATGACTGAGCAACTGAACTGAACTGAACTAATGATATTTATTTTTCTCTTTCTGACTTACTTCATTCTGTCTTTTATATGTTTTAAACATCATGTGCAAGAAGGACAGCTCCCTTCAGGATTTTTAAATAATTAATGGTTATATTATAAAATGCTACCCACAGCTTCTGCCACATTAGAATTACTCAAATATGTTTCCCTCCCTTTTTGAAGGTGTCATAAACAGTATTTCATTTTGAACTCACAGAACTGATACTCTCTCCCTGAATCGCCTGATGGGCTCTCTACTCACAACGTTCATATTCTCTGAGATTGCAGTTTATTACGTTTATTATTACCTTGCCATTGGATGGTGTGCTTCTGTGTGAATGTGAAGAGCATTCATTCCTAATATGAAGAATTTTTTAAAAATTCATCCCACAAACAGTACATGTTCAATAGTTTTCCAAAGTAGAATGTCCATATCAAAATGTTTACTCTGAATACCTCCAGGAATTCATTAGTAATACATAAATACTTCAACAAATACAAAGTATCATTTCTTAGTACTACTATCTCATTTTTAGTATTTAACTGTGACGTCAATTGAAATGGATATCTTTAACACAGTGACACCTATCTACCAAGTTCAGGAGACAACAGATGGAGTGATTTCTTTAGTCTTGTGGATAAAAGGAAGACTGTACAAACACAATCTTTCCCTAAGGGAATAGTCACATGACATTATATGTCCAAGTACAGTTGACCCTTGAACAATGTGGGAGTTAGGAGTGTCCAACCTCTACACTGTCCATACATATAACTTATAGTCAGCCTTCTGTATCCAAGTTCCTCATTATCTGCTGCTAACTGCTAAGTCACTTTAGTCGTGTCCGACTCTGTGTGACCCCATAGATGGAAGCCCATCAGGCTCCCCCATCCCTGGGATTCTCCAGGCAAGAACACTGGAGTGGGTTGCCATTTCCTTCTCCAATGCATGGAAATGAAAAGTGAACGGGAAGTCGCTCAGTCGTGTCCAACTCTTAGCGACCCCATGGACTGCAGCCGACCAGGCTCCTCGGTCCATGGGATTTTCCAGGCAAGAGTACTGGAGTGGGGTGCCATTGCCTTCTCCGCCCAAACACTGATCTGGTCATGTAGTCCTATAGTACTTACTACTGAGAAAAATAAATTAAGTAGACTCTTGCATGTCAAGTCCATATTGTTCAAGGCTTAGCTGTATTTCAGTTTGTTTTACATAAATGAATAATGATAAGTGCAGATCAAAAGAAAAACATATACTTACTCTGAGGAAACCTTGGGGGGTTGTCATTGACATCTGTCAGGGTGATGTTGACTGTGGTGGATCCTGAAAGCCCTCCAACTTGCCCAGCCATGTCTTTGGCTTGAATGACCACTGAGTAATGTTCTCTGGCTTCTCTGTCCATATTATGTAAGGCAGTTCTAATAACTCCTGTAATACATGTTTTAACAGAATAGCATGGATTATACGTTAAATGAAAAGCAATATAGCTATATATATATATCTTTATTTTCATTTTAAGAAAAGTAGGTCTTTTAATGTTTTTATTGGAATATAATTGCTCAGCAATGTTGTGTTAGTTCATGCTGTTCAACGTCATGAGTCTGCCGTATGTATACTTTTATCCCCTCCCTCTTGAGCCTCCCTTCTCTGTCCCCAATTTCACCCATTTGGTTCATCACAGAGTACTGAGATGAGCTCTCTGAGTTATACAGCAGCTTCCCACTAGCTAGCTATTTTACATATGGTAGCATATATATGTTAACGTAAGTCTCTCAATAATCCTCCCTCTCAGTCCCCATGAGTCCATTCTCTATGTCTGCACCTCTATTCCTGCTCTACAAATAGGTTCATCTGTACCATTTAAGAAAAGTAGTTTTTTTTCTAATTAATTTTTATTTTTTTAGTTTGTTTTGCTTTACAATACTGTATTCGTTTTGCTACACATCAGCATGGATCAGCCATGAGTGAAGTAGTTTTAACTGAAATGCTTTTGAGAAAAAGTCAGCCTTTTGAGACAAACAGTACCTGCTTATGTTATTAAAACTGTCTCATGTAAATATTTGTTTGCAACCATAGGTCCCAAGGAAATCTATAGATACTAAGGGACAAATAAAGATATCCCATCGCTTGGCGTTCCTTGGGGTGACAGGCCCATCAGAGGTAGACCTGTGGTCCTTGCTCTTTCCTTCAGCTGCTGACTTGAATATTTCATGACTTGTGCTCATCCTAAGTGTCAGCTCAGATGATTTGAGCAGAGGTTAATTTTTCTCCTTACACAACAATTTACATAGTTTTCTGACAGGGTTGTCAAATTTTGATGATGAAAACATTGGCAAAGTGTAGTCACTTGAAAAAGATTATAGGCAGGTAGTACTTTAACATTTATCAAGACTAAGAAACTGACTACTTTTTGTCAGGAAATAACAGCTATAATAAAAACTAGATCTAAGTACATGAGCAAAATAAAGAAGCGATGAGATTGTTTGAAAAATTATATGTAAAGTCACATTCTTTGTCTTGCAGTGACATGTAATATGCTTTGTCTTGCAGTGACATTCAATAAAGAGATACAAATGATATATGTCATATGTAATTATGTGTAGGTAAACACACCACACAGATAAACACACAGACAAACACACACACACACACACATAGCTCTGTCAATAGAGCCTTACATTTAAAACCGAAACAAATTTTCCAGTGGGTCACATTTATATTAGAACTACCAAATATGTCTTCAGTTCAGTTCAGTTCATTTCAGTCACTCAGTCGAGTCAGACTCTTTGCAACTCCATGGTCTGTAGCATGCCAGGCCTCCCTGTCCATCACCAACTCCTATAATTTACTCAAACTCATGTCCATTGAGTTGTTGATGGCATCCAAACTTCTCATCCTCTGTCATTCCCTTCTCCTCCCACCTTCCATCTTTCCTAGCATCAGGGTCTTTCCAGTGAGTCAGTCCTTTGCATCGGGTGGCCAAGGGATTGGAGTTTCAGCTTCAGGACCAGTCCTAATGAATATTCAGGACGGATTTCCTTTAGGATGGACTCCTTGGATCTGCTTGCAGTCTTGAGTCTTCTCCAATATCACAGTTCAAAAGCATCAATTATTCAGCACTCAGCTTTCTTTATAGTCCACCTCTCACATCCATACACGACTACTGGAAAAACCATAGCTTTGGCTAGATGGAACTGTTGGCAAAGTAATGTCTCTGCCTTTTAAAATGCTGTCTAGTTTGGTCATAACTTTTCTTTCAAGGACGAAGTGTCTTTGAATTTCATGGCTGCAGTCACCATCTGCAGTGATTTTGGAGCCCCAAAAATAAAGTCTGACACTGTTTCCACTGTTTCCCCATCTATTTCCCATGAAATGATGGGACCATAATCTTCGTTTTCTGAATGTTGAACTTTAAGCCAACATTTTCACTCTCCTCTTTCACTTTCATCAAGAGGCTTTTTAGTTCCTCTTCACTTTCTGCCATAAGGGTGTGTCATCTGCATATCTGAGGTTATTGATATTTCTCCTGTCAATCTTGATTCCAGCTTGTGCTTCTTCCAGCCCAGCGTTTCTCATGATGTACTCTGTATATAAGTTAAATAAGCAGGGTGACAATATACAGCCTTGACATACTCCTTTTCCTATTTGGAACCAGTCTGTTTTTCTATGTCCAGTTCTAACTGTTGCTTCCTGACCTGCATATAGATTTCTCAAGAGGCAGGTCAGGTGGTGTAGTAGTCCCATCTCTTGAAGAATTTTCCAGTTTGTTGTGATCCACACAGTCAAAGGCTTTAGCATAGTCAATAAAGCATAAATACATATTTTTTTCTGGAACTCTCTTGCTTTTTTGATGATCCAATGAAGAGGTGGCAAGAATATACAGAAGAACTACACAAAAAAGATCTTCACAATCCAGATAATCACAATGGTGTGATCACTCACCTAGAGCCAGACATCCTAGAATGCGAAGTCAAATGGGCCTTCGGAAGCCATCATTATGAACAAAACTAGTGGAGGTGAGCGAATTCCAGTTGAGCTACTTCAAATCCTAAAAGATGATGTTGTGAAAGTGCTGCACTCAATATGCCAGCAAATTTGGAAAATGCAACAGTGGTTACAGAACTGGAAAAGGTCAGTTTTCATTTCAATCCCAAAGAAAGGCAGTTCCTAAGAATGCTCAAACTGCTGCACAATTGCACTCATCTCACACACTAGTAAAGTAATGCTCAAAATTCTCCATACCAGGCTTCAATAATACATGAAACGTGAACTTCCAGATGTTTAAGCTGGTTTTAGAAGAGGCAGAGGAGCAAGAGATAAAATTGCCAACATCCACTGGATCATCGAAAAAGCAAGAGCGTTCCAGTATATAGGACACTTAACCACTATGTTATTTTTTTTTCTTTATTGACTTGATTGCACATGAAATGATTTTGAGTGAGAGCCACAGGCCCCAGGAAAATAGAATTCCAACTTTTAAGACTTGTGGACATATAATGGAGGAAGAAGTTTGGAGAACCTTCCTGAAGCTAAATAAGAATGAAAATTATTCATATTGAAATGAATTATAATAATAAGATAATAAAAGATTCATCTAATCCATGCATATGGAAAAGCCTCAAGCATTCTTATTAAAAAGAACAATGTTTTTTTTTTTTTTCCCATAAATAATTATATAAGAAAAAAGTTAATTGATGCAGAGGGGAACAAGTTAAGAGTTTATGAAAATGTTTAATGAAAGAAATTTATACTTTCTAATATTAAAAAAAAGATACCATTCTGAAAAAAAAAATGGGACTTACCTCTGATATGTAGAAGTATGAGATTACTATCCAGGACATTTTACAAAGAAATAATTACAGTAATATTTGTAGAATATACAAATATGAAAATAAAATCTTTTTTAAACTTATTTATTTTTTAATTGAAGGATAATTCCTTTACAGAATTTTGTTTTGTTCTGTCAAACATAAACATGAATCAGCCACAGGTGTATACACGTCACTTCCCTATCGAACCTCCCTCCCATCTATCTCCAAAGTGAATGACAGATATTTTATGCAATCTGAATGTCATTTATTTAAAAGGATCAGAGAAGAAGAATTAACACAAACCCTGTTTTATAGCACAGATTTAATAATTTCATTACCTCCATTTTATAATAGCACCACTGTGACATGAAATGGGAAGAAATTTGTCAAAGAAATTTGCTTATGGAAAGAAAAGAGCATATCTATAATTGACATACATTTCTCAGAAATGATTGTCTAAGGAATCATTTAAACACTCAATTCTCCTGGGAATGGCTCATTTGCATGTACTTAGCTATGACCTTGCCTGAAGGCACACAGGTTACTGGGCAAATTGCCACAGCCACATGATCCGCTTATACAATAATTTGATTCCAACACATAGCCCAGATGTTCCTGAGTGGGGTAGTCTAGAACATAGCTGGTGCACCGTTACTTTAGTTTTTTCCTTTTCAGTAGCACTTTATTATTTTACAGTAGTTTTAGGTCCACAGTAAAATTAAGAAATACAGTTATAATGTACCCTTTTTCTCCAAACTGTACACCACCTCCCCAACTAGCCACATTTTGTACTAAAATAATGCATTTGTTACAACTGATAAACCTACATTATTAGCACATCATTATCACCATGGTATCTGGTCCCATTATTTCATGGGAAATAGATGGGGAAACAGTGGCTGACTTTATTTATTGGGGCTCCAAAATCACTGCAGATGGTGACTGCAGCCATGAAATTAAAAGATGCTTACTCCTTAGAAGGAAAGTTATGAGCAACCGAGACAGCATACTGAAAAACAGACATTACTTTGCCAACAAAAGTCCATCTAGTCAAGGCTATGGTTTTTCCTATAGTCATGTATGGATGTGAGAGTTGGACTGTGAAGAAAGCTGAACCCTGAAGAATTGATGCTTTTGAACTGTGGTGTTGTAGAAGACTCTTGAGAGTCCCTTGGACTGCAAGGAGATCCAAGTCCTTTCTAAAGGAGATCAGTCCTGGGTGTTCTTTGGAAGGACTGATGCTAAAGCTGAAACTCCAGGACTTTAGCCACCACATGTGAAGAGTTGACTCATTGGAAAAGACTCTGTTGCTGGGAGGGATTGGAGGCAGGAGGAGAAGGGGACGACAAAGAATGAGATGGCTGGATGGCATCACTGACTCGATGGACGTGAGTTTGAGTGAACTCCAGGATTTGGTGATGGACAGGGAGGCCTGGCGTGCTGCAATTCATGGGGTCGCAAAGAGTCAGACAAGACTGAGCAACTGAACTGATCACCCAAAGTATATAATTTACATTAGAGATCACTCTTGGTGTTGCATATTCTATGGGTTTGGATCCATATATAATAATATATATTCATTACAGCAGAACATAGAATATTTCAACTGCCCTAAAAGTCCTCTCTTGTCCACCTATTCATCCCTCCCTCCTCTCAGCCTTTGGCAATCACTGATCATTTTACTGTCTCCTTAATTTTGCTTCCTCCAAAATGTCATTTAATTGGAACCATATAGTGTGCGACCTTTCAGATTGGCCTCTTCAATTAATAATGGGCATTTAAGGATCCTCCATGTCTATCCATGGCTTTATAGTTCCTTTGTTTCTAAAACTGTTGAATGTGCTCAGTAATGTCTCACTCTTTACAGCTCCATAAACTGTAGCCCACCAGGCTCCTCTGTCCTTGGGATTTTACAGGAAAGAATACTGGAGTGGGTTGCAATGTTCTTTTCTAGCTTTCACCTAAAACCTGTAAAATAGGGCTGTCAATACCTATAAAAAATGTCTGGGATTTGATTGGTATCCCATTGAATGTATTGATAAGGTTAAGCAGAATTTACATCTTGATAATATTGAGTCTTGTCTATCCATGCACATAACATATATCTCCATTTATTTACTTCTTGTTTCTTTATTGAGACTTTTATAGTTTTCCTCATATAGACTTCATACCTTTTATTGTTAAATTTACCCCCAAGTATCTCTTCTTAAGGGAAGCTAACCTGAATGGCATTATATTTTTAAACCAAAATTTACTTTTCTATTGCTGGTGAATAGGAAAGAGGTTGACTTTTGTATATCAACCTTATATCCTGAAATCTTTCTCTCTAAAGACTGTGTCCTTGGACATGGCTCCCACTCTGGGAAATGTTGGCAGAAAAATTATTCCAAGGGCAGAAAAGGGGGTTAGGAGCCTCTGATTACCTGGGTTCAGCTTGATAGTCAACTGGCATTCATGTCCTCTGAATGATCTCCCCTGACATTCACAACTACTATAGGTGATTCCAGTGTAAGTAGGTCAAAAGTATGAAAAGTAACAATTAGAAAGATGAAATTCTGCCATTGTTTTCATATGTTTCTTCATTTTTTATCACCATCTTGTCATATCAATAAAATATATGTGGAGATACACACATGAAAATAACCAATAATATTCAATTATAATAAATATTTTCAAAACTATGAAGCCTAAACTCCTATACAAGACTAGGATAAACTATATTTGTATAGACCAAATAAGAACTGATATTTTGGGTTTTTTTGTTTGGTTTTCTATCATGTATCCATGGACCCAGTAACTGTACTTTAACTTATTTTTTTCTTTCAAATAAACATAATAATAAAAACTTATCACCTGGCCTTTTTATTTGGTAAATTTGTAAATAAAACAATGCAGAGTAGTTAAATTAATCACCTTAAATTAGTGCAGTGTTTGCATAAGAACAAAGGAACCACTCCACTCTTCAATATATGCTAGGTAACGATTATTAGCATATTCTGAATGTTTGTCTGATATGCTTCACTAGCAATGTCTATTTCAAACATTTTAACAGAAATTGCTGCCTTTTATTCACCTGCGATGTTGTGTTGAATTAACAGGAAGTGATTACCTTTGTATCATTTTGTTTTGTTTCTTATTACTTTCCCAGTAAACGATCACAGGTGCCCCACTGCCTGCAAATTACCTTCTGACTACGGCTTCCCAATCACCTTGATATATAGGGGCTTGTAACTGGGAATGACTCTTTGCTGAATACAAGCTCATAACATTGGAACTCATCTGCAGTTATAAACATAACTCACTGAACTTGACTCACTAGATCACCATGTTTTTTTTTCCTTGACTGGTGATGTTCATATAGAGCAATAGATCCTCCAAAATGGTTTCTTGTATTTTAGCCACTAAAAAGAATTTAAGATGGAAATATACAAATCTAGTTTATTAGGTAATACCACAGAAGACTGAAAAATAAAATCTCTAAAAGAGTGGAACAAATAAACAGGCATGACATTCAAATTGTTAAAAATATTTTCAAATACATATGTGCATTTATAAGAAGTGCTGGTAAATTTCTTCCATATCTTAACTACATATATTCATTTGGGCTCAGTTGCTTATTTTCTTTCTTAATTTTCTCAATTGTTCATTCATTCATTTGAACTTTCTTATATATCTATGTAACGCCTATTACAAGATATCAGCGCTTCCCTGGTGGCTCAGACGGTAAAGTGTCTGCCTGCAATGCGTGAGGCCCAAGTTCTATCCCTGGGTTGAAGGAAATGGCAACCCCTCCAGTATTCTTGCCTGGAGAATTCCATGGATAGAGAAGCCTGGTGCAGGCTACAGTCCATGGGTTGCAAAGAGTTGGACACGACTGAGTGACTTCACTTTCACTTTCTATTACAAGATATCAGTCTGTGTAAGAGTGTGTTCAGCCATGTCTGACTTTTAGTGACCCAATGGACTTTGTCCATGGAATTTTCCAGGCAAAAATACTAGACTAGATTGCCACTTCCTACTCTAGGGGATCTTTCTGACCCAAGATGTGGATCAAATCCACATCTCCCACATTTACAGATAGAAATTCTTTCCCACTGTACTTCCTGGGAAGCCCCAAAACGTACTGGAGTCCTACTGTTTTTCTAATGGGGCACAGTTCAATTCAGTCACTCAGTTGTGTCCAACTCTTTGCGACCCCATGAATCACAGCACGCCAGGCCTCCTTGTCCATCACCAACTCTCGGAGTTCACTCAAACTCATGTCCATCAAGTCAGTGATGCCATCCAGCCATCTCACTTTCTGTCGTCCCCTTCTCCTCCTGCCCCTAATCCCTCCCAGAATCAGGGTCTTTTCAAATAAGTCAGCTCTTCATATCAGGTGGCCAAAGTACTGAAGTTACAGCTTTAGCATCAGTCCTTCCAAAGAACACCCAGGACTGATCTCCTTTAGAATGGACTGGTTGGATCTTCTTGCACTCCAAGGGACTCTCAAGAGTCTTCTCCAACACCACAGTTCAAAAGCATCAATTCTGAGTGCCAATTCTTCAGCACTCAGCTTTCTTCACAGTCCAACTCTTACACCCATACATGACCACTGGAAAAACCATAGCCTTTGACTAGATGGACCTTTTTTGGCAAAGTAATGTCTCTGCTGCTATCTAGGTTGGTCATAACTTTTCTTCCAAGGAGTAAGCATCTTTAATTTCATGGCTGCAATCACCATCTGCAGTGATTTTGGAGCCCCCCAAAATAAAGTCAGCCACTGTTTCCCTATCTATTTCCCATGAAGTAATGGGACCAAATGCCAAATGGGCACAAGGGTTACTTAAAAACAAAATTATGTGAAGTTACAATTATAATGCACCTTCAAGGACACCATTCTAGACTTATTGAATGAAAATTTAGGGAAGTGGGCCCAACATCAGTATTTGTGACAAACCTCTTCTGTGGTTCCCATGAATGGTCTAATCTGAGATATTCACCTGCAGTTGAGGACATATGACATCTGGCCTCCAAGTGCTCATATTTCATTGGAGTATCTGATCATTTAAAACAATTAGGAAAACATTAAGAGCTTTATAAATATTTAGAAGTTTCATTAACCAGTTCCTACACAATGATATTTAACATCTTGCAGTAATAATTCATCCTTCCAACTGCCTGATTATGATGATCTAGGTACCTGTGAGACTTTCTATGTGAGCTAATGAAGTACTATTTGTTTCAACATTTAGTACATTATATGGTACTTCTGTTCAACTACACATTATGAATTTTCCCTACTGATTTTGTAAAGATAATGTGACTTCATACATTCCTGTCTACATTGAAATCAAAAACACTGAGACATTAAATCATCACCACAGTTTCAGAAATCGGTTTTCTTCATTCACCACCAACCCAATGTATATTGAATGTGTCTCCGCTATATTTAAAATGTGGGGTACCGGGACATTAAGGATAGAGCTTATGATTTTAGAAGGTCATGATTAGAGTGTTTACTGACAGGGAAATAAATATGAAAATATGGAAAGTTAAGTGTTAGTCACTCAGTCGTGTCTGACTCTTTCAGACCTCATGGACTATAGCCAGCCAGGCTCTTCTCTCCATGAAATTCTCCAGGCAAGAACACTGGAGTGGGTAGCCATTCCCTTCTCAAGGGGATTTTTCCAACCCAGGGATTGAACTTAGGTCTCCTGCATTGCAGGCAGATTCTTTACCACCTGAGCCATCAGGGAAGCCACAATACTATAAATAGATTTTGTTAAATGAACAGGCAAAACCCAGACTTTGAAGTCTGTAGCTATCCATATGCATGAACATGATAAAGGAGACTTTACGGGACAACAACAAGTTTGTAGGATATAGAAAGAAGAATGGAGAAGCCAGGAACCCTTGGAAAGGGGATCTGTCATCAACAAAGAGGCAGATACAGAAAGTACATGGATGTATTGACAAGATCGGCTCCATTGGAAAATTATTGTGGGAAATAGTAGAGATTTAGGTACTCATTAATACTCTGAATATTTCTATGATTTGTTCCTCAAGTGACTAAAAGTTTGAATAGCTCCGCTGCCACCCCTATGGAAAGTCATCACTGACTAAACATCACTACTGGTAAGTTGTCAGAGGCTGTGGTTTGGCAGATATATCTACAGCTACAATGAACACATTTCAGACTCTAAACTAATTTAATAACTAATTAAACTTCAGAATTTTATTTATATTTTCATTATATGATACATTTTATTTTTAAAGAAAATTTATATTATTTGAAACACTGGCATCTCAGAATTAAAAGTAAACATATTTATTTTAGCTTCAAGCTATGACTTATGGAATTAATCATCATAAATTCAGGAATGTAGACATTTTTATGATGTAAGAGGAAGATTCAATTTTTCCTCTTCTACATGTTTTTTCTTCCTACCCTCAGAATTGATGATGAAACATTTTATTTCTGGTGAGGAGAAAAGAATGGTGAATTTATATGTTTTGAGTATGAACTGTGACTCAGGCACTCTCTTCAGGTATATTATTTTTCCACATGTTCTTCATGGGAGAGAAAGCTCAAAGTTTAAGTACTGCTTTCCAGATGAGAAATAAGCAGAAGCCAAAATGTAACCAAAGGCTTCCTGACAGAATGCCACAGAGTTATTAGTTCAAGTAATGAAGTCCTGGGACCTTGTGGGCCCTTAGGAGAGTCGTGTGATATTGTGAAAGAAAGAGACAGGGAGGGGTCTGGGATGGTAGATAGAGAGAGAGACAGGGAGAAGAAAAGGAGAGGAGAAGGTGGAGAGAGGAAAACAATTATAAAAATAGGTATTACCCTCTCTATGCATTTGGGGGCACAGACAGACAGATCCAAAGAGAAGGTAGTTGTGTTTATGCATTGTTAAATATGCTTCTGACTTAGAAGGTTTGATTTCCATGTCTCTCTCTCTATTTTTTTTTGCATTCATTTATTGCTTATATCTATTTCTAGTGTTTCAATGTGATCTACAGTTTCAAAAGACCTGTCTTTCTGTGTTGTGTGTGTGTGTGTGTGTGCTTAGTCACTCAGTCATGTTTGACTCTTTGAAACTCCATGAACTGTAGCTGGTCAGGCTCCTCTGTCCATGGAATTTTCTAGGCAAGAATATTGGAGTGGATTTCCATTTCCTACTCCAGGGGATCATCCCAACTGAGGGATCAAACTTGTATCTTTTGTGTCTCCTGCATTGGAAGGTGGATTCTGTATTACTATGCTATCTGGGAAGCCCCAGTGTTTCTAATCAATATATTTAATAATCACACTGATAATCATAGCTTTTCCAGGGCATTTGTGAAGACCAAATATTATATGGACTTTTAGGTTTTCAGCTTAACTACTCCATTCAGAAAAAAATGTACTGCAACAGCATTATAGGGAGAAAAATAAAGTATAAACTTCAAAAAAAGACTTATCTGGGGGATGAAATTCCAATGGTGATGATGTTCTTGATAATAGAACTATTGACAGTTATTTAGTATTTATTGAGCATAATGAGGAATGCCTTAGGTTAAATCCTTAATCCTCACACTAAATCCTCACATCAACTGACTATGGAAGTTATTTATATTATCCCCTTTTTTTTTAATCAAAGAGGGATTTCAAGAACAGAAAGGTTAAGAAGATTGCCCAAGGACAGATGAGTATGATAGAGTCAGTATTTAATCTATGCAATTAGAATTCAGAGTCTGCTGTCATGATCACTACCTTCTGAGCTTCAGATTCCTTGAGAATAAATTGAGGAATATACTGCCAAAGAGCCTAAAATTGATTTTGGAGAATATCTGCATCTTGATAGTGTGGTATCAGAAAAAATCACTTTCTCTTGACCAGTTTAGGTTCTTATACACTGGAATCAAAGTTCTTACTATAATCAAGAAGAGGTCAGAAAGCTGGTAGATAACCACAGGTTCTGAAAGTGTTAAATGTTCAGTCATGTCTGACTCTTTGCAACCTCATGGCCTGTAGCCTGCCAGGCTCCTCTGACCATGGGATTCTCCAGGCAAGAATACCAGGGTGGGTAGACATTTCCTTCTCCAGGAGGTCTTCTAGACCCAGGGATGAAACTTGGGTCTCATGCATTGAGGCTTCCCTGGTGGCTCACATGGTAAAGAATCTGCCTGCAATGCAGGAGAACTGGGTTTGATCCTTGAGGATGATCAACTGGGAGAAGGGAATGGCTACCCACTCCAGTGTTCTTTCCTGGAGAATTCCATGGACAGAGGAGTCTGGTCGATTACAGTCCATGGGGTCACAAAGAGTTGGACACAACTAAGTGACTAACACTTTCACTTTCAACCATAGGTAACCAAATGATCTTATTTTAAAAGCTGAGGGTTCAGTATTTTGTCCAAAAGAATAAAGAGTAAGAAACAGAAACCTGAGATTTATCTTGATGCAAGTGGTCATTAGCTGGTTATGGTCTTTTTGCAGAGTATCATATACCAATGCCATTACCCATGGCTGATCTATGACTGCTTTGACCAATACAGTACAGTAGAAGTCATGGTATATCAATTTCTTCCTTGGACTTGAGGACTGGAAGCTTCTGGATTAGTATATATGAGCTCTGAGACTTCCAGTAAGTGGTTTAATTACTGTGATAGAGACCACATAGAGACGCTCTGAGATGGAACATGCTCTTGATGCACTGGAGCTCAGTTCCACAGCTCTTTTCATTGAGGCACTGGGCATATGAGTGGACTCAGTTTTGAATGATTCCACTTGCCAGATGAATGCTACCAGGTAACTAAGTTAGAGTCACATGGATCAAGAAATTGTCAGATTTGTGCTCAACTACTTTCCTTCCAAAATCACTGTTGTTTTGAAAGCTCTTTGTTGGGAAAGTTTGCAATGACATTTGAATTTGAGTACACATATACAGAAACAGATAGATATGTGTACGCACATACACACACACACACAGATATATTCAGATACACATACATACACACACATATATACATTCATAACTACATATGAATAAACACACATGCATGTTTATTTCTCACAGGGAAATAGAAGATGGTTGGCTTTCTAAATTCACCCCTAACACCATTAAATTTAGATTATACATTTCTAGCAAGATGTCCATCAGCACCTGACATAGGTCCTAAGAAGTTGAAAGTTGGGAGTAGGGTGTTGATTAGTATTCCCCACGCTGCGTTGAAAGTCTTTCTTTAAAATGAGCGTGTATCTTTGTCTATGCAGGTGATGTGGTTTGGTTCCCTCCACTGAAGCTGTAAGCAACAGTATACGTTTTCATGTGTTCTTCCCTTTATAGTTCTCCTATTGCCAGGTCCAATAGATAGTTTGTTTTCATCTCATCAGCAGCAAATTGACCACAGTGTACTGTTCTTACCTTTCCCAAAGACTCCATTTGCCTCTCTCGCTTATGTTTCATATTGTCATCATACGAATTTCATTATTATCATTATCCAAATTTATTTATAGTTTTTGGCAACTGTTTGTTCTTTTCCACTAGAATAAAAGTTTCACAATGCTGAAGATTTTTATTTGTTGTATTTCATTGTTGTACCCTCATTGCCTAAAATAATCCCTGGTACATAGTCATTCTCAATGAATACTTGTTAAATGAATGAAGTGCCACAAAACCCACAAGAATTCATCATACTGTTGAGTTTTGTTTTAGAATAAAATTAACATTAGGTTCTAAAGTAAATGTTACTACATTCCATTTATTTTCTTTGGATATAAAATCTTTCATCTGTAATAAAGTACCACAAACTGGGTAGCTTAAAATGAGTTTATTGTCTCATAGTTCTGAAAATTAAAAGGTCTGAGATCAAGGTTTTGGTAGGATTGGTTTCTCCTGAGGGCTATGAGAGATGGATCACGTCCAGATCTCTGTCTTTGGCTTGTAGATGACTTTTTCATGCCCACATCATATTCTCTCTGTATTTTCAAATCATCTTTCCTCTGGAGTATCTCCATGTCTACACTTCTTCTTTTTATAAGGAAATCAGTCATATTGTATTAAGGGTCACCCTATGATGCTCAGTTGCTTTGCAACCCCATGTACTATACCTTGTCAGGTTCCTCTGTCCATGGAATCTTCCAGGCAAGAATACTAGAGTGGGTTGACATATATTACTCCAGGGAATTGTCCCAACACAGGGATCAAACCCACATCTCCTTCATCTCCTATATTGGCAGGTGGATTCTTTACCACTAAAAATTCATTTTAGCTTGATTTACTCTTCAAAGACCCTATCTCCAAATAAGGTCACACTATCAGATCCTAGGGCTAGAAATTCAACCTATGAATTGGGGGTGGGGGATACATTGACCCAGTTCAGTTCAGTTGCTCAGTTGTGTCCGACTCTTTGTGACCCCATGAATTGCAGCATGCCAGGCTTCTCTGTCCATCACCAACTCCCGGAGTTCACTCAGACTCACGTCCATTGAGTCCATGATGCCATCCAGCCATCTCATCCTCAGTCATCCCCTTCTCCTGCCCCCAGTCCCTCTCAGCATCAGAGTCTTCTCCAATGAGTCAACTCTTCACATGAGGTGGCCAAAGTACTGGAGTTTCGGCTTTAGCATCAGTCCTTCCAAAGAACACCCAGGGCTGATCTTCTACAGAAGGGACTGGTTGGATCTCCTTGCAGTCCAAGGGACTCTCAAGAGTCTTCTCCAACACCACAGTTCAAAGGCACCAATTTTTCGGCACTCAGCTTTCTTCACAGTCCAACTCTCACATCCATACATGACCACAGGAAAAACCATAGCCTTGATTAGATGGACCTTAGTCAGCAAAGCAATGTCTCTGCTTTTGAATATGCTGTCTAGGTTGGTCATAGCTTTTCTTTCAAAAGGAACAAGCATCTTTTAATTTCATGGCTGAAGTCACTATCTGCAGTTATTTTGGGTTCAAATAAAACCTTGTGTGACTAGGACTCAGAGACCCCCACAGAGACTGAGACATATCTGTCTTTGAGTGTTTGAGTATCTTCTGTGGAGGCATGGGTCAGCAGTGGCCTTCTGCGGGGGCAGGGACTCTGGCTACAGCTGACCTGGGTCACACAGCATGTGGCATTAGTCCTCCTTGGAGGAGATCATCATTAACCCCACGATAGAGCCACTGAGCAGATGACCCACAAACTGCAGAACAATTATACCAAATAAGTTCTTGCACTGTTAGGAAAGTTTTAAGGCTCACAATAGACTTTCCAAACTTGAGAATCTGGCAAATGGACTGGGATCCCCAGGGAATTTGACTTTGGAGGTCAGTGGGATTAGATTACAGAACTTCCACAGGAGCAGGGAAACAGACTCTTGGAGGGCACAAACAAAACCTTTGCACACATGGACCAGGAGAAAGGAGCAGTGACCTGACAGGAGACTGACCCAGACTTGCCTATAATTGTCCAGGAGTCTCTGGCAGAGGCGTGGGTAGACAGTGGCCTGCTGCAGGGTCAACGGCACTGAATATAACAATGTGTGCACAAGACCTTTTGAAAGAGGTCACCATTATTTTCATTACTCCCACCTTATTATGTCTCAGGTCAAACAACAAGGTGGGAACACAGCCCCATCCATCAACAGAAAATTATATTAAAGATTTACTGAGCAGCCACCCATTCAAAATAAGACTCAGTTTCCCCCACAGTCAGTCTCTCCCATCAGGAAGCTTCTATAAGCCTCTTATCCTTATCTGTCAGAGGGTAGACAGAATGAAAATCACAATCACAGAAAATTAATCACACTGATTACATTGACCACAGCCTTATCTCACTCAATGAAACTATGAGCCATGCTGTAGGTGGTGTAGGGCCACTCAAGACAGATAGGTCATGGTGGACAGTTCTGACCAAACGTGGCAAACCACTTCAGTATTCTTGCCTTGAGAACCCCATGAACAGTATGAAAAGTAAAATTGCACCAAGGAAAACCTGAATGCTTATTGAATATTGAGACTTTTTGAGCCTCTGTTAAAGAAACTCTTTAAGTAAATTTGTAAGACCTAGTCTGACCCGAAAAGGAGTGGTGAAGGCACTTATTAAAAACACACACACACACACACAAAATACCAAAAAAAAAAAAGTGAAAGAATATGTCACAGAAAAGATGGAGATGAAGAAAGACTTCTGTGTTAGTAGTCTCAGAGATCAAAGAAGATGGATTATATAAATGTATGATCATAAGAGTGGCTGTGAATTCCCTTATCAAGTGAACTGTAAAGACTCATTTCTCATTCATTCCTTCAAGCAGTAGTTATAGGGTGCCTACTAAAATGTAGATACAGTCCTAAGAGTAGACAAAATTACTGCCTTCACAGAGCTTACATTCTAGAGAAAACAGAGTAGGGGAAAAAAGAAAATTACAACAAGAAAATAGCTACCTACAGGATACGGAGCAGATTTGCCGGGAGGTGAGTGGAGAAAAGAAGCATTTGGCTAGGGGTTATAGTTTGAATTGAACTTGAGCTTTCCCTACTGGTTACTTGAGGTAAACCGGCAGCCCCAGGGCTCTAGTGAAGCAGACTTGCCATCGTTTTGAGCTTTCCTTGTAGCTAAGTCAGTAAAGAATCTGCCTGCAATGCAGGAGACCTCGGTTCAGTCCCTAGGCTGAGAAGATCCTCTGGAGAAGGAAATGGCAACTCACTGCAATATTCTTGTCTGTAGAATCCCATGGACAGAGGAGCCTTGCAAGCTACAGTCCATGGGGTCACAAGTCAGATAAGACATAGTGTACAAACCACAACAGTTTTAATTAGGACTGTAACACTGAGGTGCTGGAGTTAGCTAGTACTGACTCAGAAGAGTTGATTGTTAAAATTTCTAGAATTTGGACAGCTGGCTAGTAAATATAGCCCTTGATAAGGAATTAATTATATAAATTTACATAGTAACATCATATCTTTTAAAAAAATCTGGAATCTTGTCACTGTCTAAATGATCTATTATATTTCAATTTTATTTATTTTTTTAATTATTTTTATTTTTTTAGTTTGTTTTGCTTTACAATACTGTATTAGTTTAGCTACACATCGACATGGATCAGCCACGAGTGTACATGAACTCTACTTATGCTCTTGATATTAACTATGCTTCTTTAATCTATGTGGTGGAAATAATATAGAATTAAGTATTGCTGCTCATCCTTTCCCCAGAATATATTCAGTGGTATCACCTGGGTAACTTGAAATCATTGGCAGATGAAAATATTTTTATGAAAGTCAGCAAGTGCTGACCAAATCAAGGTTGAATCTACTTTGTTAGTGATGTCTTAATTTAAGAAAGTAAAAGAGAAGGAATAAATAAAGAATATTAAACTCAAATGTATAGTCATTATATGAGAATAACACAAAGTCTGAAGAAAATACTAACCTAACTAACGAAATCTATTGTTCAATTTAGCAGAAAAAAAAATGGTGGCTCATATAATTGATTAAAAATGAAGTTTTTTACAAACACCTTTTATCTACAAGTTAAAGCAAATAAATGGAAAATTCTGAAAGAGATGGAAATACTAGACCACCTGACCTGCCTCTTGAGAAACCTATATGCAGGTCAGGAAGCAACAGTTAGAACTGGAGATGGAACAAGACTGGTTCCAAATAGGAAAAGAGGTATGTCAATGCTGTATATTGTCACTCTGCTTATTTAACTGATATGCAGGATACATCATGAGAAACACTGGGCAGGAAGAAGCGCAAGCTGGAATCAAGATTGCTGGGAGAAATATCAATAACCCCAGATATGCAGATGACACCACCCTTATGGCAGAAAGTGAAGAGGAACTAAAAAGCCTCTTGATGAAAGTGAAAGTAGAGAGTGGAAAAGTTGGCTTAAACTCAACATTCAGAAAACAAAGATCATGGCATCTGGTCCCATCACTTCATGGGAAATAGATGGGGAAACAGTGGAAACAGTGTCAGACTTTATTTTGGGGGCTAAAAAATCACTGCAGATGGTGACTGCAGCCATTAAATTAAAAGACACTTACTCCTTGGAGGAAAGTTATGACCAACCTACATAGCATATTGAAAAGCAGAGACATTACTTTGCCAACAAAGGTCCATCTAGTCAAGGCTATGGTTTTTCCTGTGGTCATGTATGGATGTGAGAGTTGGACTGTGAAGAAAGCTGAGAACTGAAGAATTAATGCTTTTGAACTGTGGTGTTGGAGAAGACTCTTGAGAGTCCCTTGGACTGCAAGGTGATCCAACCAGTCCATTCTGAAGGAGATCGGCCCTGGGATTTCTTTGGAAAGAATGATGCTGAAGCTGAAGCTCCAGTACTTTGGCCACCTCATGCGAAGAGTTGACTCATTGGAAAAGACTCTGATGCTGGGAGGGATTGGTGGCAGGAGGAGAAGGGGACGACAGAGGATGAGATGGCTGGATGGCATCACTGACTAGATGGATGTGAGTCTGAGTGAACTCCGGGAATTGGTGATGGATATAGAGGCCCGGCATGCTGAGATTTATGGGGTTGCAAAGAGTCGGACACGACTGAGTGACTGAACTGAAGTGAACTGAACTGAAAGCAAATAAAAATATTAACCAGCACCCAAGCCAGAAGCTGAAATGCATTTGTCAATGACCTGAGGAACTTCTTGCTGAATCAGATAGCAATCAAGCATTATTTGCAGTGGGGTTTTGTCAATATCCATTGGATTGCAGCAATAAGTTGTGTGTGGGTGCAAGGGTTTGACAAAAATCAATGCTAGCATTCTAGCATTGATTCTAGCTAATAAATTAGTGGACTTTGTAATAATGTGTACATTATAATTGCTTGTAAATTGGGTGCTATATATCTATTTTATTTTATAATAAATTTGTATACTCATGTATATGCTTATATACATGCTCACATATTTTTGATTGCTAACTATTTACTAGCACATGACTGATGGCTGGTGTTCAATGGATTTGACAGAAAAACGTTTCAGGAAAAAAAGAGTCACAAGTACAAATGTCCTAATGTAGTTTCTTTTCTAGCTTGTTCGAGGGAAATCTGTGAGGGCACCATCCTACAGCAAAAAGAACAAGAAAAAGAGGAGACAAGATCAGAATGACATCATAGACCATATCATCCACAGGCATGTAAGTTATTGTACAGTTTTTTATTTGATGACAAAAGAGACAGGAAGCCATTGGCAGGTTTTCAGCAAAGAATGATGTGATCTGACATATTTTAACATGATTGCAAGAATTCCCAGGTGGTCTAGAAGTCAGAACTCCACATTTCCACTGCTGAGGGTCTTGGTTTAATCCCTGGCCAGGGATCTAAAAAGCTGTTGCTGTTGTTTAGTCACTAAGTTGTGTGTGATTCTTTCTAGACCCTATTGTCTGTAGCCCACTAGGCTCCTCTGTCCAAGAGATTTACAGGCAAGAATACTGGAGTGGGTTGCTATTTCTGACTCCAGGAGATCTTTCCCACTGAGGGATCAAAACTGAGCCACTAGGGAAGCCCCAAGAAGCTGTGTGGGAGGCCTTAAAAAATAATGCTCTGGCTGCTGTGTTGGGAATAGACTAGGTAGAATTAAGTAAATAGGTTTAGAGATAATAAAGTGTTTGTTTGTTTGTTTGTTTGTTTTAAACAGAAGCAAGGAGATGTGTCTGGAAAGCAGTGCTTGCTGATGAAATACATGTGTTGTATTAAAGAAAACAGAAATTGAGTATGATCCAAGGTTTTTGCACTGTGACAGAGAAGAATGTGAGAACTATTTGGGGGAGGTGGGTGAAGTTACAGAAAGCAGTTTTGAATGAACTCTGTGATAAGTATCTTCGGTCCCCCTGACAGAGATGTTTGGTTGATATGCAGTAAGCTGGTGTTTGAGGGGCTTCCCTGATAGTTCAGTTGGTAAAGAATCCGCCTGCAATGCAGGAGATCCCAGTTTGATTCCATGATCAGGAATTGAAGACCTCTTCTTTGCTGGAGAGGGGAACAAGCTACCCATTCCAGTATTCTGGGGCTTTCCCTGAGGCTCAGCTGCTAAAGAATCTGCCTGCAGTGTGGGAGACCTGGGTTCGACCCCTGAGTTGGGAAGATTCCTGGAGAAGGGAATGGCTACCCACTCCAGTATTCTGGCCTGGAGAATTCCATGGACTATATAGTTCATGGGATCACAAAGAGTCAGGACAAGACTGAGCAACTTTCACTTTCATACTCCAGTGTTCGGAGAATACTAGTTCAGACTCTCATTGTAATGTGTTCAGCATAAGGATAATATCTAAAGCCATTAAGACTGATGATATTAGCCAAAGGAATAAGGGTATAAAAGAGGCTCAGTTAATGAACAATGCCACATGCCAGTGAGTTTAGAAGAAGAAGTAGAAGCAACACAAAAGCAGTGATTATTGTGAAAGGGAGAAAACCAAGAGAGTGTGGCATCCTAGAAAAAGTATTTCAAGGAAGAGAAAAGAATCCAGTGTGGCAAATGCTGTGGCTAAATCGAGTACAATATCAGGGACATCATAATGTGAAATGTGACAGTGAGATCTAAACCCAACAGTAGATACAAAATGAAAAAAAGGATATGTGAGCTATTTTGGAGTATATTTGTAAGGACCAGATGATTGATGGAAAGTGGGGTGGGAGGGAAAGGAAATGATTCACATGGTGCTCAGGCTTTTAGCTTAAGAACTTGGCCAGCGGGGGGAAGCCCTCTACAAGATGAGGAGTATAAGACAAAGATCAGTGAAGAGAGTTAATTCACGGTTATTTTGACTTTTATGTGCTTGAGAGCTATCTATGTGAAAAAGACTAGTTGAACACATGGCATTTGTAGAAAGGTCTGGGTTGGTGAGTCAAGATAATAATGATACTTATGAAGAGATGGATGGATATAAACTTGCCCAACGTAATGAAGAGAGTGCCACTTACAATTAATGGCCTAAATTGTTCTCTACTGAATCTTTATTCCTTGTATCCTGTATTAATCTTAAAAATTATCAGTCATGACAGAAAGTTTACTTAAAAGGCAAGTGAGATAAAATCAATGTATCAAACCCTTAGTGAATATAAAACAATAAATAACTATATTGACTGAAAACGTCATGACTTTTTTTTCCTCTATAAAATGACTACTGAATGGACATGATTACCTGAATTACTCCTTTATGTTAGCAGGTTATAATCAGAGAGGACTATAACATCTTGACTACACTGAATTTTCCTCAGGAAAATCTGAAGGATTTTTCTTACACAATATAAAGATTGTTTTAGGACACTTAGAAAAGTAGGCTACATGCCCCAAAATGGGAAGAAAAAGGTTTTACAGAAAGAAAATAATATAAGAAAGGGGAAGTAGATTTAATATTTTTTAGTCACTAAATTAAACTGTCTATCCATATCCTTCTTCAGTCACTAGTAATTAGCTATCAATGTGGTCCTTCATTTGTCAAGCTATATCCCACAAGATATCTGGCAACTAGAACTAATAAAAAATATTTGAAAATCTGCCCTATTGAAGCTTTATATTCTTAATGCCATTTCTACGTTCCCTAAAGTAGCATATAGGCTTAATTAGAATCACTGTTTGGGGTTTTGTGCATATCTATATGTTCTATTGTTGTTTTGAAGTTATAGATGCTTGTGTTCTGTGAGGCAGACCAGGTTCTTACAGCTTGGGAGTGGCTGCTTTCTAATTTCCCTACTAAATTCTTTTTTTTTTTTTTTCCACTGAAGCACTTGCCATTCAACGTGTTCTCATTTTGTATCTTAGTAGGACAATCAGGCAGAAAGAGAACCTCAGGTGGCCTATGAAGTAAGTAGAACAAATACTGCGTTAATTAACGTAATATTTCGGAAGATTGAATGTGACAGTCTGGTTTGCTGGAAATATCTGAGGATACTTCATATAGCTATTTAGAATTTGAAGAATGAGTTATACTAGAGAACAAGAAAATAATCAGACAGGATTATGGAACAAGGATTGAACCAGGAAAAGCATTAACATGGCAAATAATGGTGAGGAAGGAAGGCTAAATGAGTCATTGATTTAGTTATTTCCAGACTTTTTTGTATTAAAATAAACCCAGAAATCATATCACTTTTGTTGATTTAGCACTTTTCACTGCTTATTTTAATGCTGTCACTCTTACAGTTCCAGAGAACCTATAAATGTCTCCCTAGTACCTCAAGTGCCATTTATCAAAGTTACTGCCTGCACTCACCAAGAAAGGGTTTATACATCTTGCTTTGCAGTATTTCCCTTTCAAAAGTAATTCTGAAAGAAATTAACTAAACAGCACCAAATGTGAGTAGAGGTGAGTCAAAAGCCTGAAATATTTCATGCATATGGACAATTGAGAAGGTGTATTAAGGGGGATTCTGACATATTTTGACATCAATTCAGAAGTAGCATTATATATATATATATATATATATATATATATATATAACTCTTTTCAATTTTACTCCATTTAGTAATTTGAGATGAAAATTGATCCTCAATTTGTCCATTTTGCATTGCTTTGTAACAGAAATTTGTTTACATGAGCCCTTAATTTAAAACATACATTTTTACTTCTTAATCTCTCCTTTGTGGAACCTTTGGCAAGGTCACTGAATCAGCCATTTCTCAAACTCTGAGGCTATTTTCAAGCAGATTGGGTCAAGAGATTTTACTACATACCACAAAAGTATTCAGAGCTTTTTTGAAGGGCTTATGAACTGTCTTAAGAAATGTACTCACATTTTATTCACAAAAACTGAAGATAATATTGTCTTTTTGAAACACTGAAGAAATATAGCTATCATCCAATATTACAGTTAAAAATCATTGAGAGGTAATAGGTACCACATACTATTACCATCATTCACCCATAAGAAAATAGCAAAACCTTATGATTTGTGATATCATAGATAGATACTGAGAATGTTTTGCCAAGATAAGTTAGACAGAGAAAGGCAAATACTGTATGATCTCATATATACATATGTGGACAATAAACAAATACCCCCCGCCCAGAAGAAAATCCTCAGATACAGAGAATAAGATGCAGGGTGTTGAGGGCTAGGTGGTAGGCAAAGTGGGTGAAGGGAATCAAAAAGTACAAAACTCTAGTTATAAAATAAATAAGTCATGAGGATATAATGTACAACGTGGTAATTTAGTTAATAATCTTACTTTACCAACAAAGGTCCGTCTGGTCAAGGCTATGGTTTTTCCAGTCGTAATGTATGGATGTGAGACTTGTACTATAAAGAAAACTGAGCACCGAAGAATTGATGCTTTTGAACTGTGGTGTTGGAGAAGACTCTTGAGATTCCCTTGGACTGCAAGGAGATCCAAACAGTCCATGCTAAAGGAGATCAGTCCTGGGTGTTCATTGGAAGGACTGATGTTGAAGCTGAAACTCCAATACTTTAGCTACCTGATGTGAAGAGCTGACTCATTTGAGAAGATTTTGATTCTGGGAAAGATTGAGGGTGGGAGAAGAGGGGATGACAGAGGATGAGATGGCTGGATGGCATCACTGACTCAATGGACATGGGTTTGGGTGGACTCTGGGAGTTGGTGATAGACAAGGAGGCCTGGTGTGCTGCAGTTCATGGGGTTGCAAAGAGTCTGACATGTCTGAGTGACTGAACTGAACTGAACTGAATGCTGTATGGCACATTTGAAAGTTGCTAAGAGAGTAGAGAGAGTTCTCATCACAAGAAAAAAAAATTGCAACTATGTACAGTGACAGCTGTTAGACATTGAGATGATCATTTTGTAAGACATACAAATATTGAATCATGTTGTATACCTGAAACTAATGTCAATTATATTTCAATACAAATAAAAATATCTCTTATTCTACACTAATATTTTGAAAGATTTACTGTATATTTTTTCTTTTTTAAACTCAATTTTTTGGTCATTAATTGCAGGCTTGAACCACTGAGATTTTCCATTAGCTACATTTGCAGACTGTTCACAAAAATGGCACATTATGGCAATATATGGTTTAAGGCCTAGGGATCTAGAGCCTGTTACCTAAATCTTGGTCCCACCATTCTTTCTTTCTTTTTTTTTTGTCTATTTCCTCAGCTGCACATGGAAATACTAATACTACATATTTTACTTGATTAATGTGAAATTACATTAGTTAATTCATGAAAACATTTAGGAAAGCACATATCACATAAAATGTTAAATAAAGGTATCATCTGCTTTGACAGCATTTCTGTTTTTCCTTTTTATTCAAAATGGCTTTATATTTTTTCAAGCCAAATATGCAAGTCAGAAGCTTTAAAAAACTGAATTGTTCTCTAATTTTTTTTTCCCTAGTGAATTTAGAATGGTGAGCTATTTGTTCTGTTTGCATAAGTATCAGCAACAGCTAAATCTGTGATTGCAGAATTTTGCATTTTTTGTTTGTAATTTCAATTAGAAATGCATTTTTTAACCATATTTTCTACAGGTTGACTGCACCAAATTTTTCTCTTCCAAATATACAATTGCCACTGTTCAGTCATTCAGTCATGTCCAACTCTGCACCCCATGGACTGCAGCACTCCAGGATTGCCTATTCTCCACTATCTCCTGGAGCTTGCTCATACTCCTGTCCATAGAGTCAGTGATGTTATCCAACCATCTCTTCCTTTTCCTCTTGCCTTCAGTCTTTCCCAGCATCAGGGTCTTTTCCAGTGAGTTGACTCTACGTATCAGGTGGTCAAATTACTGGAGCTTCAGAATCAGTTCTTCCAATGAATATTCAGGGTTGATTCCCTTTGGGATTGAGTGGTTTGATCTCCTTTCAGTCCAAGTGACTCAAAAGTCTTCTTCAACATCACAATTAGAAAACATCAGTTCTTCAGGGCTCAGCCTTCTTTATAGTTCAACTCTCACATCCATACATGACTACTGCAAAAACCATTGCTTGGACTACATCGATCTTTGTCAGTATAGTAATGTCTCTACTTTTTAATATCCTGTCTAGGTTTGTGTTAGCTATTCTTCCAAGTACTAAAGATTCTTTTAATTTCATGGCTGTAGTCACCATTTGTGGTGATTTTGGAGACCAAGAAAATAAAGTCTGTTACTGTTTCCATTGTTTCCCAATCTGCTTGCCATGAAATGAGTGAAGCAGGGCAAAGGCTAATAACAGGTTTCCCAAGAGAATGCACTGGTCATAGCAAACACCCTCTTCCAACAACACAAGAGAAGCTCTACACATGGACATCACCAGATGGTCAACACCGAAATCAGATTGATTATATTCTTTGCAGCTAAAGATGGAGAAGTTCTATACAGTCAGCAAAAACAAGACTGGGAGTGGACTGTGGCTCAGATCATGAACTCCTTATTGCCAAATTCAGACTTAACTTGAAGAAAGTAGGGAAAACCACTAGACCATTCAGGTATGACCTAAATCAAATCCCTTATGATTATACAGTGGAAGTGAGAAATAGATTTAAGGGACTAGATCTGATAGAGTGTCTGATGAACTATGGACAGAGGTTTGTGACATTGTACAGAAGACAGGGATCAAGACCAAACCAATGGAAAAGAAATGAAAAAAAAAAAAAAAGGCTGTCTGAGGAGGCCTTACAAATAGCTGTGAAAAGAAGAGAGGTTCATGTACACTCGTGGCTGATTCATGTCGATGTGTAGCAAAATGAAAGCAGTATTGTGAAGCAAAACAAACTAAAAATAAATAAATTAATTAATTAATTAAAAAAAAACAAAGAAGAGAGGTGAAAAGCAAAGGAGAAAAGGAAAGATATAAGCATCTGAATGCAGAGTTCCAAAGAATAGCAAGGAGAGATAAGAAAGCCTCCCTCAGTGATCAATGCAAAGAAATAGAGGAAAAAAACAGAATGAGAAAGACTAGAGATCTCTTCAAGAAAATTAGAGATACCAGGGGAATGTTTCATGCAAAGATGGGCTCAATAAAGGACAGAACTTGTATGGACCTGACAGAACCAGAAGACATTAAGAGATGGCAAGAATACACATAAGAACTATACAAAAAAGATCTTGACAACCCAGATAACCACGATGGTGGGATCACTCACCTAGAGCCAGACATGCTGGAATGTGAAGTCAAGTGGGCCTTGGAAAGCAACACTACAAACAAAGTTAGAGGAGGTGATGGAATTCCAGTTGAGCTGTTTCAAATCCTGAAAGATGATGCCGTGAGAGTGCTACACTCAATATGCCAGTAAATTTGGAAAACTCAGCAATGGCACAGGACTGGAAAAGGTCAGTTTTCATTCCAATCCCAAAGAAAGGCAATGCCAAAGAATGCTCAAACTATCGCACAATTGCACTCATCTCACATGTTAGTAAAGTAATGCTCAAAATTCTCCAAGCCAGGCTTTAGCAATATGTGAACGGTGAACTTTCAGATGTTCGAGCTGGTTTTAGTAAAGGCAGAGGAACCAGAGATCAAATTGTCAACAACTGCTGGATCATCAAAAAAGCAAGAGAGTTCCATAAAAACCATCTATTTTGCTTTACTGACTATGCCAAAGCCTTTGATTGTGTGGATCACAATAAACTGTGGAAAATTCTGAAAGGGATGGGAATACCAGACCACCTGACCTGCCTCTTGAGAAACCTATATGCGGGTCAGGAAGCAACAGTTAGTTAGAACTGGACATGGACCAACAGACTGGTTCCAAATAGGAAACGGAGTATATCAAGACTGTATATTGTCATCCTGCTTATTTAACTTCTATGCAGAGTACATCATGAGAAACGCTGGACTGAAAGAAACACAAGCTAGAATCAAGATTGTCGGGACAAATATCAATAACCTCAGATATGCAGATGACACCACTCTTATGGCAGAAAGTGAAGAGGAACTAAAAAGCCTCTTGATGAAAGTTGAAGTGGAAAGTGAAAAAGTTGGCTTAAAGCTCAACATTCAGAAAACGAAGATCATGGCATCCAGTTCCATCACTTCATGGCAAATAGATGGGAAAACAGTGTCAGACTTTATTTTTGTGGGCTCCAAAATCACTGCAGATGGTGATTATAACCAGCCTAGACAGCATATTCAAAAGCAGAAACATTACTTTGCCAACAAAAGTCTGCCTCGTCAAGGCTATGGTTTTTCCAATTGTTATGTACAGATGTGAGAGTTGGACGGTGAAGAAAGCTGAGCGCTGAAGAATTGATGCTTTTGAACTGTGGTGTTGGAGAAGACTCTTGAGAGTCCCTTGGGCTGCAAGGAGATAGAACCAGTCCATCCAAAAGGATATCATCCTAGATGTTCTTTGGAAGGACTGATGCTAAAGCTGAAACTCCAATACTGTGGCCACCTCATGTGAAGAGTTGACTCATTGGAAAAGACTCCATTGCTGGAAGGGATTGGGGGCAGGAGGAGAAGGGGACAACCAAGGATGAGATGGCTGGATGGCATCACTGACTTGATGGATGTGAGTCTGAGTGAACTCCGGGAGTTGGTGATGGACAGGGAGGGCTAGCATGCTGCGATTCATGGGGTCTCAAAGAGTCGGACACGACTGAGCGACTGAACTGAACTGAACTGAACTGAACTGAACTGAGTGACTGGATGCCATGATCTTAATTTTTTGAATGTTGAGTTTTAAGTCAGCTTTTTCACTCTCTTCTTTCACCTCGATCAAGAGTCTCTTTAGTTCCTCTTTGCATACTGCCATGTCATGTCATTTGAATAGCTGAGATATTTGATACTTCTCCCAGCTATCTTAATTCTGGCTTGTGCTTCATCTAGCCCAGGATTCCACATGATGTACTCTTCATAGAAGTTAAATAAGCAGGGTGACAATATACAGTCTTGACATGCTCCTTTCCCAGTGGAACCAGTCCATTGTTACATGTCTGGTTATAACTGTTGCATCTTGATCTGTATACAGATTTTACAAGAAGCAAGTGAGGTTGTCTGGTATTCCCATCTGGTTAAGAACTTTCCACAGTTTGCTGTGATCCACACAGTCAATTAAGCAGAAGTAGATGTTTTTCTGGAATTTGCTTTCTTTTTCTATGATCCAATGGATGTTGGCAACTTGATCTCTGGTTTCTCTGCCTTTTCTAAATTCAGCTTGAACATATGGAAGTTATCTGTTGTATCATGTACTGTTGAAGCCTTGCTTGGAGAATTTTGAGAATTACCTTGCTAGCGTGTGAGATGAGTGCAACTGTGCATTAGTTTGAGCATTCTTTGGCATTGCCCTCTTTAGAACTGGAATGAAAACTGAGTTTTTCAGGTCCTGTGGCCACTGCTGAGTTTCCCATATATGCTGGGTATTGAATGCAACACTTTCACAGGATCATCTTTTTGGATGAAATAGCTCAACTAGAATTCCAACACCAACACTAGCTTTGTTCATAGTTATGCTTCCTAAGGCCCACTTGACTTCACATTCCAGCATGTCTGGCTGTACGTGAGTGATCACACCATTGTGGTTTTCTGGGTCATTAAAATCTTTTTTGCATAGTTCTTCTGTGTATTTTTGCCACCTCTTCTTAAATATCTTCTGCTTCTGTTAGGTCCATATCATTTCTGTCCTTTACTGTGCCCAACTTTGCATGAACTGTTCCTTAAATATACAATTACTTTCCCTTCACTCTTTCTAATTTTCTTCCTGCTGATTCTAAAGCATCTATGCTACTCCTAAAGCCAAGATTGTCTCTTTTCTAAAAAACAAACAAAAAAAAAGTTTCCTGAAATCCTGGTTATATTAGCGAGCTTTTACTATATGCTATTATGATGGTCATTATCTCTCAGTATTTGTGTGTGGGGATCTTAGGTACTCACTCATGTCTGCCTCTTTTTGACCCCTTGGATTCTAGCTCACTGTGCTCCTCTGTTCATTGGCTTTCTCAAACAAGAATACCAAAGCGGGTTACCATTTCCTTCTCTAGGGGATCTTCCTGACTCAGAGATTGATGCCACATCTTCTGCATTGCAGTCGGATTCCTTACCATCTGAGCCTCCAGGGAAGCCCCTCACTATGTGTATATATAAATAATTATGAAATCTTTACATGTGCTATGAATATGATAAATGTAACCTTGCAGCTATTTCACATAATTATCCTTGTGATCCCAGTTCCTACTTATCAAGTCTTAGATTTATAGAAACTGCTTTCCATCTCTTCTCTTTACCTGGGCACCATCGTTCAGGTGAAGAAGATGAACTTTATTGCTGGTGTGCCTCCCACCCTATGTTCTGTAGGTGCATGTCTTCCACTAAAATATCACACCCATGTTTTTGCGTGCATTGTCCAACTTCCTGCTGTCTCTCTCTGCTTCACTGCAGGTTGAGAGGTTGCTTTGACTGCTAGAGACCTCTAAGTAGAGAAGATAGTGTGATGTTGTAAGTAGTGGCCCATGCAGTGTATTCATTTACATTGCATAATTACTTAACTAGCTCCTTACTGTAAATAAAGACAATTAAAAAATTTCTGTATATCTGGGTCCCTGTAATGTCTCTCTTTTCTATAGTAAATTTATTATAAACTGTCTTCAGATTTTACTTTGTAGGCCTGTCATTAAATAGAATTAATAAGGAAGCAAAGATATCAGCCTAATTTCCATATGTCAACAGATATTAAACACAGTCGATTTCCTTCAATTGCATTTTGCATGTTAAAAGAACCAAATTCTGACAAATTGGAAATCACCAAAATAATTCAGTTACTTTGTATAATGAAGTAATTAATTCTGTGAGGGTTGACTGCGTTATCACATATTAAGTGTTCAGAATACAAAGGGGTATAGCAAACAGTCCCCGAAAGCATGTCCCAACAGATTAAAGAGAATGACCCTTTTATTAATGTTAAATAACCAAGTTAGTTTAGCCTGGATTATATCAAACATTTTTTTTAATTTATTTAGAGAATGAAGCAATGAGGGATGGGATATATGCTAATTAATATTTAAATTATTTACCAGCTAATAGACATGCTACGGTGAGAAATGAGTGAGCTCTTGGATGGAATTATACTGCTCCAGTAACTTCTCACTTGTCTTTTGGGAACATTAGTCAAATTCAAGACAAATTCCTTTTCCCTGAAGTATACTTGTAATGTCCTGTGGGAATTTAAGTTAAACTTCCTATTCTCTTGTCTAACATCATATCAGGCTATTTCTGCAGAAGTGTTTTGTTTTGTTTTTAATGTGTGAATTAAAAAACTAAAATAACTATATTTTGATATACAACAATTTTGTTGTTATTGCTTAGTTGCTTAAGTTTTGTGACTGTTTGAAACCCCATGGACTGTAGTCTGCCAGGCTCCTCTGCCCGTGGGATTTTTCCAAGCAAGAATACTAGAGTGGATTGACATTCTTTCTCAAGAGGATCTTCCCAACCCAGGGATCTAACGCAAATCTCCTGCATTGACAGGTAGGTTATTTACCACTGAGTCACCTGAGAAACCCTAATACTGTTATTTAATAGAACAAACTGATGGTTCTTTTCATTCACACACTAGAAATAGAGACAGTACTGAAAATACTGTATAGATTAAGAACATAGGCTCTGCAGATAGGCCAATGGAATTCAATTCCTAGTCTCACTAATGAACACAGTGCCTTTAAGAAAATCCCTTCTTTGTCACTCAGTTTCCTCCTTTAGAACATTTGGGTCATGAGTTGTCATCTTGCCATGAGACTATCATAATGATTAAACAGAATGTGCACAGCATGCAAAATTGCACAGAAAAGCACCACCAAAATCGCATGGAAAATTTAGCATTGTTATCATTTTTATATAGTACCATGTGTCAGGAAAATCAGATAATATAGTCGGTTTAGTGGG
This sequence comes from Aepyceros melampus, assembly GCA_006408695.1. Taxonomy (NCBI): domain Eukaryota; kingdom Metazoa; phylum Chordata; class Mammalia; order Artiodactyla; family Bovidae; genus Aepyceros; species Aepyceros melampus. Next base: position 49,135 of record SJXQ01008365.1, on the reverse strand, counting down.
AAATATTCTCTCAGAGAATATGCTAGATGAACACTGTTCTCACAGTTCTTAGAGAATTTCAAACTCATGTAACTTAGTCTAATTTTCTACTCCATATAGTCCTATGAGGTGGCCGGACACAATATTTATTCATTACTCTTAATTTACTGAGGAGGAGAAAGGCACAAAATGTCAAATAACTCATCCAGATTAGCTGATAAATGTTTAGCTATGTTTTATTGATCACTGATGCCAGATTTGCTTTCCCAGAGCAATGAATGTAGTATTCTCCTTACGTAGAACCAGAGTTGCCTATGGGAGTTCTTTATATTATACTGTAGCAGCTTTTTTGACATAAGTATATACTTGGTAACTTTATTGATATTTGATCATTAGGTGATTTTGATCATTATGTAATCCTTAAATTACATGAAATTAAAAATTCAATATATACATATGGAAAATCCACAAGTTGTCTTTTTGTGGTTTAATTTTTAAATCAAAGGTGCTGCTATTGAGAATTATTTCAGAACCATGGCTCTGACTGTAAATAATCTACCTGCAATGTGTTGACCTAGGTTTCATCCCTGGGATGGGAAGAGCCCCTGGAGAAGGGAATGGCTATGCACTCCAGTATTCTTGCCTGGAGAATTCCATGCGCAAAAGATTCTGGGGGCCTGCTGTCCATGGGGTCACAAAGAGTTGGACTCAACTGAGAGACTAACATTTTCACTTTCTTAGAAGACCAGAAGAAATATGCAATGATTGCTTTGGAAACCCTTAATGACAAATCCTTCATCTTATTAAACTTCATTAATGGTTAGAAATATAAGTAGCAACTTAATGCTAAATCTAATTAATAAGTGGTTAAGTTAAATGAATATGATGTGTTTGGGCCAAAAAAAAAAAAAATATATATATATATATATAAATCCTGAGAAAGCAGACTGCTTGTAGGCATCTATCTGTCTGTCTGTCTTCTGTTTTACTTTTCTGTTTTCTATTCCAAACTGTCTTTGAATATGGTTTTGCAAAAGTATGTTTAACAAGCTTGACATGATTGTACAGAATATAATTCTCCAAAGTGGTTGCCTTCAAGAGTTACAATCATTTTTATGTGTTTGGCAGAGGAAAAAATAGACATTCCCATTAATTTTCAGTCAAAATGTATATTTATTATAGGTGATGGCAGCAAGAGAATGTTCCCTAAAAGTAAATTGGGATTTTTCTCCTAGTAAAGTGCCAATGAATTGTGAAATATTACCCATAAAACCACTATTTGCTGAAATAGGCTTGGTTCAATCGATGATTTTCAATTACTAAGTTAAAAAAGCCCTCCCTTGATTTTTGTATAGTCTGATTCACTTAAGGCAATAAATACCACAGAAAAGGATTATAAGCCCTGGATTTACAAATATACCTGGTTTTGAAGCTTAATTAATAAATATTATTCACCTTTTTAATAGTTCAAATGCCATAAACAAACATTTCCAATTAAAGATGTATGATATTTTTAATTCAAATGATTTTGTAGTGAAAATATTTTATCTCTGTGTTCATAAATGTTTTGTTCATATGATGTATCTTGAGGTATGAAGAAATTTATTTATGATTTAAGTTTTAATTATTTTACTTTTAAAACATTTGACTAGTAATTTTCACATACACTCTTACTTCTAAACTCTAAGATGTTATCAATATAAATTAAATTCAAACTAATATTTTCATTTATATTGTAAATAATACAAACACTGTATATAAAATTGTGGAATCAGCATAGTCATTATTTTTAAAAATCCACTAGTCTGTATTCTATGTACTCCTTTATTTTTGTCTGGATTTTTTCACAATATGTTCTAGTTATTCACATATTGGTATATTATTCAGATAGTAAAAACAAGGAAAAAAACAACTGAAATCACGACAATGTTCATTTTTAGCCAAATCTCTGCTCCTATTGACATTTTGCAAGCATGTATATTCTTTTGTATCTTATTTCCGTAACTATGAATTTACCTTTTCTAAGCAATATGACTCAGCCAGAAATGACAGAATAAATGTCATCGCCTCTCAAGCAAAACTGAGAGAAAAGACTGAATCCAAGCCATCTGTGCCTCTTTCCTTAATGGAGTTTTGCTCCTCTGGGGAAAACTAAGGTAGAGGCTTTGGGAATCTACAAATTACAGCAGATTTTTATCCTTTTCAGACTGGACGTACTAATATCCATGCCAACACCCAGACCCCTTATTTAATACCAAGCCTTGTTTTGTTCTAGTCTGCACAGTTCTAACACCTTTGTTCTGACTGCTCTTCTTATTCTATAGCAGTTACCAGCTTCTAACATTCTATGTAATTTTATTTTTATTCCATTTTTATTGTTCATTGTCTGTTCTCTCTTCACCACCCTCAACAACTAGAATGGAAGTCCCATGGTCATGGATTGGAAATTCAAATGATAGGAAAATTCTTAGGGATGAAGTGTATATTTTCTTTCCTAATACTGTGGCTTGTGTCACAGGAAACACAAAAATACCATCTAAGCTTTCCTTCACCCACATACCCAAATGAGTAAGGGCTATAAGAGATGAAAGCAATATGTTCAAACCCTGTTTCTGTGTTGTGTATCTAAGTCATTCTGAGTCACTTATGTCTGGAAGCCCAGGGCTAGCCAAGCCACAATAAACAGAGAGCTGGCGACTCATTAGAGACTGCTCTTCCTTTTCCCATGCAGTGGAGTTCAAGTTTCTCTGACACTGGATCATAGCTACGAAGTTATTATTATTATTCATGATCTAATTATTATTAGATCTTTATTGTTCTATATGATCTACTTATTCCATGGAAGTTGTAATAAGCTAAATACTGAAATGCTTATTTTCTTTATGTGGATCCTCCAAAGAATTACAAAAATTTTTAAAAATAGGAAAAAAATCCAATAATATATGAAAATAGGAACACAGTGGACAGAATGCCTGTTTCCTTTGCTAGGGTTTCTTATGGCCTGAATAGCATCTTGGCTTTTCTAAATCTGCTGAACCTCTGAAATAATATTGCCAGGTTACATCACACCAGCTTTCAAATTCTGATCTTCGCAAGGAATTGCAACAGCTTCTAGATGAATAGTGTATAGCCCCAAGGAGAAGTCATCCACACACTTGAGACAACTGCAGGCTGGCTTAGCATACTGGCTAGGAGCCTGTTCTCTATAATGAGAATGCACAGGTTTGTTACAGGCTTTTTCACTTAATTCTTTATGAATGTGGACCGATTACTTAACCTCTTTGTCCTTCAGTTTCCTAATCTGTAAAATAAGATAATAGCAGTACCTTTTTCATAGTACTACTGAGAGGATAAGATGAGATGAGGCATAGAAAAGACTTAGAACAGTGCTTCCATGTGGTAACTACTCAATAAATGTTATCCATTGTTATGGTTCTTTTTAAAGATGTAAGCAATAGGTTTGTGAAGACAAATAATACAGGGTATGAAACACAAAGTCACTCACTTTGAATAATATACTGAGTGGTTAGAAAAGACCTTTATGAAAGGTGAGAGCTAAATTGAGGGAGGGAATGACTCACATATTTTGTTTTTTTAAAGTTTTTCAGGCAGAACTGAAAGTAAATGCACATGACTAAAGTGAGAGGGATCTGGAGGAGTCCAGGAATGTTAGTACCCAGTGTGGCTGGATCAGAGCTCATACAGCAATCAGAGCAGAGAGGTAGAGACATTAAATCACAGAAGGCCCTACAGGAAGGCCCTCAAAAGTGTACAGTCTTCCATTTTGTGGGAAGCACTGGATGGTTTTGGTAGGGAAGCTAGAGGACTCTATCTGGATGGGTTGAGCTGTGACATAAACTTCAAGGACTTATTTCTTGTTCACATTGTACATCCATGGATATAGGTCAGTTATGACTTTCCTCTGTGTCTTTCCATTCTGGGCACCATGCTGAACAACCATGCCGCAAGGCAGACAGGAAGAGCAAGAAAGATGGATTTTCTGCTGAGAACTGGCCCAGATCACTGCATTTACATCAAATTACTCCCCAAGTCACTGTGACATCAGGATGTGTACTCTTTCTCCTAAGAATCCCAATGTAACAGGTATAGAGAATACATACCCAAGAAAAAGGAAGAATCAGGTGATTGTAAAGAGTAATATCATTTTTTAAAGTAGCATGACTGAGTGAGTTTTAAAAGGACACTTCAGTGGTTGCTTTGTGGAGAATGCATTATATGGGAATGAGAATAGAATCGAGAGAGGAGTGTGAAAGAGTGAAAGTTACTCACTTGTGTCCAGCTCTTTGTGGCTCCATAGATTGTAGCCCACCAGGCTCCTCTGTCCATGGAATTCTCTAGGCAAGAATACTGGAGTATTAGATCAGGTATTAGATCAGATCAGGTATTAGATCTAATGATCTAATACCTGATCTGATCATTAGGTTAGATGATACTGAGGTTTTATATATAAAATGATAATGCCTCTTTCTAAGATACAAGAAATAGAGGAGAAATGAAGTGAAATGAGGATATAAATTGAAAGTAGAGTTGATGGCAAGTGCTGATGGATGGGCTATAAGGTGTGGGAGAAAGGAAAACTCAGGATGACTTTCTCCTTTGTTGTTGTTTGCTGTGAACAACCAGAAGAATGAATTTGCCTTTACTGAGATGGAGAAACTGAAATATAAATTAAAATATAGCCTATATGAGAAAAAATACATTTAAAAAACCCACAAAATTTATTTCTGAATTCAAATTAAAAATTTAGTAGCAATAAAATACAACATTAGCACTGAAAAATTTAAATCAAACAAATGATGTAGAAAACATCTTGAAACTTTCTCACAGAGAAGAGCAAAAAAAGAAGAGAATAAGAGAAAAGCCAAAGTAGAGGATAGATTCCAGCATTGAAGAAATGGCAACAAAGTCATTAAAATGATAAAATATAACACATGCAATGATCAAAAGTAGAAGAGAGGGTGGGGTTAAAAAGACAATGAGGATAAGGTCAAGGAGTAAAGTTTCTGACTGAAAGATAACAAGTTTTTAGATCCAACATACTCATTGTTAAGAGTGAGAATTATAATAAAGGGAGTAGCATTGAACAGCACTGATGCAAGGATTTTTTTTTTTTTTCAATTTCAAGGTTAATTGCAGATTTAGGCATATTTACACCCCAACGCCCAAAAAAAGAAGTGTGGTCTCACAAGATAAAGTTAGAGGAGTTATGGTTCTCACTGACATTCCTAACTGAAGGGCAAGAAATGCATAATTTTGAACCCCTTAGGCAATTAGAAATTGATGCAATTTAAGAAAGCCTTTTGTAGTGAGTCCCAGAGGCCAGCCCCAAGCAGGCAGAAATAATTTAGAAGCAGCAATCTCCTCTCTGCAGCAATACTTACACAGGGAACAGTTTCAAGAAATTGGACGGCCAGTGTTCCTGAAGGCCTCGGCCAGCTCACTCAAGCCTCAGAAGGACTACTGAGCATTTCATCTGCTACTGTGTTCTCTTTTGCTGGCTTTGCATTGATGGTGACATGCCATCAGGAAACTAGAGGGTTCAGCTATCATTTTTGAAAACCCTAAGTTCCCTAATCAGTACAAGTGAGAAAAGCAGTAAAGTATTCTTAATTAGGTTTATGTGTGGATTCTTATGGTTTAGGTGTTCTTTTATAATTGGAATATCTCAAACCCCAAATATTCAAAACCAGAGCTATGCAGGCAGGAAAAAAATGATATGATATGCTTTAAAGATACTTGAGAATAGAACTATCAAACTATCCATTGGCATAGAGTCTTGATTACAAGAACCAGATCTAAACAGATCCCAGCTTGTACACGTACATGGCTTGTACATTCAATGTCAATAAAATGGGAAGAAAGATTAGACATTCTATAATGTCTCATAAGTAGCTAAATATTACTCACACATTTCCAATTTTATTTTGTTACTTATTTTCAGAATTAAGTTTTGAACAAAATTCCAGTCTCTGCCTTACTAAGTCTTCCTCTTTTGTCTTCCATCCCTTAGCTATTCAACTGGTGCTCACATTATTTTACACTTGAAATCTCTCTCTTTGATGATCAATTATTTTATAATCAGATGTTGATTTCTCCCAATCATTTTAATGATGAATTAAAGAAAGAAGCAGCTTAGTTTTGAATTTACATAGCACTTTTAGTTTATGACTCCAAATCTTCTCCTATTCCTCACAATAAATAAAATTTTGTGCATGGAGGGATATGTTTCACTTTAAATTAGAATATATACATATATTTATTTATATATAATGCAAAATTTTGCCTTATTTTGTGACCCTAGTATATATTATTAATATGTTAGCATATTTTGCTTACTCTTACAGCAAGGATAATTTTATGGCAGAAGCTAAATAAAGAATTCATTGTGAATTACTACTTACCTCTACCTTGGGATACTTCCTTAATATACACATTTGTTTAAGAGTTTTCCATTAAGGCAGGAAGAAACAGTACACTGCATGGAAATCTATAAACCACTTGCTCTGACCCACACATTAAAACATCCACATAATAAATCCTAATACTGAATCAGCTTCTTAGAAATCTATGAGTATCCATATAGAAAAACCCTTGCTTAGCAATAGGTTTGTAATTGTAAAACAACCAAGTTTTCCAACTAAGATTCCAACACTAACTGATATATATGAAGCCATCTTTTATTTATCACTATATTACATACTTCCTAAGTCAATGTGGGAAGAATGAATAAATGAAGGAAATATTTTCCAGATAATATTACAGGAATAAAGTTGCCAAAACACATCTCTGGATTTTTTTTAAGTATTTCAATAGAGTTGCTTGTCAAAGGCATTTTTTTCATAGCTAGTTATAAATCTAAAAATATACTTAAAATATTGAGACATAGAGGCCTGGCCCTCAGCATCAGCATCATAAACATTTAGAGATCAGAACAGCCCATCAGAAGCAGCAACAGAAGAATTTAATTTCTATCAAAACCGTGTTAAAGGAAAAAAGAAATATTTTACCAGAGAGAGGATTTTATCTGCTGCTGCTGCTAAGTCACTTCAGTCGTGTCCAACTCTGTGCAACCCCATAGACGGCAGCCCACCAGGCTCCCCCGTCCCTTGGATTCTCCAGGCAAGAACACTGGAGTGGGTTGCCATTTCCTTCTCCAATGCATGAAAGTGAAAAGTGAAAGTGAAGTCGCTCAGTTGTGTCCAACTCTTAGTGACCCAATGGACTGCACCCTACCAGGCTCCTCCGTCCATGGGATTTTCCAGGCAAGAGTACTGGAGTAGGGTGCCATTGCTTTCTCCAATGATTTGATCTAAAAGACTCCAAAATGAGGATTCATTGTGAGTCTCATCAAAATGATAAGACAACACTCTCTCCCGTCTCCCTTCTCTGTTAAATATACTTAGGAACCAAGCTAAAATCATCAACTTGCATTCCTGTTTTTATTTAAAGGGATACATATCTATAGTTAGCAGATAAAACAAAAACAAGAATTATGGGTCATCAGGATTATTTTGTGAAAACTAAAAGTCAACTGAAAGAATTGCAGAATCAGGAATAGGGTTAGCACTCTATCTTGCTCTGTTATTACCTCTGTGAATTTACTTAATCTCTCAAAACAGCAGTTTTCTCATATAAGAATGGAAAAAATAAGAATAAGCTACAGTTTTTTGAAGTTTAATTAACTTATATGATGTTCTCTGTAAGTTATAAAATTTACCTGAGATTAAGTAAGCCCTTAATAAGTAGTAACTATCAATGCTATTCATATTACTGCTAACATTTTATACACATTTTGTGCTAAGTCACTTCAGTTGTGTCTGTCTCTGTGTGACCTTATGGACTGCAGCCTGCTAGGATCCTCTGTCCATGGGATTCTCCAGGCAAGAATACTAAAGTGGGTGGCCATGCTCTTCTCCAGGGGATTTTCCCAAACCAGGGATTGAACCTACATTTTTTATGTTTCCTACATCAGCAGGTAGGTTTTTTACCACCAGTGCATCAAGGGAAGCCCCATAATAAAATATATTGTCCTCTTATTTGGTTGGCATGATAATTAATTCTATTATTTACATCTCATTTCACACGTAACATTTTTATTACATTCACATGATAGTGGAAGCTAATCATTAGTATATGGTTTTCTTTTTATTTTTTCATTATAGTTTATTACAAGATATTGAGTGTAGTTCCCTGTATGTGCATGCCTGCTCAGCCATGTCCAGCTCTTTGCAATCCCATAGACTGTGGTCTGCCAGGCTCTTCTGTTTAAGTTATTCTCCAGGCAAGAATCCAGGAGTGGGTTGCCATTTCCTACTCCGAGAGTTCCCAATTTATCCCTCCCCTACATATATCTTATTCTTATAGGGCAAAACTCAAATAACAATAATAATAATGTCATTTTTTTCTAAATTAGTCTACAAAGTTGATGTAATTGTATTTGATTAAAATATCAACAGAAATTTGCTTTTTATAACCTGATAAGCTGATCTTAAAGCTGAAGTCAAGCAAGTAGATGGAAATAGCCAGGAAAGTTCTAAATAATATAGAAGATTAGATGTGAAATGTAGACTAGGCTTGTCAGTATTTATAACCTGTAGTAAGCAGAGAAATTCACTAAGAGCAGGGCTTTCTGTAGAAGTCATTTCACTGGCAATTTTTATGTTATTAGCAGTATCTATTTAATTTACTACTTCCTCATGACAGACCTCCAGTATCCTTGTCTGCAAATTCCATGGGCAGAGGAGCCTGGTGGGCTACAGTCCATGGGGTTTCAGAGCAGGGCACAGCTGAGCATGCACCCCTGACAGGTCTAGCGCAATGACAGAAATTTCTGGGAGGTTACAGAGCAGGACAGAGAGATTCAGCTCAGAGTGACAGCTGGAAAAAAAATTAGAAAGGGCCTTTAAGGAAATCACTCATTAGAAGTGCCTCTGAGACTAATTTTTATGGCAAACAAGTTGTTTGTCAGGCTTAAAAAATGGTGGAAGGAGTCAGGCAGTAATACTGACATTTAATAAAGACATATGGCGACATCACATTTTTGAGGAAATACTGGAGCAAAAGGAGTTTATGCCATGATGATAAACATGACCCTTGAAAGGCAAAATAAGAGACAGATCAAAAAAGGGTCTGATATTTGTTGTAAAAAAGAAAGAAAGAAAGAAAAGAATGGGTTTTATTCTGAAGATGTTCGGGGAGCTGAGATATATGAAGCAAAAACTGAAATGACTGGATTCTAATTTTTTTGAATATTAATACCAGACTGTAGAAAGTGTTGCATATAGACTGATAATTCTGAGACCACAGGTGGCAAAACCATTCAGAACAACAATGACGGCATAATGGTATATGAGCTAACGGAGTATCAAGGGTGGCCAAGGAGGGACAAATTATATACATATATTATTGAGTTGGAAAATAAATGTTTTCTTTGTGCTGTGTTTAGTTGCTATCATGTCAGACTCTTTGCGACACCATGGACTGTAGCCTGCTAGGCTCCTCTGTCCATGGGGATTCTCCAGGCAAGAATACTGGAGTGGTTGCCATGCCCTTCTCCAGAGGATTGTCCCAATACAGGTATCAAACCCTGGTCTTCTGCATTGCAGGCAGATTGTTTACTATCTGAACCACCAACATTTTCTTTAAGTTTAGATAAAAGGATATATTTCTTTACAAGTGGAGTTACTAGATATGGAAATGGTTTCATACCTTTGAACACTGAAGTTTTGAACAAACTTGATTTGGCTGTTATGAGAAACCAAGCTATTTTTATTCCCACCTTTGCATCTGCTTTGTGGTCTAATCCGTCTTTTAATGTTCCAGGATAAAACTTTGGACAAGCCCTCAAGCTTTTCAGGCACTCCATATAATATACAGTATAAATAGTTCCTTGCTTCAGCATAAACATTCCAGACAGGATATTCATTATATAACAACAACCTAGTTCAGACCAGCAGACCCAAAACATGGATCTGCTCAAGCCCTGCTAGCCTCTGGTGGGAGATGAACTAGTTGGTTCCTTCTTTAGGTATCTTTTTTGAACTACTCCCTACTTAGCTGCAATTTTTTTAATGTTTTAAAAAATTTCTATTGGAGTATAGTTACTTTAAAATGTTATTTTAGTTTCTGCTGTATAGCAAAATGAATTAGCAGTAATATACATATTTCCACTCTTTTTTGGATTTTCTTCCTATTTCAGTCACTATAGAGCAAAAACAACACCCAGTTGTGGATGTGACTGGTGATGGAAGTAAAGTCCGATGCTGTAAAGAGCAATATTGCAGAGGAACCTGGGATGTTAGGTCCATGAATTAAGGCAAATTGGAAGTGGTCAAACAGGAGATGGCAAGAGTGAACATCGACACTTTAGGAATCAGTGAACTAAAATGGACTGGAATGGGTGAATTTAATTCAGATGACCATTGTATCTACTACTGTGGGCAAGAATTCCTTAGAAGAAATGGAGTAGCCATGATAGTCAACAAAAGAGTCTGAAATGCAGTACTTGGATGCAATCTCAAAAATGACAGAATGATCTCTGTTCATTTCCAAGGCAAGTCATTCAATATCACAGTAATCCAAGTCTATGCCCCGACCAGTAAGGCTGAAGAAGCTGAAGTTGAATGGTTCTATGAAGACCTACAAGACTTTCTAGAACAAACACCCAAAATTGATGTCCTTTTCATTATACGGGACTGGAATGCAAAAATAGGAAGTCAAGAGATACCTGAAATAACAGGCAAATTTGGCCTTGGAGTACAAAACAAAGAGGGCAAAGGCTAACTGAGTTTTGCCAAGAAAATGCAAACACCCTCTTGCAACAACACAAGAGAAAACTACACATGGACATCACCAGATGGTGAACACTGAAATCACATTGATTACATTTTTTGCAGCCAAAGAGGGAGAAGCTCTATACAATCACCAAAAAGCAAGATCAGGAGCTGACTGTGGCTCAGATCATGAACTCCTTATTGCCGAATTCAGACTTAAATTGAAGAAAGCAGGGAAAACCACCAGACCATTCAGGTATGACCTAAATGAAATCCCTTATGATTATACAGTGGAAGTGACAAATGGATTCAAGGAATTAGATCTGATAGACAGAGTGCCTGAGGAACTATGGATGGAGGTTTGTGACATTGTATCATTGGCAGTGATCAAGACGATCCCCAAGAAAAAGTAAGCAAAAAGGAAAAAATGGTTGTCTGAGGAGGCTTCACGAATAGTTGACAAAAAAAGAGAAGCTAAAGGCAAAGGAAAAAAGGAAAGACATTCCCATTTGAATGCAGAGTTCCAAAAAAAAAATTAGCAAGGAGAGATAAGAAAGCCTTCCTCAGTGATCAATGCAAAGAAGTAGAGGAAAACAATAGAATGGGAAAGACTAGAGATCTCTTCAAGAAAATTAGAAATTCCAAGGGAATATTTCATGCAAAGATGAGCACAATAAAGGACAGAAGTGGTATGGACTGAACAGAAGAACATATTAAGACAAGGTGGCAACAATACATAGAAAACTATACAAAAAAGATCTTCAAGACCCAAATAATCACGATGGTCTGATCACTCACCTAGAGCCAGACATCCAGGAATGCAAAGTCAAGTGGCCTTAGGAAACATCACTGTTAACAAAACTTTTGGAGGCAATGGAATTCAAGGTGAGCTATTTCAAATTCTAAAAGATGATGCTGTGAAAGTGCTGTGCTAAATATGCCAGCAAATTTGGAAAAGTCTGCAGTGGCCACAGGACTAGAAAAGGTCAGTTTTCATTCCAATCCCAAAGAAAGGCAAGGCAAAGAATGTTCAAACTACCGCACAATTGCACTCATCTCACATGCTAGCATAGTAATGCTCAAAATTCTCTAAGCCAGGCTTCAACAGTACATGAACCATTAACTTCCAGATGTTCAAGCTGGATTTAGCAAAGGCAGAGGAACCAGAGATCAAATTCCTAACTTCTCCTGGATCATCGAAAAAAGCAAGGAAGTTCCAGAAAAGCATCTACTTCTCTTTTATTGACTATTCTGAAGCCTTTGACTGTGTGGATCACAACAAACTGTGGAAAATTCTTCAAGACATGGGAATACCAGACCACCTGATCTGCCTCTTGAGAAATTTTTTTGCAGGTCAAGAAGCAACAGTTAGAACTGGACATGAAACAACAGACTGATTCCAAACTGGGAAAGCAGGAAGCCAAGGCTGCATATTGTGACCCTGCTTATTTAACTTATATGCAGAGTACATCATGTGAAATTCTGGGCTGGATGAAGCACAAGCTGGAGTCAAGATTACCGGGACAAATATCAATAACCTCAGATACACAGATGACACCACCCTTATGGCAGAAAGTAAAGAAGAACTAAAGAGCATCTTGATGAAAATGAAAGAGGAGAATGAAAAAGTTGGCTTAAAACTCAACATTCAGAAAATTAATATCGTGGCATCTTGTCCCATCACTTCATGGCAAATAAGGAAACAATGGAAATAGTGAGAGACTTTATGTTTTGGGGCTCCAAAATCACTGCAGATAGTGCCTGCAGCCATGAAATTAAAAGACATTTGCTCCTTGGAAGGAAAGCTCTGATCAACCTAGACAGCATATTAAAAAGCAGAGATATTACTTTGCCAACAAACGTCCATCTAGTCAAAGATATGGTTTTTCCATTAGTCATGTATGGATGTGAGAGTTGGACTATAAAGAAAGCTGAGCACCAAAGAATTGATGCTTTCAAAGTGTGATGTTGGAGAAGACTTGAGAGTCCCTTGTACTGCAAGGGGATCCATCCAGTCTATCCTAAAGGAAATCAGTCCTGATATTTATTGGAAGGTCTGATGCTGAAGCTGAAACTCCAATACTTTGCCTACCTGATGTGAAGAACTGACTCAGTAGAAAAGATCCTGATGCTGGGAAAGATTGAAGACAGGTGGAGAAGGGAGTGAGAGAGGATGAGATGGTTGGATGCCATCACCAACTCGATGGACATGAGTTTGAGTAAGCTCTGGGAGTTGGTGATGGACAAGGAAGCCTGGCGTCCTGTGGTCCACAGGGTCGCAGAGAGTTGGACACAAAGTAACTGAACTGAACTGAACTGATAGAGCATTGAATAGAGTTCCTTGTGCTATACAGTATGTTCTCATCAGTTATGCATTTCATAGATAGCAACACAGTCCAGTATTCTTGCCTGGAGAATCTCCATGGACAGAGGAGCCTGACAGGTTATAGTCCATGGGGGTGCAAGGATTTGGACACAACTCAGCACAGAGAGCGTGTGTGTATATATGTCAATCCCAATCTCCCAATTCATCCCACCCTTCTCTTCCTCCCTTTGTGTCCATATGTTTGTTCTCTATGTCTATGTCTGTATTTCTGCTTTGAAAATAGATTCAACTATACCATTTTTGTAGATTCCACATACCTGTGTTAATATGTGATTTTTTTTCTCTTTCTAATAGCTGAAATTTAAAACACTTCCAGAATCTGACCCAAAAGAAGGTAGGATTTGCTGAAAGCAACGTGATCATATGAGACAGAGTGAGTTGTGGTCTGTGTTAGTGTCCTCTTCATCACTGAGGCATCCTCACTGTATCTTTCTCAGTGTCCTTTTTTTGCAGACCTGCAATGGCAATAGCCTTGATATAGACAAGATCCAAAACTTCTCTGGCACCTTACTTAGCATTTCTCATCCTTTGGGTCAAGGGAAGCTGAGACTCTGTCATCGAGGGTTATTTTAAACTTCCAATCTAGTCACTTGTGCAGAATCCCCATGGTTGTCTTACTTTTCTCCCTCTGGGGCACATTCATCTTGCTAGAAGTATAGACTTGGCTTTCTCTCTCGCCACCTTAGCTATATTTTTGTAGCCTCTCCTGCTGGCCCTTGGGGTCGTCAAGTCCCAGTGAAGAGATGACACACTCTTGCTGTGCTTACCTTCAAACCTCCTTAACTTGGCTTAAGATGAAGGGAAGAATACCATGTCTTTGCCCAAGAAGGGGCTGGCAGAAGTGGTTGATGGGCAAGATGCTTCGAATTTTCTATTAAGGTCCCATCTGCCACATTTTTGACCACTACCTCTCTTAGCAGAGGCAGGTGCTTGACTGTTTAATGTTCCCCAAAGGACACTTGAGTCATTCCTCTTGGAATTAATGATAGACAACTCCTACTTCTCCCCAGAGGGAGATGAAATGGCCCTATTGTTTTTCTTTCTCAGCCTTTCTTAGAGTCCTCAGTGGAATTGCTAAAATAATAGGAGAGGCTAACTTGCAATCTGTTACACAGGCCTTTAAAAATAGAACATGTGTATTTTAATCTTGGTTTTGATTCCCATGAGGGTATTTTTGGAGATGGTGGAGGCATAAGTGAGAGGAGGAAAAGAAGTTACAAAACATCTCTAATGTTCTGGGGTTTTTTGGTCTTGTGCAGATTAAAAAAAAGAAAAACCCTTACATCCTATGTATTTGAAAATAGTATTTAAAATACTTGAAAATACTTTATAATATTTAAATTACATGTGCATATATGAAATTAATCACAGGCATATCTCATCCTAGTGTGCTTTGTTCTCTTGGGCTTCTCAGATATAAAGGCTTGTGGCAACTATGAGTAGACCAAGTCTATGGATGTCATTTTTCCAAAAGGGTTTGCTCTCTTCATGTCCCTGTGTCACATTTGGTAATTCACAGAACGTTTGAAACTTTTTTATTATTATTATACTTGCTATGCTGCTCTGTGATCTTTAATTTTACCACTATGACTCACTGAGGGGCTTTCCTGCTAGCTCAGTGGTAAAGAATCTGCCTGTAATTCTGGAAATGCTGGTTTTATCTCTGAGCCAGGAACATCCTCTGGAGAAAGAATTGGCACTCACTCCAATATTCTTGCCTGGAGAATTCCATGGACAGAGGAGACTGGAGAGCTACATACAGTCCATGGGGTCAGAGATGGACTTGACTTAGCAACTAAACAACAACAATATGACTCACTGAAAGCTTAGAAGAAGATTAGCATTTTTAGCAATTAAAAAGTATTTTTAAATTAAAGTAAAAGTGAAGTCATTCAGTCGTGTCTGACTCTGCGATCCTGTGGACTATAGCCTACCGGGCTCCTCTGTCCATGGGAGTTCTGGAGAGGGTTGCCATTTCCTTCTCTAGGGGATCTTCCCGACCCAGAGATTGAACCCAGGTCTCCCACACTGTAGGCAGATGCTTTACCGTCTGAGCCACTAGGAGAGTCCCTTAATTTTTAAATTAAGGTTTAAACACTTTTTAGACATAATGCTATTTCACACTTGTTGTTCAGTCACTAAGTTGTGTCCAGCTCTTTGTGACCCCATGGACTGAATCACACCAGGCCTCCTTCTCTTTCACCATCTCTCAGAGTTTGCTCAAACTTATGTCCACTGAGTCAAGGACGCCATCCAACCATCTTGGCCTCTGTCAGCCCCTATTGTTCCTGCCCTCAATCCGTCCCAGCATCGGGGTCGTTTTAAACTACAATACACTGTAAATATGATTTTTATGTGTACTGCAGTTTATTGTGGTATTTGTTTTATCATAGTTGTCTGAAACTGAACCCTCAATATCTCTGATGTATGCCTGCACATGTATATGTGCATATAAAATGTCAATACACATGCATGTGTATATATGCTTCAATGTATACTAATAAAATACACAAAAACATGTGTGTGTGTGTGTGTGTGTGTGTGTGTGCGCGCATGCTCAGTCTCTTCAGTTGGGTCCAACTCTTTGTGAACCTATGGACTATAGCCCATGAGGCTCTTTTGTCCATGGGATTTTCCAGGCATGAATACTGGAGTGAGTTGCCATTTCTCCTCCAGGGAATCTTTCTGATCCAGGGATCAAATCCATATCTCTTGTATCTCTGCATTGAAGGCAGATTCTTTATTGCTGAGCCACTGGGGAAGCCCATACAAAACATATGCCTATGTACCCCATACTGTCTTATGTATTATATATCTCACACATTTTCTGTGTACTTACACCTCACAAATACCCTGTGAAGTCCCCAAGCTGTATATTAGCTACTCAAGAAGAATTTCATGTAGTCTTCCAAAATCAACCACTGTATTTGATAACTATATGCATTTTTATATTATAAATGCCAAAGTTGATGCATAAGGGAACACATATATTTCTAAATAAGAGAGTGTCTCTCTAAATTGTCTTTTTCTTAAACTGAGTTTTTAATTAAGGTTTTTGGAATACATTATTTTATCCTTTAATATATTTGCTAGTGTTTAAATCTTGCAATTATATTTAACTCAACATTTCCTTTCGCAATGGCAGTTGGATATATCATATTAATTAAGTACTACAATAGATATTTCCTTTCAGACTATCCTCCCTCTAATTTGATATAAACCTTTTAAACGGAAGGAAAAAGTGACAACAAACCCCAGAGCTCTGCTAGGTGATTGAGAGAATCAGTTATCCCAGTGTCACTGGAAGCAAAATCAATTCATGTGTTCTGTCATCCTTAGAAAGTACTCTCTAACATGCTGTCAGCAATAAATTTTACAGGATTTCCCCAAAGTCAATTGCTCCTTCTATTTGGGGTTACGATGAAAGCAAATTGATTCTCCCCATACACAGAAGAAGCACAAGAGAAGACATACTTTTAGTCTACTCACTTATTTATTTATTTATTTATTTTACTGACAGATTTCTCCTGGCTCACTAATGTAAGGTCCTTAGTAATTGAAATTCTGACTGCGAAATATATTCAGGCATAACCAACAGAAATGCAATTTCCCTTAAAGCTACCTTCATGCAAGTAGGCAGGAAATTTATTTTTGAGTAACTTATCTCTGAGTACATTAAAAAAAAAAAAAGACAACTCTTTCTAACATTTTAACCACAATTAATGCCAGGATATCATATTAATTTAATTTACTGTATCTCCCATAATCTAGTGATGATCACATTTTTATTTTTCTTTGGTTGAACAACAGCATTTTAAACCTTTTAATAAACCTTTTAATTAACATATTTTTAAATAGAAAATATATGTTAAAATCAAGCTAAAACCACTGCTAAACAAAACAACTACAGGTGGACCATGCTGCCATTTGAACAAGTTCTACTGAGGCTGAATATAAGGAGAGTGTGGAGATAGGCATACATTGCCTCCCTCCTTTTGAACAGTATAGATATACAGCTGAATTTAAGAGAATTATTTCAAGTTGATTAGAATTTGCTGAAAACACATAATGGCTCAGTGTTACAGAATCCACCTGCCAACACAGGACAAACAGGTTCAATCCCTGAGTCAGGAAGATCCTCTGAAGGGATCTTTTCTTTCTGGAGAAGGAAATGGCAACCCATTCCAGTATTCTCACCTGAGAAATTCCATAGAGAGGGAACCTGGCAGGCACAGTTCATGGGGTTGGAAGTTGATGTGACTTAGCAACTAAACAAAACCACAAAGGTATATAAATGTGTAAACTGTCAGGCTGGAATGATTAAATGTTACAAGGAAAAAAAGAACAAGCAATCAAACAAAAACAGAAACTGCTGAAATTTTAATTTCTGTTGACAAATATTCACATGAGAGCTGACTACTTTTGATATTTGTACAGAAAATAACAAATGGAACTAACTTTTGTATATATTAGGGAGTCCCCAGTGCTAGGTCAGGTTCCAAGCAGAACACCAGTATCTCAACTAAAGATGCTGGAAGTGACATCAGCAACAAGACTAAGACATCATCATAGACAGCATCTATCCTCAACAACAAAGATTTGGCATCCATCCTCAGACAAAAATGCCTTAGTGGGAGCTATGGGGTCCACATCATGTGCCAAAGGATCTGGGAGGAGTCTCCCCTACCCATGCAAGGGGGAATAGGCACCCAGACCTCAGTCACACTGTGGGTCGGGTCCTACAGTCACAGTGAGTTGGCTCCACCCCTGTCAGAACTGTCTTGGGAGGCCCTGGGAGAAGAAGATCTTATATGATCACCCATGAGAGTCTATGTGGAAATCAAGGTTTCCAGCAGAGAAGTTCCAGTACACCACTGGGATAAAAACATCTGGGACTGAATACATTGAAGGGGGTAAGAGGGACTGTTTGTCTTTATCTGGGTCATTCGCTTCCCTGAGGTGGCCCAGCTTAGTGCCAAATGAGACCTTTTCAAGACATGAGGTACCCTTGGGGGGAAGTGAGATCAAGTGGGTAAATGCCTAGTTGTCCCAGCTGTGTGGGACTTAGCCAAAGCAGCCCAAGTATCTCTCGCCCCTTCTAGAGCACTGAGAAGTGAGCTCTATGAATGGGGGCCCTGGAAAAGACCTGGAAAGCAGCAAGGAGGACCATCAAAGAGCATTCAAGGGACATGGATCCTACCAATGGTATCACAGCCTCCATCAAAAGGCAGTCCATGAGCTTCTGAGGATGCCCCGCCTCCTGGTTCCCTCACATGGCTCCCAGGCACTCCCAGCATGATACACCCCTCACCCCTCTACTCACCCCACCCTGTGGCTGGCTCTTTGCACATGCATAAAACTGTCCTTTGGCAAATGGCTGTTGACCACTTGCAGAAATCAGCCTGACGATGTGGCCCAGGAAGAGATCACAGAGCTTAACTTCAGGGCACTCTGGAGAAAGCAGAAGAGGCTGTCAGCACTTGCCCTTCAGTGTTGACGATTAAGGGAAGGCATACAAATCTAAGAATGTTGCCACAAGAGGGAGCAAGAAATTGTGAAGCAGGCATATCCACAGAAAGTCTGCATCCCTACCAGGGCTGGTAGAGGATATCTCTCTCCCAAAGTCAGTCCTTAAAAACTAGAAAGTGTTAGTCGCTCAGCTGTGTCCAACTCTTTGGGACCCCATGGACTGTAGCATGCCAAGCTCCTCTGTTCACAGTATTCTCCAGGCAAGAATACTGGAGTGGTTTGCATTTCCTTTTCTCAGGGGGTCTCCCTGACACAAGATTGAATCTGGGTTTCCTTCATTGCGGGTGGAGTCTTTACATCTGGGCCACCACGGAAGTCCCTAAAGATTGGAGGAGGTAGTTATTACTGCATATGCAAAGACAGCATCTCAAGACTTCAAGAAATCGAAAAATATCAAGGAAACTTGGCTCCACTAATGGATCGCAATTATTGTCTCTAAATATATCGACATAGAATTAAAAATAGCTATTCTAAAGAAGTAAAAAATAGCTAGAAGAAAATACAGAAAGATAGTTTAATGAAATTAGGAATATACTACCTGAATAAAATGAAAAGTTTAACAAAGGAATTTCATAAGAAATGAAACTCTGCAGCTAAAAATGAATAGATTAAATTAAAAAATAAAATAGAGAAAAATCAACAACAGAAGAGATCAATAGGAATTTTAAAAATCTGTGAATTAGAGGATAAGAACTTGGAAATTGTCCAGTAAGAGGAGAAGAAAGGAAAAAGAATGGAAGGATGTAAATGTAAGTAATGTATTGAATAACCTCAAAAAGAAACAACCATCAAAGTATTGGAGACTTAAAAGGAGAAGAGAGGAAGAAGGGGGCTGAACACTTATTTAAAGAAATAAAGGGTGAGAACTTCTCAAATATATGGAGAGATCTGCATATCCAAGTTCAGGAAGGTCACGGGTCACCAAAAAATGTAAGTTAGAGATTTTTTTCAAGACACATTATAACAAAATGTGGTTAAAAAAGAAAAGCAAGGAGAATCTTAAGAGAAAGAAACAAGTTACAATTCAAAAAGAAAATACCATTAGATTATCAACAGATTTCTCACATGATGCTTCAGGCCATGAGAGAGTAGGATATGGGGTCAACATTTAAAATATTAAGGAATTCATACAATTCAATAGCCAAAAAAAAAAAAAATCTAAATGAGATAGGTGAGATATTCTTCTAAAGAAGACATGTAAACAGTCATCAGGTATGTGGAAAGATTTGTAATATCACTAATCGCCACAAATGCAAATTAAACCCACAGTAATATATCACTCAGATCTATTAGAATGGCTATCACCAACAAGAAAAAAGATAACAAGCAACTGCTGAGGGTGCGGATTAAAGGGAAATCTTATGCATCGTTGATGGGACGATATTGTGGAACAGTATGAAAGTTCCTCAAAAAAATAAAAATGGAATGACCAACAATTTCAACTTCTGAATTTCAACAATTTCAACAACCCGACAATCTCACTTCTGGGTATATATCCAAATGAAAGTAAATCAGGATCTCAGGAGATATCTACACCCCCATGTTTGAGACAGCATGATTCACAATAGTCAAAAAATGGAAACAATCCATCTACCTACAGATGAATAGTTAAAGAAGATGTGGTATGTATACACACATGAACACAATGGACTATTACTCAACCCTGAGAAAGAAGGAAATTCTGACATTTGTGACAATAGGGCTGAAACTTGGGGACATTGTATTATACTAAGTGAAACAAGCTGGATTGAGAAGACAAATACTCTATGGTATCATGTTCTTGTAAAGTCTAAAAACACCAACTTCATAGAAACAGAGAGTAGATGGGTGTTTGCCAGAAAATGGGGGGTGGGAGGTTCTGTGGGAAGATACCAGTCAAAAGGGTACCAAATTCCCTCGTGTAAGATTAGTATATCTGGAGGTCTACTGTACAGCATGGTGACTCTAGTTAACACTATGGTATTGTGTACTTAACTGTTGCTGAGACAATAGATCTTGAGTGATTCCACCACAAAAATGAAATGATAACTATTTGAGATGATGAAGTTATTAACTAACCCTTCTGTGGTAATCATTTATCAGTATGAGTATCAAGGCATCACACTGTACACCTTACACTTTATGCAATGTTATAAGGCAATTATCTCAGTAAAGCTAAAAAATGGTAGATGCAAATTTAACCTGTGTGTAGCTATTTATTCATACAACTATCTTAGAGCAAGTAGTGCTAAGATGATTACAATAACAGAAATATAAACAACAGCCTTCCAATGAATATTCAGCCTTCTTTATGGTCCAACTTCACATCAGTACATAACTACTGGAAAGACCATAGCTTTGGCTATGCGGACTTATGTCCACAAAGTCTCAGTCATGTTCGACTCTTTGTGACCCCCTGGACTGTAACCCACTAGGCTCCTCTGCCCATGGGATTTCTCAGGCATGAATACTGGAGTGGGTTGCCATTTCCTTCTCCAAGGGATCATCCCAATCCAGGGATCAAACCAGAGTCTCCTGTGTTAACATGTTTCAAGCAGAGCGTTTACCTCTGAGCCACTAGGAAAGCCTCACTGACAGGTGTAGTTAAAGTGCAAGTAGAGTTGTGAAGTTGAGCAAGATTTGATAACAGAGATATTTTGTTGCTGGAGTTGAAGAGCATGGGGGCATCTTCAGCGGAGAGACCTGGGGGCAGCCGCTCAGGGATGAGAGGATCCACCTCCACCTCAGAGCAGCAAGAAAACTGGAATCTCAGTTCTACAAAAGCCTGGGACTACATTCTTCCAACAAGCTGAAAGAGCTCCCCCACAGAGCCCCAGAACCTCAGGATAAAAATAAAAAGTGAATCAGCCAACACCTTGATTTCAGCTTGTGAGACTCCCAGCAGACAGTCTGGTATAGCTCACCTGAAAAACTGTGAACAACATAGTGCTACTCTTTCAAGCCTCTTAGTTTGTGGTGATTTGTTAAACAGCTGTAGAAACTAATACTAAAAGAGGGGACTGAATACACACCTCATTTCCTGTGGGAGGGCAAAAAAAATTCAAACACAAACCAAAACATTGGGAAGTGTGATAAGCATATTGACTATATAATTATCCTTTAGGCTTTGGAAGAAAAGTTACTATGATATTTGCATATCTATTTAAGTTTGAACAGTACTTACTTTCTAATCTTTTAAATTTCTGTTTCCTTTTTAATTTCCAATTAAATACCCCAAACATATATTTTAGAATCAGAAAACAATTGAGGTTCTTGGGGAAATTTTATTTCTTAAAGTACTTTTGTAAAAAAGGCAAAGACTGATAACCTATAGCATCCTTTAACTATTTGCTGGCCAAAAAAGAAATAAGTTATATATTTGAAAGGTAGTTCATAAAAGAGGATATTTCTTTTAAAATAAAATAATATTACTATTTCTTCTATTTTTTTACTTCCCTGGTAGCTCAGACCGTAAAGAATCTGCCTGCAATATGGGAAACGAGAGTTCAATCTCTGGGTTGGGAAGATCCCCTGAAGAAGGGAATGGCAATCCACTCCAGTATACTTGCCTAGACAATTTCAGGGGCAGAGTGGCTTAGAGGGTTACAGTCCGGGGGGGTCCCAAAGAGTCTGACCTGACTGAGTGACTATCATTTCTACTTTTTACTTTATTTCCCTTTCAATAAGACTAGTGAGAGAATAGATTTAAAAATTTAATTGGTAAAGTGAGATTCAAATACAACATCTCATGATCCATTCCGTTCAGTTGCTCAGTGGTGTCCAACTCTTTGTGACCCCATGAATCGCAGCACGCCAGGCCTCCCTGTCCATCACCAACTCCCGGAGTTCACTCAGATTCACGTCCATTGAGTCCGTGATGCCATCCAGCCATCTCATCCTCGGTCGTCCCCTTCTCCTCCTGCCCCCAATCCCTCTGAGCATCAGGGTCCTTTCAAATGAGTCAACTCTTCGCATGAGGTGGCCAAAGTACTGGAGCTTCAGTTTTAGCATCATTCCTTCCAAAGAAATCCCAGGGTTGATCTCCTTCAGAATGGACTGGTTGGATCTCCTTGCAGTCCAAGGGACTCTCAAGAGTCTTCTCCAACACCACAGTTCAAAAGCATCAATTCTTCTGCGCTCAGCCTTCTTCACAGTCCAACTCTCACATCCATACATGACCACAGGAAAAACCATAGCCTTGACTAGACGGACCTTAGTCGGCAAAGTAATGTCTCTGCTTTTGAATATACTATCTAGGTTGGTCATAACTTTTCTTCCAAGGAGTAAGCGCCTTTTAATTTCATGGCTGCAGTCACCATCTGCAGTGATTTTGGAGCCCAAAAAAACAAAGTCTGACACTGTTTCTACTGTTTCCCCATCTATTTCCCATGAAGTGATGGGGCCAGATGCCATGATCTTCGTTTTCTGAATGTTGAGCTTTAAGCCAACTTTTCCACTCTCCTCTTTCACTTTCAACAAGAGGCTTTTTAGCTCCTCCTCACTTTCTGCCATAAGGGTGGTGTCATCTGCATATCTGAGATTATTGATATTTCTCCCAGCAATCTTGATTCCAGCTTGTGTTTCTTCCAGTCCAGCATTTCTCATGATGTACTCTGCATATAAGTTAAATAAGCAGGGTGACAATATACAGCCTTGACGTACTCCTTTTCCTATTTGGAACCAGTCTGTTGTTCCATGTCCAGTTCTAACTGTTGCTTCCTGACCTGCATACAGATTTCTCAAGAGGCAGGTCAGGTGGTCTGGTATTCCCATCTCTTTCAGAATTTTCCACAGTTTACTGTGATCCACACAGTCAAAGGCTTTGGCATAGTCAATAAAGCAGAAATAGATGTTTTTCTGGAACTCTCTTGCTTTTTCCATGATCCAGCGGATGTTGGCAATTTGATCTCTGGTTCCTCTGCCTTTTCTAAAACCAGCTTGAACATCAGGGAGTTCACGGTTCACATATTGCTAAAGTCTGGCTTGGAGAATTTTGAGCATTAAGTTACTAGCATGTGAGATGAGTGCAATTGTGTGGTAGTTGGAGCATTCTTTGGCATTGCCTTTCTTTGGAATTGGAATGAAAACTGACCTTTTCCAGTCCTGTGGCCACTGCTGAGTTTTCCAGATTTGCTGGCATATTGAGTGCAGCACTTTCACAGCATCATCTTTCAGGATTTGAAAGAGCTCAACTGGAATTCCATCACCTCCACTACTTTACAAAACATAATAAAAATATTAAAAAAAAAATACACAGAATGACCTGTAGGTAGAATGGAGCTTGGAAGAGAGGGGTTTTATCAAGCATAATGCCATAATTTGGAAATAAAAAGGATTTTACAAGGAGAAATAAGAACTTTCTAAGAGCCTGATTCATATACACTCAAGCACAGGTGGATAGTGAGTATTGAACTTGCCTGTGAGTCAAGTTTAGGGATCACCTAATGGTTGACCTGAGACTTCTTGGTTGTGCTAGTGGTAAAGAACTCGCCTGCTAATGCAGGAAATGCAAAAGCCCCAGGTTCGATCCCTGGGTTGGAGAGATCCCCTGGAGAAAGAAATGGCAACCCACTCTAGTATTCTTGCCTGTGAAATCCCATGGACAGAGGAGCCCAGAGGGCTACAGTCCGTGGGGTCACAAAGAGTCAGATATGGCTGAGCAACTAAGCACACCTAATGGTTGACATTCTGCATCCCACCCCACTTCCTTTAATTTTTATACAATAATTTTTATTGGAGTATAGATGCTTTACAGTGTTGTGTTGTTTCTACTGTCCGCAAAATGAATCAGCCAATCATGTACATATATCCCCACCTCTGTGAATTTTCTTCCCATTGAGGTAACCACAGGGCATTAAGTCGAGCTCCCTGAACTATACAGTGTGCTAAGTCACTTCAGCTGTGTCTGGCTCTCTGTAAACCTGCCAGACTCCTTTGTCTATGGGATTCTCTAGGCATGAAAACTGGAGTGGACTGTGATGCCTTCCTCTGAGTGATCTTCCAAACCCAGGGATCAAACCCATGTCTTATTTCTCCTGCCCTGGCAGGCGGGTTATTCCTAGTGCCACCTGGGAAGCCTGTCCTACACAATGTGTGTTGCTGTTCGTTCATCAGTTGTGTCCAACTCTTTGCCACCCCATAGACTGCAACACACAGGCCTCCGTGGCCCTCACAATCTCCTGGAGCTTGCTCAAACTCATGTCCACTGAGTCAGAGATACCATCCAACTATCTCATCCTCTGTCATCCCCTTCTTATCCTGCCTTCAATCTTTTCCAGCATCAGGGTCTTTTCCAGTGAGTTGGCTCTTCACATCAGAGAGCGAAAGTTTTGGAGCTTCATTCAGCCTCAGTATCAGTCCCTACCGTATTCAAGATTGATTTCCTTCAGGTTTTACTGGTTTTATCTCCTTCCAGTCCAAGAGACTCTCAAGAGTCTTCTCAAACACCTCAATTCAAGAGCATCAGTTCTTCTGTGCTTAGCCTTTTTTATGGTTCAACTCTCACATCCATACGCGATTACTGGAAAAACAGTAGCCTTGACGAGACAGATCTTTGTCAGCAAAGTAATGTCTCTTTAATATACTGTCTGGGTTTGTCATAGCTTTCCTTCCAAGGAGCAAGCATCTCCTAATTTCTTGGCTGTAGTCACCATTTGCAGTGATTTTGCAGCCCAAAAAAATAAAGTTTGTCACTGTTTGCATTGTTTCCACATCTACTTGCCATGAAGTGATGGGACCAAGATGCCATGATCTTCATTTTTTGAATGTTGAGTTTGTTGTTGTTGTTTTGTTTTTGATGAAAACATAACCACATTTATTTAAGAATGTACTCCAATATCAAATGGCAAAGTTCAACAATGTAAAACCACAATCTTTTGCACCAACCGAATAGTTGGATATCCAGAGTGAGTATAATAGTCACCCTAGACATGTCCATCTCAGGTTTAAGGTCCTTGGGGAACCAGGGAAGGCAGGTTCAGAGAGCTGGGGGAGCAGGGGTTTAACTCAGTTATCTATTTTTAAACACTTGTAAATTCAGGTGATTCAATGCTTAAAAGACACAAGTGAGTGAATAATGAAATATCTATCTTCTGCTATTGTTCCCTTCTACTCAAGCAACTGGTATTAGCAGTTTCATATGTATGGCTGTTTAGTTTTCCATCCCATGAATATGTGGACATGACAAGCTCTCAGCTGGTGAATATCAAGTTGCTTCTGTTTACTAATACAACTGTGGTGTAATGAATAACCTTTTATATATGTCATTTCTCAATAAATCTATGAAATATGAAATAAATTCATAAGCAAAAATTTGGGGTTATATATTCATTTGTAATTTTAATAGATTTTGTCAGCTGTCTTCCATAGAAATACCGTTATATACGTCCCTCAATAATATATGAGGACTTCCAGTTTCACATGTAGGGAGCTTGGACGTCATCACTACATCTTAACAATGAGTAAAAAGCTGACAGATTGAAAAATAGAAAACTGAGGACACAAGATCAGAAAGACAATTGAATATATGGAGTCACAGTCTATCAGAGAAGAGACTCCTGCCTAAGCAGAAAATGAACCAGAAACCAGTGTCAGGGTAGGAGAACCTGAATTGTAATTGTGAATTCCTGGCACCTCAACATTCGCAAGTCTGAGTTAAAAACTGCAGGGAACAGAGTCATAAGGGAGCACCCACAGTGTGGTTCAACCAAGAGTTCAACCAAGTTCCCACAGCAAATATCTGAGAAAAATCCCTTCATGTGTCCAGCATGAGGATGGAAAAAGGAACCGGTTTGAAATATGCCATATCATTCTGTTCTTTTTTCAAGACCTGCCATCAGGGAAAACTGTTTAACCAGAGCCTAATCTGCTGAGATATCAGAGCCTACTAGAGGGTAGGGGGTGGGAGGATAAGGAAGGGAGGGAAATGCTCAACTTCAGCTCCCTCTAGCCATTCTGCCTCACCCAAGAGGGGAGGAAAAAAACTGAGACTCTTATGAAATTCACAGTCCAGTGGCATAGGCTCACTGAAAGACTGAGACCTAATTATAGGACTATGGTTCCCCTCCCCTGACACCTTATTAGCATAGTTCTAAAGGTCTCCTTACAACAGCTCCTTTTACCTAGCATATCATGTCTGGTTATCAAGGAAAAATTACAAGGTATACTAAATGGCACAAAACGCACTTTGAACACATAGAGCTAGAATCAGAATGAAATATGTAAGCAGAGAGATGGAAATCCTGAGGAAGAACTAAAAATAAATACTAAAGATCAAAAACACTGTAACAGAAATGAAGAATGCCTTTAATCAACTTAACAGTAGGTTAGACATGACCAAAGAGATAATCTTTGAGCTTGAGGATACAGCAATAGAAGCTTCTAAAACTGAAAAGAAAAGAGAAAAACCTGCAAAAAACAGAACAGAATATCCAAGGACTGTAGCACAACCAGAGAAGCTATAATGTATGTGTGACTGGAATATTGGGAGACTAAAGAGAAAGTACCAGAGGACATATTTAAAATAATAAAGACTAATAATTTCCCCAAATTAATGTCAGACACCAAATCACAGATTCAGGAACTCAAATAACATCAAGCAGGATGAATGCCAAGAAACTGTGTGTGTGTGTGTGTGTGTGTGTGTGTGTGTGAATTACAGAAACATCAAAGATAAAGAAAAAAATCTGAAAGAAAGCAGAGTAGGGGAAAACCTTACCTATAAAAGAACAAAGATTAGTTATATCCAACTTCTCCTAAGAAACCAAACAAGCAAAAAGAAGTGGAAAGAAATACTTGAAGCATTAAGAGTAAAAAAGAACAACTTAGAATCCTGTACCCTACAAAATGGAGAAATATTTTATCAGATAAACAAAAATTGAGAAATTTGCAGCTAGTAGATCTGCACCACAAAAAAAAAATTAAAGAAGTTCTTTAGAGAGAAGAAAAATCAGGTAGACAGAAATTCAGATCTACATTAAGAAAGGGAGATCATCAGAGAAAAAATATGGAATAATTTAAATTTTTTTCTTTTTCTTCATTGATCTAATAAGAATAAAATTTGTTCAAAATAATACCAACAATGTGTTTAGTTATGTGTGTGTATATGCTTATGTATAAGTACAATGAATAACAAAATGATACAAAAGATGGGAGAGGGGATCAGAATTATTTTGTTATGGTACTCTCACTACCTATGAAGTATTTACAGTATTGTTTGAAAGTGGACTTGGATGTAAATGTGCATTCCAAACTCTAAAGCAATCATGAAAACCAAACATTTTAAGTGTAACTGATGTGCTAAGAAAGAAAAAAGACCACATTCCTTGTGGTCTAGAGGTTAGGACTCTCACTGCCAAGGGCCTGGGTTCAAGCCCTGGTCAGGGAACTAAGATCCCAATAGCCATACAGTGTAGCCAGAGAGAGAGAGAATGGAATCATATGAAATACCCAATTAAAATAATGTATGGGAATGCCTCTATTTTTCCACATTCTCATAAAATGGTATCATATTCCATTTTTTGTCACTGTAAGGAAACATTATCACAGTATTGAATTTTAAGCCAACTTTTTCACTCTCCTCTTTCACTTTCATCAAGAGGCTCTTCAGTTTCTCTTCACTTTCTGCCATAAGGATGCTGTCATCTGCATATCTGAGGTTACTGATATTTCTCCTGGTGATCTGTATACAATGTGTATGTGTGTGTTAAGTTGCTTCAGTCGTGTCTCTTTGTGATCCTATGGACTGTAGTCGCCAGGCTCTTCTGTCCATGGGATTCTCCAGGCCAGAATACCTGAGTGAGTTGTCATTTCCTACTCTACAGGATCTTCCTGACCCAGGGATCAAACCTGTGTCTTTAGTGTCTCCACAGTGGCAGGCAAGTTCTTTACCTCTAGTGCCACCTACAATAGGTTTTGATTTTAGAAGCTAGAGCCAGACTGCATGTTTGTGTGAAGCAAAATCCAAAGAGGATGATACAAGTCAGCTTTTACATTTACTTCACCTTGAGAGGACAAAATAATTCTTGATAAGCATGCCTCAGTTCAAACTCATGTTTTTTGAGACTACAATGCCCATTGGGTCATTGAAAATATGTGGGAGCTAATAAAATGCAGTCACTGCTTTGGC
Organism: Aepyceros melampus; assembly: GCA_006408695.1. Lineage (NCBI taxonomy): Eukaryota > Metazoa > Chordata > Mammalia > Artiodactyla > Bovidae > Aepyceros > Aepyceros melampus. The sequence continues at coordinate 20,343 of SJXQ01008365.1, read as the reverse complement.
TTACTTTTTTCACTTTTTAAAAATAAACTGACTTTTTAAAAACATACAATTTACTTACAGATGTTTTAAATGTTTTAAAATCTCATACAAGGGAGTATGTTCTTTTTAAAAACTGGTCTTTCTTTTACACATGGAAATATATCTAACCCCTGGTGGCTCAGAGATTAAAGCATCTGCCTCCAATGCGGGAGACCCAGGGTCGATCCCTGGGTCGGGAGGATCCCCTGGAGAAGAAAATGGCAATCCACTCCAGTATTCTTGCCTGGAGAATCCCACGGATGCAGGAGCCTGGTAGTCTACAGTCCACGGGGTCGCAGAGTCGGATACGACTGAGCGACTTCACCTACCTACATACGCAGAATGTTCAACATGTTGTTCCATGCTTAGAATTTATCATGATATTCTGGCATTTATTTCAAGCTAGCATACACCACTCATTTGAACAGTGATGCTGAATAAATGCCGCATAGACATTTTGAGGGAATAAAAAAGAACAAATGGGTTAACTCGTCTTCCAATGTACTGTTTCCCACTATGTGTGAAAGTGAAAGTGCTAGTTGTTCAGTCCTGTCTGACTCTTTGCGACGCCATGGTCTGTCTGTGGGATTCTGTAGGCAAGAGTACTAGAGTGGATTGCCATTCCCTTCTCCAAGGGATCTTCCCTACCCACAGACTGAACTCCTGCATTGCAGGTAGATTCTTTACCATCTCAGCCACAAGTAGCTGCTTACCAGTAGTTACTGTGTGTAGAAGAGGGAAATTCACCATATAAGAATTCTTGCTATGACTTTATGTTTCAGTGCCATAGATATGTAGTTTTATCACCTGAAAACTACATAATTTCACAGCTTCTATTATCTCCATACTTTAGTTCTAGAAGCTTATGGTGATTTAGTTGCTAAGTCGTGTCCGATTCTTGCAACCCTGTGCAAGCTTGAGGTCTGCCATCCTGTTTAATAAAACATTTAAAATGTCTTTTCTATTATGTATCTATTCCAACTTTCCTATACAATTTATAGCAGTGTGATTAGTTGTAAATAGCATACTATTTTATCTGTCCTATTTCTCACTATCCATGCATTTCTTATGAGTTTTTGTTTTACTCAACACATGTAGAGTGTGTGAAATGAATGTGAAATGTGAAAAAAAAAAGTTTGTAAAATTATAGCATAACACACCTATACTTTCATTTCCAAAATGAATAAAGTACTGTGTATATGAGACTAATAAGTAGGTAGGCTTACATGGTTGCACAATTTTAAAAACAATGCAAAATGAACAAAGACAACTTGGGGAAATAGGTAGAAAAATTAGGGGAATGAATTTATCTAATGTAATTCCCTATCTTGTTATTACATTGATGAGAAAAGGTCACATAAAACTCTAAAAATTACACGAAAGCTGAAAATTACACTACTCAGCTAACAGTTTTCAGGGACTGTTTTTTTTTTTTTTTTGCAGATATTTAAATATTACAATAATGCAACTGGGTGTTAAAACTAACAAAATTAATGCTTTCAAAATCTTTTCCTTTTATATGGCTAATGGCCATTTGGGTATTTTGGGAAACATTCAAATAATGACAGGAATTTATCAGGGGAAAATGCCTTAGTGAGGAAATAAAATGATTTTATCTTCTTGCAAAAGATAAGTGAAAGGAGAGTGAAAAAGCTGGCTTAAAGTTCAACACTCAAAAAACAAAGATAATGACATCCGGTCCCATCAATTTATGGCAAATAGATGAGGAAACAATGGAAACAGTGACACACTTTATTTTCTTGGGTCCAAAATCACTGCAGATGGTGACTGAAGCCATGAAATTAAAAGACACTTATTCCTTGGAAGAAAAGCTATGACCAACCTAGACAGCATATTAAAAAGCAGAGAAATTACTTTGCCAACAAAGGTCCATCTAACCAAACCTATGGTTTTTCCAGTAATCATGTATGAATGTGAGAATTGGACCATAAAGAAGGATAAGCACCAAAGAACTGATGCTTTTGAACTGTGGGAGGCATTGGGGAGATAGGAGCTGTAGCGTCAGAGTCTCAAATATCAGATTTGCTGACTTATTCTTGGAAAAGCAAGAGAAGGCTATGTGTCTGTGTGTATACAGCAGTGTCTCACTCCACACTTCAGAAAGCACTCTGCATGTCTTTGCTGTTAAAATGAGGCAATGATTATTAGGATATTTTGCTCCATTGTGCCTTTATTTTTTTTTCAGTTACTCATGAAATGAAAATGAAGCACTATTTTTTCCACAGCTTATTGGGAGTCAATAAGCTTATCCACAGTCAAAGGCTATGGTATAGTCAATAAAGCAGTAGATGTTTTTCTGGAATTCTCTTGCTTTTTCATAGCTTCAACAGATGTTGGCAATTTGATCTCTGGTTTCTCTGCCTTTTCTAAATCCAACTTGTACGTCTGGAAGTTCTCAGTTCATGTACTGTTGAAGTCTCACTTGGAGAATTTTGAGCATTACTTTGCTAGCATGTGAAATGAGTGCAATTGTGCGGTAGCTTTAACATTCTTTGGCATTACCTTTCTTTGGGATTGAAATGAAAACTGACCTTTTCCAGTCCTGTGGCCACTGCTGAGTTTTCCAAATTTGCTGGCATATTGAGAGGATCATCTTTTAGGATTTGAAATAGCTCCGCTGGAATGCCATCATCTCCACTAGCTTTGTTCATAGTGATGCTTCCTAAGGTCCCCCTGACTTCACATTTCATGATGTCTGGCTCTAGGTGAGTGATCACACCATCATGATTATCTGGGTCATGAAGATCATTTTTGTACAGTTCTTCTTGTGTTCTTGTCACCCATTTTTAAAAATATCTTCTGCTTTTGTTAGGTCCACACCATTTCTTTCCTTTATTGTGTCATCTTTGCATGAAATGTTCCCTTGGTATTTCCAATTTTCTTGAAGAGATCTCTAGTTTTTCCCATTCTATTGTTTTCCTCAATTTCTTTGCATTGATCACTGAGGAAGGCTTTCTTTCTTTCCTTTTTTTTTTTTTAAACTCTGAGTTCATATGGGTATATCTTTCCTTTTCTCTTTTGCCTTTAGCTTCTCTTTTTTCTGTTATTTGTAAAGCCTCATCAGACAAACATTTTGCCTTTTTGTATTTCTTTTTCTTGGGGATGGTCTTGATCACTGCCTCCTGTACAATGTCACAAACCTCCATCCAAGCATGAAATGTTCCCTTGGTATTTCCAATTTTCTTGAAGAGATCTCTAGTTTTTCCCATTCTATTGTTTTCCTCAATTTCTTTGCATTGATCACTGAGGAAGGCTTTCTTTCTTTCCTTTTTTTTTTTTTAAACTCTGAGTTCATATGGGTATATCTTTCCTTTTCTCTTTTGCCTTTAGCTTCTCTTTTTTCTGTTATTTGTAAAGCCTCATCAGACAAACATTTTGCCTTTTTGTATTTCTTTTTCTTGGGGATGGTCTTGATCACTGCCTCCTGTACAATGTCACAAACCTCCATCCATAGTTCTTCAGGCACACTGTCTATCAAATCTAATCCCTTTAATCTATTTGTCACTTCTACTGTATAATCATAAGAAATTTGATTTAGGTCATACCTGAATTGAAGAAAGTAGGGAAATCCACTAGATCATTCAAGTATGACCTAAATCAAACCCCTTACATTATATACTAAACACATTAACAAGTTTTGCACTGAATAAACCCAATAAACTCCAATTCTCAATTTACTTGACCAGTGAACATTTTTAAAATTTAATCATTTGAATAAGTGTATTAATATTTCACATGAAATATTTTGAGAGTTGAAATTCTCTCACAGGATGGAATTCTTTCTTAGAGTTTTTCTTTAGTTTTGAATAACAGAAAATTTCAAAACAAAAGAAAATGTTAGATACTCCAGTATTCCTAACTTTTGAACATAGTTCTTTAGTGAGGGGGAAAAAGGAACATTGAGAAGTTATAAGTATTTTATTGACAAATATATTTCCTGAAGTTCATTCTACAAAATTAATGCCAAACAGTAGAATAAAATTTTCTTTTCTTTTTTTTTTTTTTTTTACTGGACAGGGCATGTGAGACGGGCCTCTGGTCAGCCAGCCTTTTTTTTTTTTTTTTAAATAATGAAAGAAATGGCTGATATCACTCCCTGTTCTTTCTCCTTTCTGTCCATGATTCATTCATTCATCTCTTGATTTTCTGTGTGAAATGCATTAGAACTTTAGATAAAGTTCAGATACTATGATCTTTTTCACCGAAATGAGGTCACTCAAACTGTTTGCCTTTTCTGAAAAATTATGGACTAAGAATTCCTGATTCCCCCTTACTGTTAGAAAACAACAGATTCATTTGTAATATGATATAAGTAAGGAAGAAGTGAAGAGGAGGTCAAATGTTTGTTTTCCCATGAATAACTTGTCATATTATTATTAATCAGTTGCTTGATTAGTAATTTCATATCTGGAAGTATTTGAGTACAATGGCAGTAGAGACAATTCTTAACTATCCAAGAATATAAATGGCTAAATACCAAAATAGAGACTTCTCTTACTCATCTCTTCCTTCTGGCATCCCCGCAGTGGGACTGACTAGAAGAGTTCTTGTTCACATCACACTCAAAAGTTTCCCCTTTTCAAAAATAGAAAAAAAAATATAAAGCATATAAAATATTTTTTTCTTAGTTGATGTTTCCACTGAACTGATCACTGTTCTGCTCCAAAAAATGAAATTCACTCGGAGAAGGCAATGGCACCCCACTCCAGTACTCTTGCCTGGAAAATCCCATGGACGGAAGAGCCTGATGGGCTTCGGTCTATGGGGTCGCACAGAGTCGGACATGACTGAACGACTTCCGTTTCAATTTTCACCTTTGTGAATTGGAGAAGAAAATGGCAACCCATTCCAGTGTTCTTGCCTGGAGAATCCCAGGGACTGGAGAGCCTGATGGGCTGCCGTCTATGGGGTCGCACAGAGTCAGACACGACTGAAGCGACTTAGCAGCAGCAGTAGAGTTAAAGCACAAGGGATCTACTGCAGATATTAAATTTCTTATAGAGTTAATGTGGAGGCTGAAGGAAGATGGAAGACTAAGCTTTTACTGATGATTTCAAAAGCACCATAGAACTTGGCTACCAGGGGAACGACCAGTTTCTTTCACAGTCATGAAGTAGTTATATTAGCAAATATCCAAAATCAAAAATTTCACCCAGAAATGCAAACACTCATAAGACTGAGTCTACCAACAGAAACTGCAGAAGTACAAGGCTTTTGCATACAATATCTTGCACAACTACATCTAGTTAATGAAAATAAAGCATATTCATCTAGATGTAAGCAAATTCAGGAAACGGAGTTTTGAGCTTTTCATATTTTGCAGTGTGTGCTTTTCATTAGAATGAATCAATGCTTAGTGATATACACCACCTTGCCTATCAGGCCGCTACATATTCTTCTATAACTTGGATCCACGTTTAAGCTTTCAGATAAGAACTATAGCATGTTACCATTCAACACAGTGCAGTGATGTCCCATAAAAATGAAAAACTCTCTATCCCGAAAAAGATGACCTAACATTCCAAGTTACTGAACCCATTTCTGGATGATGTTATTCTCTTATAGTTAAGTCAATATTCCCCCTTTATATCCTGTACCTTATGAATCAAATTTAAAAAATTATAATGTATGGCAAAAACTGCTACAATATTGTAAAGCAATTAACCTCCAATTAAAATAAATGAATTTAAAAAATGTTAAAAAATATTCACCACTAAAACTGCATATTGCATAAAGTCTTGAAACATATGCATTACTATATATAAAACAGATAGCCAGTGGGTGTTTGATGTATGATGGAGGAAACCCAAAACCAGTGCTCTGTGACAACCTAGAGGGATGGGATGGGGAGGGAGGTGGGTGGGGTTCCAGGAGGGAGAGGACATATGCATACCTAATGCTGATTCATGTTGATGTATGGCAAAATCCATCACAGTAATCACAGTATTGCAAAGTAATAATCCTCTTACCAAAAAGAGAGAGAAGGAAACAAGAACTTGGATAGATAGACAGAGATAGATAGATAGATAGATAGATAGATAGAAGAAAGAATGATAACAAATGGCAGATGGAAAAATATAAATAGCTAATAAAAGCCTTGTTTCTGCAACACACCATGAGGTTGTGGATAGTATTAATGATTTTTTTTTCTTTTACCACATAGTTCATGTATCCTTTGCCTTTGGTAAAATCTCAGATTGCTCAACAAAGTAATAATCCTCTTACCAAAAAGAGAGAGAAGGAAACAAGAACTTGGATAGATAGACAGAGATAGATAGATAGATAGATAGATAGATAGAAGAAAGAATGATAACAAATGGCAGATGGAAAAATATAAATAGCTATAAAAGCCTTGTTTCTGCAACACACCATGAGGTTGTGGATAGTATTAATGATTTTTTTTTCTTTTACCACATAGTTCATGTATCCTTTGCCTTTGGTAAAATCTCAGATTGCTCAAATGAGGTATAGCAGGGATCTAGTCCTGAATAATTCATGCATTTGGAAGTCATATTATTGAATCATTATAGTGTAACATTAGTTTTCCTCAAGAAACTTGGTAGTTGAAACCACTTTGAAGGATCCCAGACATACTCATTTGTGCCACCATTGCCTAAGGGCCTCTTGAGAGTCTGGATCAATCCTCCCAGCATCAAAGTAAAGCTCTATTGCTTCTGGAAGAGCCTCAAATTGGTCAGATGTAATCTTTAATTTTAAATTTCCATGGAATCATCGTGTCTCCCTTTGTGTGCCGAGGCCTCTAAGCTAGTAGAGGTTAAAAGCTGGAAGACAGGAAGCAAATATTTCCCTAATAAGTCATTTAATATAATTGTGGGAGTTGCCATTCCTGCTTGCACTCCATACTTTTAGATTCCATGTTTTCTGCAAGAAAAATGACAAACTAACAATCTCCTCCACTCCCCCTCCACAGAAACATTTCCCTCCCACAGATACCCATATAACTGAATCATATAATCCTTCAAACCTTACCATTTAATGTAGTTTTCTTCAGGCAAACTTCACTAACCTCCTACATTTGGGAGAAGTGATGTCCCATTGAGTACCATAGCAATAGCATCCTATCCTTCCATATCATATCTCCACACTGTAATAATCTTACACTCAAAATTTATGTCTCATTATACTTTTTGTCATAAGGGTAATGGGACAGGTGTTTGTCATGTTCATAATTAGAAATCTTAACTTAATAGAACATTTATAATACTGAATATTTTTAAAATCAAAAGAATATAAAGTTAGTATTTATGTTCATGAAGGATGAACACATGATCATCATGTATGACAGTGTTTGGCTCCAAGTTAAAAAATCTCAAAGGTAAGATTTCATTAAAAACAACACTTTCAATTATGATATTAATGGGGTTTTTCAGGTAAATTTTGATTGACAACTCAGGCAATCAGCGACTGGAATGGTTATCTGTTTAATAACAGTGCTTTAAGGCAGAAAAACACCTACACTGGAACAGAGTATCCAGGCATGAAAATAGATGTCTCTTCCCTTTTTTTCATGAAGTAACTTCCAGCAAATATCAAAATAAAACCTAAGAATCCTCAGGTCTTATCAAGATTCATAAAGAAGTGTTGACTTATTGAGAAAACTTTTATTTTAACTTACTGCTTTCTTTACATCAAGGGGTTTGGATTATGAAAAAAGTTTGGGACTAAATGCTAAAGTGGTCCAAGTTATATTGAAATTAAAAGGTGAATGGAAATAATTCTCAGTAGGTTTTGCTCTGATAACTTTCACAAGAGTTTTAGACAGCTTGAATGTCATTTGAGGAAAAGTAACAGATTAAAAATACTAGAGGGATTTGATATAAATTTCTATCCATTTCTTAGAATTAAAACAGTGCTTAAATTCTATTTCCAGATCTGTCAAGTAGAACAAGTAAATTTTATCTATTAAGTGCCTGCATAAAAAAGAAAAAAGGATACTAGTAAAGCATGAAAAAAAAAATCAATGTGTGTAAACTTGAAAAGATTATTCAATAAAACCAAATGGATTTTTCTACAAGGTCCACAATTATATATGCTATCATTTATAACTGCAATTAATTTATAACTGTATTTTAAAGTCTTATAATAAAAGGATTTACTAATTATAGTAATGGAGATTAAGGGTACTATTTTACTAATTTTTTTTCTAGAGTAGAATTTATCTTATGCCAGAGAGCAATTTTTCAAAGACTAATCTGTATTTGATATCATGGACATCTAAATTAAATTAGGATCAAAACTAAAATGCTCTGTGTAAGCATTAAAATATATTATCAAAGAGGTATTAAGCTTTGCTCTTCCATGGTTTGAGCTTTGGATGCAAAGGCAAATTCTATGCATAAGACTACAATAGTTAATATGTCATTTTTGACGTTAAACAATTTAGTGCGAAGAAGATGGAAGATGTTCACGTTAAAAAAGAACCATACTATTATTCTTATA